>JAQHUG010000078.1:4648543-4710828 GCA_028555095.1 Dicrostonyx torquatus
CACCAAGTCAGCAATGCAGCCGAGCAGTAAGTCAGCAGAGGCCTTGGCAGCAGAGATGGTTTCCAGGAAGAGAACACCCATTTGCACAAAGGCACGAAGAAAAGATCCAGGCAAAGTCTAAAGGTAGCTTCAGCTAATCAGTACGAGCAGGAGAGCCAGTGAAGGATGTAAATTAGGCAATGTGGGTAGAGAGCAAACACAGCGTGGCTTTGTGGATGAGCCGAATAGGAAATACAGCCAGAATCTAAACCTGTGCATTATGACGGCGAAGTCATTGTCATCACCCAGTTAGTGTCCTTTGTAGGCATTCCCGGAGCTAACCAAGTTTACACTCCTGTCACACAGGCTTTGGGACTGCCCGCTATCTTGTCTATGTCTCCTGTCCAGACTAAAATCTCATAGAAATAGCAATTCCTGCTCTGTTTTTAGTACTTAGCATGTGGGTGTTGCTACACATTTGCTAAATCAGACAAAGATTAAATAGCTTGTTGAGTTTCTTGGTATGTAGGATACAAAGTTGTAAACAGCAGAACATTAGGTTAGGAAGAGTTTCATAAATATTCACCATTTATCAATGCCTTTCCTTTTCCTTTGAGGAATCCTCAGGTTCTTTTCACTTTGGAGTCAGAGCCAGGAACAAGAGAAAGTGAAGTTCAAGTGTTACGAAATGAGAAGGGGGATTGCTTGTGCGGGAGGAAAGGAACTAGCAACAGGGAGTGGGGGGGGATCAAGGAGGGTAGTGAGGGGGGTCAGATAAGAACAAAGTATAAAGATACATGTGTGGAAATATCAAGTTAGACCATTAAAAATAATGCCGACTACTTTCCCAACATTCCTTGCAGGAGAGCACTGGCGATAATGGCCAGAAACATCCAGTACTTTGATTTTCAATAGGATGCCCCTGATGCAAGAAGCAAGGGCAGAACGCACCCCCTGAACTGTGTGTGGTACAGGTTGCAGTTGCAGAACTGAGCACCATGCCTGCAGCAGAAGGCAGTAGCCATGGCAATTGCTAGCCATCTGTGGCATTGGCAGTGCAGTTCTTGCCCAACCAGTTGGGTGGCCTGGTTTTGAATACCAGCTCTATTGACACATTTCCAAGCTTGCTTCTGCTGCCTTCCTGGCAAGCCTAGGTTTTGAATACTATCATTTTCTTAAATCCATTTTTTCCCTTTAAACCAACAAGAGGTTTGATGGCTGTTGCTATTATTTGTTTTGTTTCACATTTTGTCATTTGCAACAGGAAACCCCGACGCTCTGTGGCTAAATCCTCATGGACCAGATTAGCTCTTCCAAATATTATCTACAGGCAGCAGGAAGCCATTAGTGGTTTGTAAAGGGTTTGCAACAATCTCAGAACCGAATGAAGATTAAACTGGTAAAGGCATGCAGCTCCAAGTGGAGGAAGAGGGTTCCAGAAGCAGGCAGACCAGGGAGGCAGCTTTTGTACTTATCCAGGTGGCAAGGGATATAATAAAGTGGAGTGGAGGCAGAAGATTGGTAACTTCTGGGGAGGGAGGTACCCAGAAATACCTCCCTGGAAGATCCGATTCTCATTTCTTATTATCTTTGTTCTATTTTTTTCAAGTGTAAATAATTTATCAAAAATTGTGCACACAAAACTTGTATCCACACAATAGCTCAACCTGATGGTGGTCTGAGTCATTAGTGTCACCATCCTCCTTCTCCATCTCTTGTCCCAGTGGAAAGTACTGGGACATCTTTGCACTGTTTTGTAGCTCCAGACAGTCCAGTGAACTAATAACAGTGGAAAACCATTCTGTCTCTTGTCATGTGGCTTCTGCACTGCGGAGGCTCCCTGCTTTATCTCCCATTGTGAAAGAGGCCAGCTTTGCCACCATTTCCTCATTCATCTGGGTGTTTCTAAAACTTTTCAAACCAGTTGAAACATCACTCCAGTTTTCTCATTAAGGAATTAACTCATTTGGCTTTTGTTAAAATTTATATTTATGATGTGCGTGTGTGTGTGTGTGTGTGTGTATAATGTTTCATCTTCGTTTCTTTGTAAATGGTTTCTTAAGGGAAATGTCCAGAATACAGTGGCTAACTTCTGTTCCTGTAATTACAAATGGACAGTAGCTGGCTATAGAGGTAAATTTCTCAAACATGATGGAATTTACACTTAAAGCAACTTCAGAGAAACCAAATTTTCTTCTATCCTCTTCAATTCAGTGGCTGAAGACTGTGAATTACATTGATAAGTGTCAGATTAGCTGAAGACAATGCTGATCTCCTAAGCACATGGACAGAGGGAGGCCACGTGAGGGAAAAGTAGAAAACTCCGAGGAGGTTCCTATACCACGTGCACAAAGAGCAATAAAATGTGGGGGAAAAACAAAGGAAGGAGAGGGTGGCTGGGCTTATGGGAAGGCTGAGCTGTGGGAGGGTGACAAGGACACAGGTGGTAAACAAGTTGCTTAGTAAGCCCTGATGTAGAGAATTGCACCGTCATAGGTGACTTGTTGTGCTATATCCTGAGTCATTCTTCCTTCATAGCACGGGAGGGTGCTTTTAGAAATGAACATTCCTTGCACAAATGAGGTTTCCTTTAATAAAAGGGGAGTCTATGCCCTGCTTTTATGCAGACCAAGAATTCCTATATTTGCTTCAATTTATTAATCACCTTTAGTTCAAAAAGAATCTTTGTCTAAAGAGACATATCTCCACATAGTGTATCTGATCCCCTGCAGCTGCCGTGACAACATACAATGGGTGGTTTTCACAAACCTTGGCCCATTCATGCATGAATATTTGTTACCAGTGTGTCACACGTATAGGAGACCCAAGTGGAAAGGTATGAGAGACTGGAGTGACATCAGATCTTCTAGGTCTACATCTATGTTCAGTGAGCACAGCAGATGGATGGCCACCATGTATGTTTTGCTCATCTTTTGCTTGCATGCCAAGCATCCTCTGATGAACTCCAAGACCATGACACGATTCTTTAGTTATATTAGGATTTGGTTATGTGGGATCTTGCTTAGAATAAGGAGGTTGCCGACTGAGAGTGAGAAGTCTTTCCATCTTGTTAGCAATGAGTTGTATTGCACAAGGAGCTTGGCCCTTTGTTCCCTCCTGGCCACCCTGCTAGCTTACACCTGAAATAATCACACAGAAACTGTATTCATTTAAACACTGCCTGGCCCATTAGCTCTAACTTCTTATTGGCTAATATTTACATCTTAATTTAACACATTTCCATTAATCTGTGTATTGCCACATAACTGTGGCTTACCGGCAATATTCTAATGAATGTCCATCCCAGGCAGGAGATCCATGGTGTTCTGCCACTCTGCCCTTCTTCTCAGCATTCAGTTCTGTCTTCTCCGCTTACCTAAGTTCTGTCCTATCAAAAGGCCAAGGCAGTTTCTTTATTCAACCAATGAAAGCAACACATAAACAGAAGTACCTCCAATACCAGAGCTGTACCCAAATCATAACAATATTCTAAACAGCACAAGTCACCCTCTTTTGGGCTCATGAATACCCATGTTGCATGTGCATAGATTTATCTTAGACAGTAACAGACTAACACCCAGAAATGTGCTCTTACCACACATCACAACGTGTTGTTTAACAAAATTATAGAAAAATGTCCTATCTGCCGCAAATGAGAGGTGTCATGAATGCATCTGCTAGCTGTGTGTTACTCACAGGCTTCTGACTTGGCAGTTGGCTGAAGAAAACCACTTACCGAAGCAATTCCTCACTATTAGCTTTGACTTGTTGCTCTTGGCTCCAGCACATAACTGCCTTCAAAAGCAGGTGACAAAATGATCGCTATAAAGGTTCAAGTGTGAGGGTTTATTTCAGGTCATCTGTAACTTCAGCTTTCTGTTTCTTAAAAAACATTTTGCAGCGTTAATAAATAGACTTGGTTAGTTTCCTCGATCTACCTGACAAGGGCACCTCTCAGAAGGAGAACATTAGTAATCCAAGGACTGCAGAGCTGCACTGCTGGGCTACAAATTATGTCTCCACAGTTTCCCACTGTTTGACTGTAAGCAAATTCCATAAGCTTTGTCATATCTTGGTTACTCACCAGTAAGTCTCAGTCCTTCTCAGGAGTGGATACATAAAACATTTAAAGTGAAGTCTGGTCTCTGTAAATATTTGCTGCCATTATTAAGATTTACTCACTAAAATAGACAAACAAAAAAAAAAATAAATAAATAAATAAAATGTAAGGACTCAAATTCAGTTCCAAGTACCCATGACAGGTACCTCAAAACCATCTGCAGTTCCAGTTCCAGGACCTCTGCAGATGTGAGCACTCACATGCACATACCACATAGACACATTGTTAAATATACAACAACTCTTCTAAAAGGAAAACAAAATCTGAGCATACTGGTATACAGTGTAATCATGGCACTTAGGCACACAGGAGGTGAAGGTAGAAGGATCAGGAGTTCAAGACCAACCTCAGCCTTGGCCACATGGTTAAGTGTGAGGCCTGGACTGTGTAAGAACCTGTCTCCATGAAAGGAAAGGAAGAAAGAGAAAGAAGGAAGGAGGAAGGGAGAGAGGGGGGAAGAAGAGAGGGAGGAAGGAGGAGATGGGAAGGGACAGAAGAGAACAGGAGAGAAGAGAGATGAGATGAGATGAGAGGGTTTGGTTGAACTAACAACATTCTTAGGCCCTAGCTACTTTCTAATATGTGGAAGGCAGAACACAATTCCAAATTATGAACAATTGGAAAAACCAAGATGATTGGCTATCAGCCCCTCCATTCTAACTCCTCTGTTCCCCCCTCTTCACCCTGACACTCTGTTTGCAGGCATCTCCTCCAAGATGTGGGAGGAATGTCACCTTCGTTGGTACCCATTCTTCAAAGAAAAGTTCATCCATGGGAATAATAAAATTTTGTATGATATCTTTTTTGCTTCTAGTCAACCTCATTTGGAATCACAATCATGTTACATTTGGGATGCCTCTTTGTCCACCTTCCTTGCTAAGAGAAGGCTTCTATACAGCCTCTAGTTTGTCCCCAAGGTCCTTCCCAAGGGATCCTTACTTGCTCCAGAAAGAGATTATCAAGGGTAACATTTTGCTGATGACTTCACAGAAACAGCCACCACATCTCAGAGTTTAGCCACTCTAAGTAGGAGGAGCGAGCGGACTGGGCAGCAAACTCATAGGATGAATAAGTCACATCGTTTTGTGTAGCATTCACACAAGATGAGAGAAACAAGAGGGTAGGGAGGAGAGAGGGAGAGAGAAAGGGTGGTGGTTGGGAGGGAGACAGAAGTAAGCTATGGCAAATGCAGCCTAAAGGTCAAAATTGTAATATTAAATAAATCTTACAAGATTTTATAAACCCTAATTTATTGTCTATGTGCAACTGACATTTTAGCTCTTGGTTTAATACCAGACACTTCAAAGTCTTCTTGTAGAAGAATGGTTGATAACCCTCTTACACAGTATAATTGGAATCCTGCATGTTAGAACATTTGGTTTCTGAAAGATTTTTGTAAATGTTAATAGCTGTCTTTTAAAATGGTGTAAGTGTGAAATGCTATGAAAAGCAAAGGTTTAAATGTCACTCTGTCTATAATTTTCATACTGTAAAAACTAAGTTTTTCAAAATGGAAAAACCTAAAAGCTTGCTGCAGGCGGGAAGACCCCGGCGCAGCCATTCTTCCTTCTTGAAATGGATATGACATTTGACTAAATGAGGCAAATTTAAAATTAAAACTACTCTGTTTTTGAAAATTTGCTATTGAACACTGATCCCTCACTGAGAAGAGACTATGTGTCCTGGGTTTTCTGCCATGTCCCACTAGGTTTCATCCTGGGAACCTGACCGGCATTCTGTGGGACTGAAATTCATAGGGAGAAGCTGAGGTCAGGTGGGCTGTGCCCTCTCTGCTGGAGCCGCACCAACTAGGCCATCACCCAGAACCTCCCCACATTTATTACATTCAGCGCAGGGAGAAAGCATTGCACAGTGATGGAAGATCTTTGTAGAGCAGTGGTTCTCAACCTGGGGGTCACAATTCCTTTGGTAGGGATCAAATGACCCTTTCACAGGGGTTGTACTACAGATATCCTACAAATCAGATATTTACATTATAATTCACAACAGTAGCAAAATTACAGTTGTGAAGTGGTGACAAAGTAATGGTGGGTCACCACAAGGTGAGGAACTGTGTTAGAGTCGCAACACTAGGAAGGCTGAGGACTGCTGGTGTAGAGGTGGAGCCTCAGGTTGCAGTCAGCTGGAAGGAGGAAGCTGTGCTGCTGGGGTTTTCACACACTCTCAACATTTGCACTCAGACCCGAGGAAGACTTTGCCGATTTCATTGATGGCTTTGCCATCCCTCTGGGTCTGAAGCGTTGGGGTCCTTGACACAGCTTCGCCCTTGTCAAACAGCACACATTCACTCAAGACGTCCCCTGCTCGCCACACTTCTTTGCTTCTTACCACTTCATCCAAGTTTGTGAGTCAATAGCCACCTTTTAAAAGATTCACCTGAAAGAATAGAAGAGCCGGAAGATGGGCAGCAGTGCTGTGAAATGCTGTCCTCCGGACAAGGCCTGGCTGATGAACCACGAACTCACAGCACATACGGTGACCTGCACAATTCCTATAGAAGATCAAGCCAGCCCAAATTCCAGCACACGTGTGGTAGATGACCCCAGACCCCACCCAACACTGAAGAGCTATCAGTGGATGGCTGCTGGGGATGGAGAGTTACTCTTTCCTGAAGATGTGACCACTGGCGTATTTCCTTTGCTCTAGTGCATGGACCCACATCTGTGCACATATGGGCATCGCTAACTTGGACTTAATGGAGTGTGTGTGTATGTGTGTGTGTATTGCTGTAGACTTATATATTGTAGTGGAATATATATAATATATATATATATGTCATTAAGTTGGGAGGGTGATATGTTGAAAGAACATGTCGGGAGTTAAAGGGAGAAAATAGGAATTTATAAGATGATATTTCGTCGCACATATAATTAAAGTTCTCAAAAGTAAGGAAGAACTTTTAAATACACCCAACGAGCAACCCAGGCACACATGATCATTATTATTTGGATTTCTATTTTTGACTCTGGACAGCAGACAAGAGGAGGGGTTGAGTGCTGTTGGGTGACTAGAGAGAGAGGGGTATTTTCATAGAATCATTTGTAGTTTTCTTTAATCCTACACACTGGAGCCAGTATTACACCAACCTGCTATTAGAGGCAGACTAGGGAGGTGCACTATTGATCAAATCTAACTTTGGAGGAAAGATACATTAGGTATGCACATAGGCAGACTGATCTTATTTCTTCTTAATTTATAACTTATTAGCATGACTGAGTAGATGCTGACTGGTGCCTTCTTTCCCTGAGCATGGGAGGTTTCTGTTTCTTTATTCATTTGGAACAGGGCGGTGATTCTCAGTTGTCAGAAAGTATCAGTCACCTGCAGGGCTTGTGACTCAAGGTGTAGAGCCGCCACTCCAGAGTTCCTGACTGGCGAAATCTAGGGTAGGACCAAGGGTTTGCATTTCTAGCAAGTTCCCAGATGGTACTGAGGCTTCATTGCTCATCCTTTGGCAGTCACCGAGGAGGTCTGTTTTCTATCACCAGTGCCAATAGTGAACTGGGTTAGAGCTAACCTTAAAGGGAAAACTCATTAAGGTCCCCAGGTGTGCAATTCACATCTTCCTTTACCTAGTTTAGTAGAAAGACAAATCACACACACACACACACACACACACACACACACACACAGGAATTCTCCAAAGCCAGGCTTTTTTGAGGTGATGTTTGGTAGCAGCCTAGCAAAGCTGCTTAAAATGTTTCCCAAGTAAATTATTGTGAACATGATCTATTTGGAGCCTTGATTAAACATTCAATTATAATTTCCCCCTGAAGATGAAGAGCCAAGAGCTCCCACCTGCTCATCTCTTTTCGCAACACTGCTGCGTGGTTTCTTTCCACGGGTTCACCTCATTCGGCCCTGCCTGCCACCAAGGAGGAGGCTCCGTCATTCCCATCTGACAGACCTGAGGATCTGGCCGGAGAAAATTAAAAGCACATCTGAAAATAACAACTTCAGTACTCTCCAAATTAATCTTGGAATAAACAAGACTATTCCAAAGCATTTGTCACTCACTGGCTGGCTCTTTCCACCGCCCCCCCACCATGCTTTGGTGCGGGGCAATGGGCCGTGGTGACAAAGAACCAACCCTGTAATACATTTGCTACTTTCCTGTAAGGATGTGGTCAAGAATGTTATTTATTTCATTGCAAAGCGTCTTCTCTGTGCTGGAGAACTTCTCTCCTGCCTCGGTGCCAAGGAGAATTACGTGTTTTCTGAGCCCTGGGTTCATTTTATGGGTGAATCATAGATCTAGGCACAGCCTCTGCTAGCTGTCTCGAGGACCTGACTGTCTCCTTTTGTCAACTCTCAGTATCTCTGTAACAATATTGACTTCTTCGCGTGTTCGTAGTCATGACATGACTAGACAATTTAAGGAAACTGATGATAAACTCTGTCTCAATTTAATTAAGTGTGTTTCCTGCAAAGAAAATACTGTTCCCACCAAGGTGGAAAACAAGAGACAGAAGTAGGAAGTAACTGTGGGGGTAGAAACTAATGCTGGAGGACCCAGCATAGGTTGAAAAGACAAGCCCAAGTCTAGCAGACCGGGACCTTGCAAACTGCCATATGGTGTTCTTTCTATTCACATTTCGCATTCTTGCTTCATTCCTTGCCCCCTTTTACATTCCTTTGCCTGCCTGTCATCTTCACTCACAGTCAGTAGTGCGAAGACTACTCCTTGCTTGTGTTGTCAGTGAGTAATTTGATTGTGGATAGGATGGCAGAAGGAAAAGCCTCTGCTTGATTCTGCCCAGGACAATACACAGTGTGGAAAAACTATAACTCAGCTATGCTTGCTTTAATCAAGTTTCTTCTTCTTCTTCTTCTTCTTCTTCTTCTTCTTCTTCTTCTTCTTCTTCTTCTTCTCTCTCTCTCCTTCCATCCCTCTTTCTTTCTTTCTTTATTTATTTCTCTCCTTCCTTCCTTTCTTCCTTCATTTCAGCCAGTAGTTTACCTGAATAGATCTCCCTCCCCAACCAAAGACCTCTAGAAGCACAAGGACAAAGATGCTGCTTACTTAAGAGGCAAGCAGAAGTCTTCCATCTAGCTGTAGTGCTATCTCAGCCACAAGCTGAGGAACACTCTACGGTCCATACTCTGTGCTGTATGTTCTTGAACACAACATCATGAAAGACAAAGGTTAAGGTTTGGAATCTTAACATTTTGTTTTTCTAAGGAGACTGAAAATTAAATGTTTTTTCATTTTCTAAATTTTGTCTAAAGAACAATAGTTTGGATCATTGGTAAAATATGGATGCTAATCTACCTTGGTAATGGTGAATTGTTTGAATTTCAGCCTTTTCATTTTATCCCAGTATCATTGCTGTGAGCGGGTATCAGAATCTTAGGACATACACACTCAGGAGTTTAGAGAAAATATATTTACGTTTTATTCTTAATTGTTTTATAAATATATAACCATATAATAATCTTATATAGATGAGAATATAGATGTGTGCTTACCCCACGCTCTGTGCACCAGAGAAAACACTGACACAAATGAAGGATAGATGGATGGATGAGTATGTAGGTAGATGGATAAATTGGTAGAGAAATGCATAGAACAGTAAAGCAAATGAGTCATAGTATTTAAAAAAGGCTGATGAAATGGTATGAATTATCGAGTGGTTCTCTGTACTTTTAATGCCGAATTGTCTTGATGCCTGGAATTATCATAAATTTGTGTGTATGTGTGTGTGAGATGGGGGGAGAGAGTTTTTCATGGAAACAGCCAGAATATTCTCCTTTCTTAATCGGCAACAGCAGATGAAGAGTGTATAATGCGGTAGAGCACACAGCTACAAAACAAGGTCATTCACAGCAGTCACAACCATCTCTACAGCATCATGGCTAGAGAAAGCCTCATCCTTCCCAGCACTGGCTTGGCTAAACACTTAAAGCAAAACAGAACAACATTTAAAGCACTGGCAGTGGTCATTGGCGAGGCAGAGTTCTCACCGAGTAGCAGTGTTACAACAGCCGTCCATAAACTCTGTTTACATCTCAAAAAGCCCTTCCTTCTAACCTCTAAAAGGCATCGAGACATACCAACAAATTGCCAGTATCAGGTGGAGGTGTCTATTCTATTCTCTGACAGGCTAGTGCCATACGGTGTCCTCCGGGATGCCCGAGTGGATACGTGCTAAACATTAGCACTGCTTTTTAACACAGAGCAAAGCAAAAAAGAACATTTGTTCCTTTTCATCCTGACTGTTTTAATGGTGACATTCTCAATCTGTGTGAGTGTGTGTGTGTGTGTGTGTGTGTGTGTGTCTTTCTTTTCCTCAAAGACATCATCCGGTGACCTTGAAATCTGCACTGGCATTTTGTTGGCAGGAAGGGAAGCTCTTTCTTCTCATTTGCAAAATGAATAACAATTTGATCATCCTTAAACTTCTAAAAGGTTAATTATGCTCTCTCTGTGAGTACCAAATGAAAACCTGTTTTATCTCTGCCCAAATGAAGCCCACAGGGCTCACCCTCCTTCTGACTCTGCCAGGAGACCAAGTCCTCCCGGCTGTCAATTACCCACTATCAACTCCAGATCTGCAAGAGCTGCAGTAGATTTTCTTGTCCCCCAAACCATGACAGCCCTCATTTGCCAGAGCTGGGTGGTGACTTTCAAATTTTCTCAGCAGGAAAAGTGTTATCTGGCTTTGGGCATGAGGGAGAGAAAAGGGAAGCTGGTTGAGTGAGCAAAAGAGAAAGAGAAAGATTAAAGGCAGTTTGATGGCTCCAGCTTCACTCCACTTCAAAGGTTTCCACCCAGAAACAATAAAACAAAACAAAACAATAAACTGTTAGGATGGCAATAATAAAAATCATTGCCATAAAAATTAAAAGCAAATTTAAAATATTAAAACTCTACTGTATCGAGAAGCGTTAGGTCCTTGCTGACGCCACGGTGTTGGAAGCGGTTTCACGTCTGTACATTGAAGATAACAGCACCTGTAGGCCCGTGTTTATAGCTGGGGCAGGGGCATCTTGTATGGGAAAGGTTTGCCATTTGCCCTTCCCCCCATAACCTTCTAAGCTGCTGCCATTTTGTGGTTGTGTGCAGCCTCTTTAGTCATAGCCAGAAACCACTTCTTAAAAAGCCAGCGTAAGAGAGTTACATTTCATTTTTATTATAAGGGAACCTCATCTTTCGCAGGAAGGTAGTAGAGGAGAATGGCCAGGATGGGGGTGACCGAGATATCTTGCCTCTGCCTGATATTCGTGGTTCCTTGGTTTTCAATAACTTGTACAGTTTCACATGAGCCAATCAAACTGTGTGATATGTGAGAAGGAAAACAGAAGAAAAATTGGAATGAGCAGTGTATTTTTCCCCCTGAAGGAAATGTGTGTCTGTAAACAGAAACTCGGGTTCTTGGTTGACAATGATGGAATTATCAAGACACCGTGTGGGTGTGGAGCCTGGTGTATGGACTAGACTGAGTGTGTGTGTGTGTGTGTGTGTGTGTGTGTGTGTGTGTGTGTATGTGTGTCCTGTGAATGGAACAGTGTGCTTTCTTCTACAGCAACACACCCATAAGAAAACACAGCAGGGTCAACTTTCCCAGGATTCCAAGAGAAATTTAAACCAAGAAACATTAGAACAAAGTATATGGTTTTTGTTCTTCCTATCTGTGTATCTTTGCATATTTGTAATGTATGTGGAGATCCCAGGGCAGTGTTACGTGCCCTTCCTTACTCTTTATTTTAGTTTTTGGCACTGTCACTTAAGCTTTGAGCCCACTGATTCAACTAGAATGGCTGGGTCACAAACGTCGGGAATCTGCCTCTGTCTCCTTATCTAGTGCTGGGTTTACAGGAGCAAGCTGTCCCAACTGCGATGGAACCTAAGTGCTCATACACTCTACCAATCGAACACTGCCCCAGCCCAAGTATACAGTTCTCCTTATTCCTCTTCTGCTGTGTGTACATGGTGGTGTTTTGAGGTAAGGCTGAGGAAAAACATTTGTACATTGTGAAAATGTGTTAGAAAAAAGCTAGGCAGGATTTTCAGGGCAGAGAGAATGCTGGGAAGAAGAAGGGTGAAGTCTGAGGAGTCAATAACCAGACTCAGAAGAAACAATGTGGGACATTCATCAGTGAGGTAAACGAGCCTTGGGACAGCACACAGATGAATAGAAATGGGTTAATTTCAGTTATCAGAGCTGCCTGGAGACAAGACTAAGCTATCGGCCAAACATTTACCATTAATATTAAGTCTCTATGTGGTTATTTGGGGGAAAGTGCCAGGACACAGACAGACTCTCCCTACAGGGCACAGAGACAGGACACAAGGATGATGATGCAACAGAGCAAGTACTTTGCACTTCCAGTGGTGTGAGAGACATTCACAAGGTTGCCCATCTTCAGTCTTTGTCTTGTGCAGTGTGTTTCCGTCAGCTTAAGCAGAAGTCCTAGCTAAACACTAAGTCCCTGTCAACCCTTCCCTCTAGGTCCCATTAATCTCTATTCTACTTCCTCTCTCTACAAATCCCCATCTAGACCCTCATAGAAATGAAATTGATGTTTGTCCTGTTGCGTCTTTCTTGTTCACTTAGCTCAATTGTTTTTAGAATCAGCTGTGTTGAAGCCAGGATTGGAATTGCAGTTCTCTTCTAAGATCGGGTATCCCCTCCTTGTGTGCATCTACTCAGCTGCTGGGGCTATTCTTTGGTTATTATGGAGAATGGTGCTATGCCCATGGGCGTACAGCATCTGCTTGAATCTCTGCTTTCAGTGCTTTGGTGTGTGTCCTTAGAAGTAAAATTATCAAGTCCTTGCTTTTTATGCACAGTTTATTGTGATACATAGTACAGCACACATGTTGTATTATTTGAGTCAAAAGAAGAAGAAGAAGAAGAAGAAGAAGAAGAAGAAGAAGAAGAAGAAGAAGAAGAAGAAGAAGAAGAAGAAGAAGAAGATTTTGTTGGGTGATGGTAGCAAACACCTTTAATCCCAGCTCTTGGGAGGCAGAGGGAGGCAAATCTAAGTGAGTTCAAGACCAGCCTGGTCTACAAAGTGAGTTCCAGGACAGCCAAGATGTATACAAAGAAATTTTGTCTTGAAAAAACAAAACAAAACAAAACAATACAAACAAAACCCAACCAACCAAACTAACAAAAAGCCCAAGATTTTACTTGGTTAATATTGGAAATTAATTTTTGTTTTGGTTCCACATCTATATAATTTTTCTTATTGTCATTAAGTAATTTGTAGGGATTTCTTTTCTGTGTGTCTTATTTTAAACAGGGTCTTGCTAACATAGCTATAGCTGCTCTCAAACTCCCAATCCTCCTGCTTCAGCCCCAAGTGCTGGGATTACAGGCACCATCATGGCCAACTAAGATATTAATAATTTGGAAAATAGAAGACAAAACTGAATTCATCATCTTTTGGGTTTTCTTGTAGCAAAAACATAGAATTTTTATTCAAAAAAGAAGTAACTTTTTCTGAATGAAGGACAGTAAAGACTTTTACATTTTTTAAGAATTATATTAGGAGGAAGGCAAGTTACACCTCCAGGTTCTGAGCATCTTTTTAGTTTCAGGACTGTCCCCCACTGCCTTCCTACTATGTCGTTTGTCCAACTACCTCTCCCTCATTTTCTTGTTCCTCTTTAATCCCCTGTGCCCTTCAGGAACTACTGCTCTGCCCTCTCCTAATGCTACTGGTTCTCCAGATAGACAGAAGCCAAGGCAGACTGGTGACTCACTAACAAATTGATGGCTTACAAGGGACTGCTAACAAGAACAGAATAAATTGGTCTCTTAAGAAATAAGCATTATAGGGCTAAATAGATACCTCAGTTAGTAAAACTCTTGAGTTCAATCCCCAAATCCCACATAGGGAATCAGAGACTGGTAAATCCCTGGGCCTGACTGTCCAGCTGCATAACCTACTTGGTAAAGTCCAAACTAGTGAGAGATACTATCCCAAAAAACATGTGGAAATCAGAAGACAACTTACAGGAGTTGGTTCTTCTTCAATCTTCTTCGGGGACTGAGCTCAGGCCATCAGGGTTGGAAGAAAGTTGTTCCTGTTTTTGTTTGTTTTGGTTTGTTTTTTTCTTAACACATTGCTCCATATCATTGGTCCATAAATGAGGATTTAGACAGAATTAATAATATACTTACTAAAGCAGAAGACAAAGAATGGTGTTCAGTGGAATAGAGTATAGAGGGGACATGTAATTTAAAGTCACATGATGCTGCTGTGGGATAATGCTCTTGTACACTCTAAAGGTTTGTCATTCATATTGGTTTAATAAAACACTGATTGGCCAGTAGTCAGGCAGAAAGTATAGGCAGGGCAACCAGACTAGAAGAATTCTGGGAAGAGGAAAGGCAGAGAGTCAGTCACTAGCTAGTTGCAGAGGAAGCAAGATGAGAGTGATTCACTGAGAATAGGTACCAAGCCACTTGTCTAAACATAGACAAGAATTTTGGGTTAATTTAAGTTGTAAGAGCTAATTAATAATAAGCCTAAGCTAACAGGCCAACCAGCTTATAATTAATATAAGCCTCTGTGTGTTTCTTTAGGACTAAATGAATGGCTGCCAAACCTGGCGGGACAGAAACTTTCGTCTACATGATGCTAAAGGAAAAGAGAAATGTATCAGACAAGAAAATAAAGGAGATAGTAAGATATATTGTATGAACTCATACCACCCTTGATTGGCAGATCTGTTGACAAGAGCTGCCTTTGGTCCTGGAATCATTTCAAGGTCTCCATAAGTTTCCATGTCAGTGGAACATGAGTTTTGGTTGCATGAAGCATGAAGCTATACACTGAGGTGCTTTGTTCTCTGCACCCTACTCCACCTACGACTGAGGATAATCTTGAACTTCTGATCTTTCTGCCTCACCTCCCCTTGCTGGGCCAGGTCTGACTGAATATTCCATCTGACTAGCAGCTTTTGTTTGGACATACTTTTTGTTCATCATTTTATAGTTGGTTGTTTCGAGATTATGATTAATCCTTCTTAAATATTGGTGTACAGGCTATTTTGTTAAAAATATCTTTTTAAAAAAAACTCTGTGTGTGTGTGTGTGTGTGTGTGTGTGTGTGCTTGTATGCATGTGTGCATGCATGCACACACTTTTGGGGAAGAAGATGCAGCTGTCCACAGAGGTCAGAGACATTGGGATGCTCAGAATATTTGTGTACTGTCTGATTTGAATGCCTGGAAAATGAGTATGCACTCAATGATTGAGTCATCTCTCCAGGCCTGTGTACAGTTCTTTCCTGGGAACTGATGTGGGTTTTTTGTTTGGTTTTTTTTTTTCAGAACGATGGAGAATCTCTTGGTTCCAGTGAGCTTAACTCAGGAGCTTAAGTTATCAGATAATCAAATGTCACCAAAGTCACTCTGAGTCACTGACTTCCCAGTTCATTGTCACAGGATCAACAAGCCTAAGAAAGGTGAACAAGAGGTAAGCAGAAGAGAAAAGGTGGTTTTGTTCAGAAAAAGTGAGAATATCTCCTGCAGGAGAGCTGTCTCAAGAGGGGATTCTGCTTGCTGTCCTGCCCACCAGCCCTTGTGAGTCTTATGATGGGGAATTGATGGAGACCATGGTATCATTACTGAGACTGAGAAATCTTTGACCATCATCTCACAGACTGAATCAGTGAGGGGCCTTCACATCCTGTGCTCTTCTCCTCAGCCCAACCAGAGAGATGATCGCGTATTGTTTGTTCAGTCAGGGGGCGTGGTCATATGTCATGGTCATGCTTGTCCACTCTCCCTCAACTTATTTTACATGTTACAGAGGCTGTTGGTGGCATCACTTGTCTTTTTTGTTTCCAGGCTACATAACTCACCTGTGATTTACCAGGGACCCTTGTCCCTTTTCTCCTTCCTGCCTATGGAGAGCCAAGTCCTGTCTCAACATGTTTCTAGTCACGCAGGATGAGACAGTGTATGGACTTTCCTTCTTTTTTTCAATATTTATTTATTTATTATGCACAGTAGTCTGTTTGCATGGATGCCTGCAGGCTAGAAGAACCCACCATATCTCCTTACAGAAGGTTGTGCTCTACCAAGTGGTTGCTGGGAATTGAACTCAGGACCTCTGGAAGAGCAGTCAATGCTCTTAACCTCTGAGCCATTTCTCCAGTCCCATGAACTGCCCTTCTTGTTATTATACTCCCACATTCTCTGTGTCCTGCATGAACATTTCCACAGGCACTGTTCCTGGCATCCTGGCATTCTCTCATCTTGTTGTGTTTGCTTTTAGTCCATTATTTGAGCTCATTCAAATGAAATCCTCCTAAGTCCCTCTCGTTGATGGCTTTTGTTACATTCATTGCATACTGTGTTCCTCCTTCTCCATGTCCCTTGAGCTTCAGCATAGCCTGCCTCACTGAGAGGAAAAGAAGGCCAATGTGGAACATAATCACATGGGTAGTTAGAAACAGAAGGTCATCGGCAAGAGTGCACAGACGGAGGACCATAACACCTCAGATTCTAATGACCGCACTGGGCTGTATTCAGCACCAAGAAACTTAATGGTCTACTGAAGTCTCTTCCTTCCATCCATCGCAAGTGCAAATGCGATGTGGGCCACAGCTGCAGCTGCAGGCTATGTCACCAGCTGTAGGCTATGTCACCCTCAGCAGCACTAACCCCTTGCCTCGGGCAGCATCTGGACAGTGACAGGCTGCTCACCCTGATGATAGAGAGTTGGAGTGGATGGAGGACACCTTTGAGTTGATTCAGCTCGCAGGCCAGTGATTCCCACTGGACGACTTCTGTCTCCTTTTGCACACTAACCTCAAGTCAGACTCGAAGGGGCTTCCAATTTTGCTCAAGGAGATGGTTCATAGTTTTGAACTTTTTGACAGCTGACCAATTAAAAACTAGACGATCCCATTAACAAGCCAGGATTCTGAGCACTAGAAAGCACCTAAGTAGCTACCGCCCCCACCATGCGCATCAGGAGCCTGAGAGAAATTCAAAGCTAATTACAGAGATGCGGGCGAGGCTTATGGCCTCGGGGGGTACTGGGCAGGACTCAGGTCATTAACTATGAGGCAGCAAAATCTGGTTTAAACATATCTTCAGTGAGTCTTTCTATTTATCCACTTCAGGACTCTTTTGTTCTGTCTTAAAATTTCTGAGATTTTTATCCAATCCCAGTTAATGATGGACTCTGGCCCAAGATCCCTAAAGTCATCATCATCACCACCTTAATCACCTTAATTACCGCGGAAGGTTTCTCTCGCAGAGAGCACTGCCACTCAGTGAGGCGCTGTGGTCAGTGGCACATGTGACTTAGACAGTCTCGTCCCGTCAATTTTCAGTCAGACCACATTAACCTCTCAGTCTCCGAGCGATGAAGCTGGGCAAGGCGTGCAATGAGAAAGACACACACACATCCCTAAAATTCATTTATGTCACCATTTTGCAAACGCAGTCAGAGTTTTCTCGGGACTAAACATGATGGAAAGAGACTCGAGGCAAACACGGTGTGCTGTTTCTCTGAACCCTTAATTCTGATAATCAAACATGTTAAACGCTTGGACTTTTGTAGGCATAGTGGATGTGAATAGTGATGGGGCTGTTCTTGTCTTTATTTGCGTGCTCTTAGCTACTACACAAAGCTCATTCTAATAAGGGGCTAGAGTCCATATCAAACAGAGGTTTTTGAATTGAGAAGGCCTCTTTCCTTCTGATCATGAAATACATCTGAATCAACCTGTGCTGGAGTCTGCTGGACTTTAGCATGGGGGCGGGAGGGGGTTACTATTAAATAATGCAGATTCGAGAGGCTTCTGCATACCACAGCATGATGCAAATTGCTTCCATAAGCATCCCTCCCTCGCAGAACCACAAGGATCCCAGCAGTGGGAGTGGGAAGGCCAGCAGCAGTGCTGTGACTCGAGCCACCCTCGGGAGAGCCTAGCTGAAGCATCCACAGCGCTGGTAGAAACACGCAGAGACCCGGCAATACTCACCATGTGAGATCAATCAAGAAACAGCTGCAAGGTTTCATGGTAAGTGAAACTTGGGGATCTGGGGCAAGGAGAGGAAATAGCTCTGCAAGCCACATTTTATTGTGTTCTTATCAGAAATGAGAATGTCCATCGACTCTGTTAGCAGGAAAAACAACCCATACAACGAGGCCAGAACAAAGGCTACTCTATCCATTTCCTATGCCGGAGAACCTTTCCGTGAACACTTAGCTCTCTTTGCCCCAAGAGCTTGCAGTGTTGAAATTAGGGAAGCCCCCAGAGTTACACCCTGCCAAAAACACTGGAGCGGCCCACATTTAAACCCACGTTAAACTCCAGCCCTGGCATTTTTTACAATCACTGGAAAAATATCAAAAAAAAAAATCATTTCTGATTTATTTCAAGCTGTCGTTTGAATCCAGGGCCTGGTGCTAGTCTCACGATCACCAGGAGCCGGTCACTACAGTGGGGCTCCTCATTTGTGGGGGCGGGTGAAGAAGGCTCTCAACCTCTCCTTTTTCTCCAAGCAACAGTTTGCTGCCACCCGCTCCCTTCGCACTCAGACTCAACTCTGTTTGCTGTCAATAACAGATATTTACAAAGCACTCTCCTGTGCCCAGTGCCGCCAGGAGGATAAGGTGACCGCACAGCAAACGCGATCCTTGCCCTCCTCTTATTAACATTCGTAAGAGATGGCAGCCATGTGCCACTGAAAAATTCAAGTTAAAAAAAAAATAAGCAAACGTCCTTATTCGTACCCTGATTTCCCCCTCCCCCCGTGAGCTGATCTTCACACAAAAGAAAGAAGGGGTTCAAAATACGAGCCAAGTGGAGTAGGAGGGTTCTTCTGTATTTCTGTGCTTTGATTGGTTAAATAGAAAGGATGCCTGGCCTATAAGATAGGACACAGCCCTTAGGTGGGCAGAGTAGACAGAGCAGAAGGCAGTGAGAGAGAAAGGAAGTGGGAGAGCCGCCATGATCCTGCGCCCAAGATGGACATACCTTAGAACCATCCGGTAAGTCACCACCTCGTGGTGACATACAGACTTTTATAATGGGTTAGTTTATGATGTGTAACCACATGAGCCAAAAGGATTCAGGGTGTAGCTTCTTAGATGGCATTCTGCTTACTTGTATATGCACAAGAAACTGAGTTCAATCCCCTGGACTTCATAAACCAGATATGGTGATGGAGAGGATGGAGAGAGGTAGAGACGGGAGGGGTCAGATGTTCATGGTCAGCCTGGGGTATCAAGACTATCTATACAGAAACCAAACAACAAAAAGCAAACAAATAAACAAGCAAAAAATACCCGACTTAGCTGGGCAGTTCCAACTGTTCTAGTGAAAGACTAAAATCCATGCCATGCAAGAGTTCCAGCCCCTGCTCCGATTACTGTACGCCCATCTCCCAGGTTGTACTCCAGAATTCGAGAATGATCTCCTTTCTAGCTTCCCAGGCTATGGGATGCTTTCTGGTGAGCTCTTCCTGAGATGTCTGGAGTGCCCATCTCTCAGTGTAGTCTACACTGAAATGCTGCTGTATCAGCTCCACTCTTCATGACAAGGTATTCTCAATGCTCTCTCTCACTGGGCAGCTTGACTCTTTCCGGTGATGTTTACTATCTCCCATCATGCTACATATGAAGATTGATTTATATGTTGTCTACTGTGCTAGCTAATCCTCATCGCCAACTCAATTGGCATCAGATGTGACTAGGAAATGATGAGGCATTCCTTTGGGTGTGTCTGTGGAAGGGACTGCAGAGATTAACCAAGAGTTAAATCCAGCATTGTCCCATGGACTAGCGGCCTGGACAGCACAAGATGAGGATGGCCAGCAAGCCAACAGTGTGTCAGTTTTCTCTTTGTCCTTTGTTTCCATTGGCCATAAAGTAGGCTTTCCCTACCCTGTGATAATGGCCTCAGCAGGTCGGGACAAACAACTACGGATCAAACCCTATCAAAAGCCAAAAGAAAAATTTCCTCCTTGTTTCTTTTAGATATTTTGGTTATGGTGACACACATGTAAGAAACACATATTTTCCTCTGTTCACATCCACACATGTTAAAACAAGAAGCTGGGGGCTAGCTGAGCTGTCACCGTGGAAAGGTTAAGCAGAGAGAACGACATGTGGGAATTCTAGAAACGGGACACACTTAGATATGCCAAACAAAGGACAGTAAGATCGGTGGGTCATTTGATCCCACTAAGGAGATACCACCTGACATACAAGGACCACAGAGCTTTAAGACTGAGAACTGTGAGGCAGAGAAGCAGGAAGCCAAGCCCGGCCAGCAAAGTCTCAGGTAGAGGAGCCATTGATCTGATCAGTTGTCGCTTTAAGGAGCAGGTCAGAAAGTCATCCCCCAAGCACGTCACACTTACTGGGCACACTGAAATTCGCCGGGGGGGGGGGGGGGGGGGGGGGGGAGACCCAGTTCTGCCATTTTGGCCAAATTAAAGCAGGTTTTTATTAAAATACTAAATACTGACCGAGATGGAATTTGGTCAGGATCACCATCTGAAAACTTCCCAGTTGAGTGGCCCCAAGATATTTGTTGGCAGGGCTTATATACACAAAATGCATAGATCACTATACTTTCCCATGAGACTTTGCTGTTATTTTCCAAGAACTACAAATCCCAGCATTCCAGGAAGCTGCCTGGTCTTTGGGCAGGTGGGGCTTGCAGGTTAATTTGGGATCTGACATTATCCCACAGGTTTATACAGTTCTTTTCTTTCTCTCTCTCTCTCTCTCTGTTTTTTTTTTTTTTTGGTTAGGTAGTGCTAAGATCATGGACTTCCACACACCGGCTCTTTGGAGTTCTGAGTCTTGCATAAATAGACAAGTACTCTACCACTGAGCAACAGCCCAGCCCAGAACACTGTCTGTTTACAGAAATTACATCCCAAATACATCTCCGTATATAAAAGAAAGATCCTGCGAGATTTCTAGGAGAAGCTCTTTCCCATACATAGCTGTCTCCCCTGTACTTGGCCAAGTGTGTTTCTCTGCAGCAATGCCTATTGCTATTTCTAACACTTTGAACTTTGTCTTCATTGAAATGAGTTTATTTTCGACTTGATACTTTATTGGTTGCACAAACACTAATTATATTTTACAACTTGGAGAGCAATTACACCTTGTATAATAAACAGGTTTGGGAAAAGATGTACCCATATGCAGAAAGGACACAACCTGTAGGAAGAGGCTCGCCCAAGAACTAGTTAGAATTCCATCATTAGTTAACCAAAAGTCTCTTTGGTGCCTCCTTTGGATACCTGAGGTCTAAGACCCGGATCTAGGTTGAAAGTCTTATTCAACAGATGTAAACAAGTTAACATGCACTCTTAAGCAATGAAAGAGAGATCTTGATAGAGGGAGCCATTATGGGGTTGGGGGAAACTTGGTGCTACGGAAATTTCCAGGAACCCACAAAGATGACCCCAGCTAAGACCCTAAGCAATAGTGGAGAGGGTGCCTGAATGACCTTCTTCTGTAATCAGATTGGTGACTACCCTAATCGTCATCTTAGAACCTTCATCTAGTAACTGATGGAAGCAGATCCAGAGATCTACAGCCAAGCGCTGGACCAAGCTCCTGGAGTCCAGCTGAAGAAAGGGAGGAGAGATTTTGTGAGCAAATGGGGGTCAAGATCATGATGGTGAAACCCACAGAGGCAGCTGACTCAAGCTAGTCGGAGTTCATGGACTCTGAACTGACAGCTGGGGAGCCTGGATGGAAATGAACTAGGCCCTCTGAATGTGAGCGACAGTTTTGTGGCTGGGTCTGTTTGTGGGAACCCTGGCAGCGGGACCAGGATCTGTCCCTGGTGCATGAGCTGGCTTTTCAGAGCCTATTCCCTATGGTGAATGCCTTGCTCAGGCTTGATGCAGTAGGGAGAGGCTTGGTCCTGCCTCAACTTGATGTGACAGGCTATGTTGACTCCCCAGGCAAGGCTGTACCCTCTCTGAAGAGTGGATGTGGTGGGGGATGGGGAAGAGGGAAAAGACAAGGAAAGGGGAACTGTGGTTAGTATGTAAAATGAATAAAAAATTTAAAATATTTTTTTTAAAAAAAATGTACTCTTAAACACAATCTTAAACTTTTGGACAAATAGTTGTTCCTAGCCACTGTCCTTACTTAGCTGACATCACTTGCTGTCTAATTGGAGCTCAGCATATACAAAACACTTGTGTCCATTGTCTCAAGCCTACACATTTTATAATGTGGTATGTTCAAGGCTTACCCTGGGCTCAACCGGAGGAATTTTAAAGCAGATGAAAGGAGGCAAAGAAAGCTATTGACCTTAACCATCTCTCCTGGAGTCTAGGTAGACGGCTCAGTTGGTATGGTGCTTACTGAACAAGCCGAGGAACCTAAGTTCAGATCTCTAGCAGGTAGCAGTGGTAGATGCCTGTAAGTCCTGGGGAGACGGAGACAGGAAGATCTCTGGGGATTGCTGGCCAGCCAGTCTAGCAGAACTGGTGAGCCTCCAGTTCAGAGGGAGAATCTCTCTCCAAAACATCAGGTAAAGTGTGATAGAGAAGGCCGGGCGGTGGTGGTGCACGCCTTTAATCCCAGCACTCGGGAGGCAGAGGCAGGCAGATTGCTGTGAGTTCGAGGCCAGCCTGGTTGACAAGAGCTAGTTCCAGGACAGGCACCAAAGCTACAGAAAAACCCTGTTTCAAAAAACCAACCAAACAAACAAAAAGTGATAGAGAAAAAGACCTAATGCTGACTGCCAGCCTCTACACACACATACGCATATGAGCACAGACACAGACATGTGGACACACACAAGTGCACACCATGCACACAATGGTCTCTGTCGCTATTGCACAAATAGTCACCATTGTCCTTTGCTTGCATACATGGCTGCCCGCTCTGAGCTCAGCGTTATGCAAACACGCTCCTCCATTGTCTCAAGTTAGCCTCAGAGCATCAGTGTTTTCCCTTGAGGGAGAGACAGGCATCAGCCCTGTTATTTACACATAAGTCAACTGAGGCAAAGAAAGCCACTTAGCGACCGTGACTAGCTGAAAGCTGTGGTCACCCTGCCTCCTTCAATATGAGCCAGTATGAGCCAGGCCACCCTTATTCCCTCTCACAGAACCTTTGTGATATTTTTTATTTTGTGACAGAAAGGTTTCCTGTTGTAATTAGGTGGAGAGGTGTGGGTTATATTCCCAGCGCCTAGCTCCCAACCCCCAGCCGCTGGCCCGCTCAGCCACTGGTTGCTTGCTTATGCCCAAAATAATCACATGAGACTGTATTCATTTAAACTCTGCCTGGCCCATCATCACCACCCTCTTCTTGGCTAGCCCTCACCTCATAAACTAACCCATTATAAAAGTCTGTAAGTCACCACGTGGTGACGTACCGGAAAGGTCTAACCTGCATCCATCTGCAACGGTGGCTCGTGGCATCTGGCTCACTTCCTTCTCTCTTCCCAGAATTTCCTTTCTGTCTACTCCACCCACCTAAGGGCTGACCTATCTTACAAGCCAGGCGGAGTCTTTATTTAACCAATCAAAGCACAGAAATACAGGTGGACCCTCCCACAGTTTCCTTCAATCACCCCCTCCATACAAAGTAATCACCCAAATGAACAAGACTGGAAGAAGATGTTGGTCAAGGGCGTACCAAGTGCTTGGCATCACCCTAGAATCCTAAGCAAGGGACAAGTTGTAGGTACCTCACCTCACTTCAGAATTCTTGAGAAGTCAAGTGAGCCATGGTATGACCAAAGGACATTTCCCCTGGAAGCCATAATGAATTCAACTCTTTGTTTGTACTAAAACCCAAACTTATCTATCTAGCTGTCTATCTTCATATGTCTATCTTCATCTATTTGTTTATTTTGGTTTTTTGAGACAGGGTTTCTCTGTGTAACCGTTCTGGCTGCCGAAACTCACTCTCTAGACTAGCCTATACTTTAACTCACAAAGATCATGATCAATGCCTCTGTCTCCTGAGTGCTGGGATTAAATGTGTGGGCCACCTTTGATCTAAAACCCAATTTTTATTACATGCATTACACTTAATGAGACTTTTCAGTTTTCAAAGAAAATTGAATAAAGAGAAAAAATGAACAAGACAAAACATTCAGAAGTAGCCACGAACAACTCATTAATTCAGAGCCCAGATTCATCAAAGGCTAAATGTCATCCACTGCATTTACAGTTTTATAATAGATTAAATAATACACAGTTGTTATAACTTATTCCAGGGATACAGAAAGGCATGAGATAACAAAAAAAAGTGCACCAAAAATCTCCCACTCAATGACAAAAACATTAATTTATATCTCTTCCTTGACATTCACAGATAAAATGTTAACGTCATGCTTATTTCTCTGTAAATAATCACCTCAGACTTCACCTTTCTGGAGGGGGATGTGCCAACGACACCAGGAATCATCTCCTGAGGGTGTTATGGGAACACCTTCTGCAAACCCAATTAAAGTCAAGCAAACACTATGATGCAGACACACCTGAGTCCCATGTCAAGCACCCGGGCGGTCTCTTCCCTTGTGAGCATACACACATGGTCTCCCCGGTAGAAGTGGCTTCTTTTTATGCTTCTACCATATCATTGATCAGCGTTTAATTAAATTGAATTCCATTGATTTATCACAGTGTGCTGAATTGAGTTGAATTAAAGAGAGTCGGATGGGAATTTTTGAGTGGTTGTTAGCATCTCTTTATTCTGGGGCACTTCATACCTCCAGCACCATGGTCTTCACAACAGAACAGAAAGACATAATCTTTGGAGATAGCAAATCTCCTCAAGCCTCTCTGTGTACAGAGGTGCCAGTGCATCCAAAAGTTCAAAGTAAACAAATTACGCTACCACAGCTCTCTTGGAATTTAAGGCAGAGAAAAAGAACTTCCTTTCTTTATATATAAAACGGTCAGGCATACATATTGTTTTTGTTTTGAGAATCATACTATAATCTGGGCCTGAAATCCCATTCCTCCTAAGGAAAGGGCTTCTGCTAATAAGTATTCTAAATATTAAAACCTCCTGCTAGGAGACCTCAAGAAGTTTCAAGGAAAATCATCTAATGGCTCAGCCTTTATGACTTCTCACTAGGGAACTATCGGGAATCACTAGCAGAGGTATCTTTTGGCATCCTGGCTCTTGGGGAAATTAAAAAGGTATTGTTGTCCCAAGTAACACAGAGGGAGGTCCTGTGCCTGGTCACTGCAATGATAACATTCTTTATAGAGTCAGGAGGTTTAGAAAAACGTTTTGGATTCTAACTACTTTTACAGCTGTGGGATTTTTTTTAAAATTCTATGTCCAAATACAAAGCAAAATTCTTTAATATGCGGCCTGGCCAGGCAATTGGTCCATGTCCTGAGGTGAGATTTACACTTGAAACACAACTCTTCAAAACTAAGCAAAAAGGTGAGGGTCATTGTACTGGAAAACAACTTCACCTCATAGACTGGGGTCTAGAAGCAACGGAAGACAAACTGGAGCCTGTTCTTTGTCCATAGATTCAGACAAACCAAAGAAGGAGAGAAAATATAAACCCCTACGGCTGGTAACTGGCCGCCATCTGGCTCCCATAAACCCCCAGAAAGTGGAGGAAGCGCCTGAGTGCTAAATGGGACAAAGGTTACAGCCCAGACGTCAGAAACCAGCACACTCACAGGTGGCCACGCCCTCTTTTGCAATGATTTGTGAATGGCAGCCGGGACAGTTCGTTTCTTGTTCATAGTCATTCTCTTCCTGCCTAGGAGCAGAATCTCGAGTCTGGTTTCAGGAGGCATCCGGGAATCCAGATGCAGGACGTCACTCTTCAGCCTCCCTTGAAGTTAGATGTGGTCATCCCTTGGAGAAGATCTGGTTAACGACAAGAAACCACATTGTTTGTAGTGTTTACTACACAGTCGGGAAATGAGCCCTTTCCGTTTACACTAAACATGAAAACATAGGCCCTCTTTCAGGGGAGGCGGATCAGGGACCGAAAATGATTCATGCTGCTCCTTTGTTTATCACTCTGAGGCTAGCCTGCTTCAAGAAGAATTAAACATTTTTATCACTTACATGACTTATCTGAGAGCGCAGTGCTGTTTGCAAGGAAGTGAATCTGATTAAAAACAAAGACAGAGTTATACAACGCCCAAGATGGACTGACCAGCCAAGGTTTACACAAACTAACGAAAACGGTGCCCAAAATTCAATGAGTAAGGGGGGGACAGGGGGTGCCCAGCAGGAGGCTATAGCAGCCATCATGTCATTCTCCCTCTACTGAGCCTAACACATCTCAAACTGGAGAAAATTCCTGCCACCACTATCAGTTCTTTGCACCAAGACTTAATGCATGAGGTTTCAACGAAAATACTTTTAGCTTTTACGGTACACTTTTCCTGATAAACA
The DNA here is from genome assembly GCA_028555095.1 of Dicrostonyx torquatus. Classification (NCBI taxonomy): domain Eukaryota; kingdom Metazoa; phylum Chordata; class Mammalia; order Rodentia; family Cricetidae; genus Dicrostonyx; species Dicrostonyx torquatus. The sequence continues at coordinate 4,675,016 of JAQHUG010000078.1, forward strand.
CAGAAAAGGCTTCTGGTCCTTGCCCTCGAGACAAGGATATATTACGCCGTGTGGATAGTCAATGCCCTCAAACCCACATCCACTGAGAAGAGACAGACGTGAACTCTTATCAACCGCCTGGTACTGTAGGTCCACACGAGGGGCTCTGTTCTTTGTATATAAAGCCACTGTCAACGTCTTCTTTCTGCCTGAAAAATGAACAGATGCTATCCATAGTGTGAACCGCCCACGGGCTTGCCCACAGTGAGAAGAAACCCCCAGCTTGCTAACCATGACTTTGCCATTTTCTCCACCCCTCACCCCTCCAAGAAATCAATCAGGACTTAGAGTGCAAACGGCATTATTATAAAAGATGTAATGAGGTGACAGCTTTGAGTTTGCTTTACACAGATATGAAATCATATTGAATGTTCATAAATAACTGCTCTTATTTGGCGTATTTGGTACCAACACTGATGCAAATAGCGCCAACAGCTTGGAGAAAGCCATCCATTACCTCAATGATCTCCCAGCCCGAGAGAGCCTTCCCCCGCATGGAAAGTAATTCACCAGGTAAACAGCTGAGCAGATTTCCTTGTGCAAATGAATACCAAATAAAAATCTCTTTAATGATAATAATGAGGATGCTGATCAGAGCCAATTATTTCAAGCTTCATAATTTGTATATTAACTAAACATTCTCATAATTAGGTGAGTTAGCCTAGGGAAATACCATTCATTAAAGGCTCTAGTGTTTCTTTGCTTCTGAAACTTCGGCTTGAAATCATTCCTGTGAATGGGAAGTAACCTGGTAGGTAACAAGAAGCCCGAAAGGGGAATTTCAAACAGCTTTAGGCTATTATTAATCTAGATATTAGTCATAACCCGGAGTCTGGAGGGAAGCTGACCAGAGCTAATAATACACCTCCCGAGAACGGGGTAGCCAGCCTCTCTACCTTTCTGCTCTCTGTGTCCTTAGGGTGGGCTCATCTTCTTGGGATCCCAAGATGGTCACTCCATAATCCGTTCTTGAGGAATAGAAGGGAAAGGCTGATGGTGGAGGGAATAACAAGGTGAAATGTTTTCCAAAGTGTCAATAAGCTCCACCAGCACCTTTCATTACATGGCAGTGATTCCAAGTGTCCTGGGCCACCTCCGGCTACAAAATATTCTAGAAACAGGAAAGTCTTGAGAGCAAAAAGCTTCAGGCTAGGAGATGGAGATGAAAGGGCAGGCAAGTTGTCAGCACTGTCTTGTATCTCCCTGCATACAGAACGGTAAAGAATAATTGACAGATTCTACAAGCTCTTTTTAAAGTTTGTATGGGCATTATCAAAACTCTATTTGCAAAACAATGTGAACAGAAAAGATTCATGCTTGGTGTTATAGAACATTATTTTAACTAGACAAAGATGTGTTACCTTTATTTATGCTGCAGAATAGTACTTTAATGCGTAAAGGTGTGTTACTTTTGCTTATGCTGAATTTGTTTAATTATGAAAAGATGGGTTGCATTTAATTCACCTTGTTGGCCTAAGGCAACCAATTGGTCTGATAAACAGCTGAATGGCCAGTAGCTAAGCAGAGAAAGGATAGGCAGGCCTAACAGACAGAGAAAATAAATAGGAGAATTCTAGGCTCCAAAGAAAATGGGAGGGATGAGAGAAGGAAGAGAGGAGAACAAGGGAGATGCCTGAGGCAAGACACCAGGCAGATGCCAGACAGACAGACACCAGAAGCAGTGAAAGTAAGATATACAGAAATAAGATCCAAGACAAAAAAGTAGATAAAGAGAAACAAATCAATTTAAGTTAAAAGATCTAGCCAGAAACATGCCTAAACTAGACCGAACATTCAAAACTAATAAGTCTCAGTGTCATGTTTGGGAGCTGGCTGGTGGCATAAAAGAAAGAGCCTAGCACACTTACTTGGTTAGCCGTGGACCAATGCAGAGACAAGTACCACTGTCTGTACGAAAGCACAAGCCAGACCCAGACGAACCTGAGCAACAGACAGCTACCCTTAGCAATCTAGTGGGATGGAGTGGGGGTGGGTCCTGTAAAAGATGAAAGGGGACTGAAAGTTTGTTTCTCCTATTTGAAATCACTCCTTGTTTCTTGTTTATCCCTAAAGCATTCTTGTTCATTTTATTAAATCTTTTGTTTTGCTCAGATCTTATGATTTCAAAAGATTCTGATAAGGACACCCAGGGATGCTTTTCTGAAGTCTTGCTTTGAACTTCGCTGCTCTGGCCAGTTGGGCCTTTCTTCATAAGGCCATTATAGGAGTCTATTTGTCTATAATGGAAACACGATTATTGTGGAATAATCTTTTTTGTGTACTGTGAAGAAGGGTCACTCAGATTAGTTTAATAAAAAGCTGAACAGTCAACAGGTAGGCAGGATCTCCAGTCACAGAGGACACTGGGAAGAAGGGGAATCACCAGCCAGATGGAGAGGAAGCAGGATGATGTATCTAGAACCTATGGTCTACCTAGAACTTATGATGTATCTAGAACCTACAAAGTATCTAGAATTTTACAATGTATCTGAAAGTCAAATTGGGTATGAAGTCAACATTTTATTGTTGTCAGCTCTGCAGAGTGTATCTGTGTGTTCCTAGAAGAGGAAGTTGTTCCTCTGTCTTAAACATCATCAACAAAACTAGCAGCAACACGCTCATTCCAGGATGGTTGTTTGTCCCGGTTGTTGACGTGAGAGGCAGGAAGGGCTTTGCCTGATTGTCAGATGTCAAATCATTTGTTGTGGAGTCACCTGAGAGATACAGCTCTGGGAACATATAAGACCAGATTTTCAAAACGGCTTAAGCAAGGAGGGAAAATCTACAATGAGAGTAGTTGGCTGGTGTCCTTGGCTGAATAAAGAGGAGAAACGAAATTGCTGAATGAGCACTGATCCTTATTATTCTGGGTCCAAGCAGGTATGAACAAGCAACTGTTCATCTGCCTGCATGCCTTCCCTGGCATGATGCTCTATCTCTTCAAACTTTGAACCTAAGCAGGCCCTCATCCTTAAATCACTTTTGTTCTGTGTATTATTGCAGCAATGAACAAAATAACATACATCCTCTTAACTATTACACAGTCTCACCGTCACCCGTCTCCAGACCTCTAAAATGTTTTCATCTTCCCCAGCTGCGAAATATGACTTCCCATCCCCCCTTTCTCCCTAGGACACACTTTTACTCTCTGTCTCTGTGAGTTTGACTAGTCTGCACGTGGAATCACGAGGCTGATGTTTATCCGTTCATGACTGATTTGCTGAACTCAACTTGCCTTCAAGGTTCACCTGTGTTGCGCCGTGTCTTTCTTTTGAAAACTGAACATCCCCTCCGTGTGTTCTCATCACACTTCGTTTACCCACCGCTTATCTGTAGGTACTTGAGTTGCTTCTCTTTGTGATTCTTGGAAATCATGTCACTATGAGCAAGTGCAAGTGTGTACAAATATCTCTTTGAATCCTTGTTTTCAACTCCTCTGTTTTCTGAAAAAAAAAAAAAAAGATAGCAGGAAAGCTGAATGCCAGTGTTCATTTCTTATGTAAGGAAAAGCAAAACAAAAACAAAATAAAAAATTTTGTGAGCACCAGAGTGGTGGTGGTGCATGTCTTTAATCCCAGCACTTGGGAGGCAGAAGCAGGTGGATCTCTGTGATTTCGAGGCCAGCCTGGTCTACAGAGCGAGTTCCAGGACAGCCAGGACTGTTATATAGAGAAACTTTGTCTTAGAAAACCAAAAATAAAATCAAAACCCTCCAGGAATAAGAGAATATATAATGCACTAAACAACAGAGCCAGAGTATGGGCAATACAAAGAATATCTTCTTCTCTTACTTCCCGGCTTTCAATCCTATAAGACTTGATTATGTTCCAGGTTCCTTATCTGTGAAACAAAGGCACTAAGGGAGTAGTTTTATTAAGTCTAAGCACTAATCAGATGGGGACTGTCGCCTGCAGAGCTCATACTACGGTGTTATTTGATGACCAGATCCAAGCTCAGTCTTCAACGTGTGGATTTCTTCCCAGTTATACAGAAAGAGAAATTAAGAATAGTTTAAAAAGCAATAGGGTTTTTTAAAAAAATATACAGCTGAAAAAAAAATTAGGGCACCAATTCATCACAGGTGTTATCCTTTCAGACAGAGAAACATATTCAATAGTCTTCAGTACATTGAAATGCTAGTCCTCAAGATTGGCCACTGCCTTGGTCTTCCTAAAATAGAGCTAGAGGGATGGATGGTTTAGCGGTTAAGAGCACTTGTTGTAGAGGACTGGGGTTCAGTTCCCAGCATCCACCTAGTGGCGCACACCTGACCATAACTTTAGTCACATGGACCCAACGCCCTCTTCTGGCCTCTGTAGGTGCCAGGTATATGCATGGTGTGCAGAAAGACAAGCACACACACACATATACACATAAAAATACACTTAAAATATTTAAATAAAGTTTAAGTAAGAGAATTTCAATAATTGCATTATTGAAATGAGGTTTTTCAGATTGCACTTTATATTTTCAAGGTGTGTGTATGAGAGAGAGGGAGAGAGAGAAAGAACCAGATAAAGATCCAAAGAGCAGGAGAAAGAGCAGAAGAAGAAGAAGAAGAAGAAGAAGAAGAGGAAGAGGAAGAGGAAGAAGAAGAAGAAGATGAAGAAGAAGGCGAGTGTGAGAGAGAGATTTTTGTTGGCCTCTAAATTAGGTAGTATTCGTCTTCAACTTTTCCACATTAATTGATTTATTTTACTCAGTTTGGAAGACTACTTGGTTCAAATAAATTAGTAATTACAAATTTTCCTCTTTGTTTTCTGTTAAGAAAACAGTTTATTTAAGTCGGTGGATCTACAATGTTACCAAGCCGACTTGTGTTTAGGCACCAAAGCCAGTTGTCCTGTACCTCCAGAGCCTGGAGAAGCTTCTTGGCTCTGCAGCATGCCTGGAGCAACAAAGCAGAGCGTGTAACTACTTTTTCTCCAGGACGGAGATGATGACGAGCTTCTCTAGCCTTCTACGCTCTGTGATGCCCCACGGGATGAATAGAGAAATCATGCTGATTGCAACTGTTCCCGATGTGCCAATAACTGCATTTCTGATCTAAAGCATGACAACACTCCCATCCATTTCTGCTTCCATTTCTGCAAAGTGTCCATTGAGAGCCTACATGCTCAGCCTTCCAAGCCGTGGCTTGGGGGTATCGTTTCAACCTCCGAGCCTCAGTTTCCCCATCTCTAACGAGAGTCCGGTAGAAGAGCCAGTGCACATTCTATCAGACAATGTTGGCGCTGGCTGTGTCCGTGGCCCCCAGGGAGCACTGGGAACCTGTTAGTGATGACTGCCATCGGGTACTGTACGCTCCTGACCCTGAGCCTCTGCCAGGGCTCACCCTACTACCTCTGCTGATGACAGAACCCACATATGCCATCTAATTCTGAACCTTTCTTCTGGCTCCAGGCCCTTAAAGCTCACTTAATGCATTCAGGCACTCGTTCTACAGTCTGATGGATTTCCAAAGCAAGCCCGCCCTTTCTTATCACACTCTCTCAGGCCTCCATCCTGCTTCCATGTCCAACTACCCAGCAGGGTTCCAACACTAACACCGGTTAAGGTTTGGGCTTCAAAAGCTCTCTTTTTACAACCTGACCCGAGGAGACTGGCTGGGGTGCCTGTGGCTTGGCTGCTGTCTGCTGGGTAACCTTCCCAATCTTCTGAAATCCCAGAAGACTGGAGCCTGTACAAACCCTCACACAACTCTCCTCCCAGTCTGTTCTGGAATGATTTCGGGGCTGAAGCCATGTCTCTTGCCCTGAATCACAGGACGGCAGCCTCAGAGCCAGGAGCTGGAGCCAGCTCTCAGCTTTCCCATGGCTCTGTTCTACCCACTCAACTATAATGCCAAGAAGAAAAAAAAAAAAAAAAAAGACTCAGACATTTCATCAACCTGCCTCTTGTGTCAAATTGCGTTATTCTCAAATTGTGTAAGACTTATGTAAACACTAAGGCTTCACGCGCCGCGTCCCATAAGTACATTTACTGTGTGTTTCTCACTCTGCAGGTTTCCTATGGATAGGCGTGTAAAAAGTGCCAAGATTTCAAACTTAAGAAAACACTTACGGGGCAGCCGTCCAGTGGCATTACAGTCAGCTTGTGCCTGGAGGCACAGAGCAGATCTTAACAGGGCCTGCTGGGTGACACTCATTACCCAGCCCTGCAGCCCAGTAGCAGCACTCACCACCGTGTTCGTTCGCTGACTGACTTTTGAGGTATTTTTGTTTTTTTTTTTAATACTTCCCAGCTGCATATTTCTTCTTTCTGTCCCTCTCTTTCTCCTCATCAATTTGTCCTCACACTGTCAAATGGCCACTCTTTTTCCTTCACCGTTCCCTCCCTTCCATCCCTTCCTTTCTGTTAATTGACTCTACTGCAAATTGGTGGGTTCGCTTGGAATTATGTCTGACAAAGAAATTCTCACATACAAACTTCCAAGAAACACCTGAATCCCCTAATATGAAAGGAGTCTCCCTGTAACTGATGGGTGTCTATATGGTGGCTGGATTTGTATTGGATTTCATATTATTGCGAAATGGGATTTTCTCTGACTGGTTACTAGCTAGGATTCATTAAATTAGCTTTCACTGTAATAAAATGAAAGCATTAAGTTGATCATTAAATAGTTTATTAAATAATTCAAGGTAGGCTCACCAAGGCATACGAATACACTTTAATAGGCTATAGCATAAAAATGAAGGTGCCAAAGGCCTAACCAAGAACACCTTTAAAATGCAGCAGCGAATGTTATAATTCGTATATGCCAAGCCGATTAAGACACTATTTTAAACACACAGACTTCCCAGCTTCCGACTTCTTCTCTATGCAATATATCTAATCTACAGCTGCCGTCTTAATCTTCCAGAAACATCTCTTCACATTCTTTCAGGAACTCTCTGGTTTAGTACAGTTGAGAGCAGGAGTTTTTGGTGAGCTCCAGTATCGGCTCCTGGGAACAGTCCTCAGATACAAGGCCAAGGAGGACTCTGGTAATTTGCATACCTAATAAGTTCTGGTGAGACCAGCCAGTCTAGAGACTGACGTGCTTGGTTTGATGTTGGTGACCTTTCTTTGAATGCTGCAGCCTTCACCTCCAAGTGAGCCTCTCTGAGCTCCCCTTCCCCAGCGCCTGCTCCGAAGATGAAAGCCTGTTTTTGCTTCTCCTAGGAAGGCCTCATCTGTACTGAGAGAGTATCTGCAGCTGAAACTGCATACACCTTCCTTCTACAGGACCTCAGCATTTCTCCATCCCATGGTTTCGGTCTGCCATTAATTTGTTGTTAATTTCCCACGTCATGAGTGAGTCCACAGTTCTGCTAGTCCTCCAGAAAGAATCAAATTGCTCGTGTCGGGATGAGTCCACAGAATTCTCTGCTGAGTACTAAGAAAAGATCTTTGACTAGTAGATCCAGAGGAATGAAGAGTTTCCCACACCACAGTGCTTGCTCCGTATGACACTATCAGTGCCAGGAGCCAGACACAACTCTATCACATTCTGGTGGGCGGCTGACTTCAGCTTCCTGCCTCAGCTCTGATTTACACATCTGTAAGTCCAGAGGTGCCTTTCCTACCGAAGCCCCGTCATGTTAATCTATATCTGGGCTGCTGAGTAGCCCCAAAGCCAAGTTTCTCTGATTATTTTGTTTCATAAGTCTTATAAAAGTAAAATATTTTCTTTAAAGGAGTCGTAAGAAATTGTGCCAACATCCAGTCCTGTGTGACTTGGATCCAGCCCTAGAGATGGTCTATGTGTATCCATACAAAATGAGTTAGGCAGCCAAGTCAGAAGCATGATAACCTAGAAGTGATTGAGCACCTTTCCCCAGGTCGTTGCTTTTCTTTAATCTGGAAATGTAACTCTAGACCTATTTAATCAAATGTAAACACATGCATTGCAATTGGAAAAATTGGCAGCCACCTTATTCGTTTCTGAAAATGAGCAACATTAGTTTGTATTCCCATTGATTTTGTGCGATTTCTATTATAAATGACACGACTTGAAACTGGGCCATTACAATCATAGTAGCAGTTACATTTGTAAATCAATGCAGATTTGTGATTGTTTGAGATGAACATCTTCCATTTATTGGAAGAGCCATAGTAAAACTCTGAGGATGATCTATAAGAAACATTTGGACAATTCCACATCATTAAAGAGAAGCTCAGAGAAGGAAAAGCTCTATTTTGATGGCCAGATTGAGGAGCTACAAAGTCTGAGCCAACCCACAGGGTACCAATTCTTTGCTGAAGAAAAACACAGGGACAGAGATGCAGCAGTAACAGGCTGACTAAGTCTTTGCTGCCCTGGAAGAAGCAGGGATAATGCTTAGAGAAGAGACAGGAGGTGGCTTAGTGGGTAAAGATGCCTGCCATCGAGCCCTTGACTTGAGTTCCAGAAGTGACTTCTACAAGCTGTCTTCCGTTTTGTGTGTGTGTGTGTGTGTGTGTGTGTGTGTGTGTGTGTGTGTGTGTGTGGGCGCGCGCGTTCAATAGACAAAAAGTAATTCAAGTTTTGGATTTTTTTTTTTTTTTTTTAGAAAGAAAGAAAGACCTAAAAGACAAAGCTGTCCCTTTGGAGTTTCTGGTCAAAGAAAATGATTTACAGATACTGAAATATGTCTAGTGTTTACACAAATTTGTTTCAAAAACAAAAAGTAGTGTTTTCTTTCAAAGCAATTCTTTGTGAGCCATTTGTCATCACAGTGAGCTTCTGGTACTTGACCAATTCTTCCAGAAACTTGCTGGAAAACAAATGGCCATTAAACTTACAATGTCACAATAGAGAATTCTTACTGTGATTCATTCCTAATGCAAAATTTGCTTAAATTACTATATTCATTGAGCGAGATTGCCAAACTCCATTTCATAAACAAAGTCATTTTCATAAGCAGTAAATCATAATTTAACTCTCTTTACTTTCATCAGATGTGCTTTTGCTTCCCATGTGTAAGATCTTAATTGTTTTCCTTGAAGCAGCAATTTCCATGAACAAAGATGCTCATTTTTAACCCCCCCATTCCTTGGGGGGAGAAATGATGGAAATAAAGTGAAATTTACATTATTTGATACATTAAAAATTAGGCATACTATTTTTAAAGCCAAGAAACACAAGCTGTTGAAGCCAGGCTTCAGGAGCAGTATTTAGTACAGCCATTATAGCCCAAGTTAAATATTTAAATTGAATAATAGCTGTGTGCTCAGTCCTTGAAGCAGAGGCACCGTCCCATCAATGCTAGTTGAGTGAATGACAAATGGACATACAAATCGTCAAGGATGAAATAAGAGCATCGTAAGATGCTGATTATATTAGCACAACTAAAAAGGCATTCATTAATACTTGGAAGGCGGCCATTCACAAAACAGTTAAATTGAATTTTTCTGTACATGCAACTTTTAGGAAAAAACTACTCTATTCCTATGTACATAAGAAGGCCATAGTATCTACAGATAGATATACAGAATACAGCCTGTGGTCATGTGGGTGGTGGAGCACATACCTAACATGTGCCAAGTCCTGGATGCAGTCACTGTCGTCACAAACATCAGCCAATAAATAAAAATTTAAAATGAAGCCTGAGAAACAAAATCCCAAATCCAGCAGTGGTCACCCTTTGTGGTGAGTTGCTAAGTGATTTTTATTTTCTTCTTATTATTCGTAACTTATGAGATTATTTTATGAGGGGTTGGAGAGATGCCTCCGTGGTTAAGAGCACTGACTGCCCTTCCAGAGAATCTGAGTTCAATTCCCAGCACCCACAACTGTCTGTAACTCCAGTTCCAGAAGATCCAACACCCTCCCACAGACATGGATATAGGGGGGGGGGGAAGCACATAAAATAAAGATAAATAAATAATTAAAAAGAACTGATTTTATGTCATAAAATATTTAAAAATTTATCTTCAGAGCTGGGGAAATGTGAAAGAGCTTCGTTGTTAAAAAGCCTGCCGCACAAGCATTGGGAACTGAGCTTGCATCCCTAGAAAGACATGGTGACTTGCATCTCTAACCCTAGTGTTGCAGGCAGGGGAGAGGCAGATCCACAGAGCCTTCTGGTCAGCCATTCTAATGAATTAGTGAGCTGCATGCTCAGTGAGATAGCCTGCCTCAAAACGAACGTGGTAAAGGAATGCAAAAGACACCTGATGCCACGCTCTGACCTTTCCATGCACCCTGACATACTTAGGCATGCCTACATATGCACAGGCACGCTCACACAGAAACACAAATATACACCACATACACTTTTTTTTGGGGGGGGGCAGGGTCTCACTATGCTCCCTAGGTAACCTTATCTAGCCTGGAACTTGCTATGTAGACCAAACTGGCTTCAAATTCAGAGATATCCACTTGCCTCTGCTTTCTGAGTGCTGGCATTAAAGGCTCAAGACACCTTACCTAGCTCATATACACACAATTTAAAACAAAACAGAACTAACAAACAAACAAAAGACAACTGTCTTCGATGGCAAAGACTCTTCGACTGTGAGACCCACGTTCTATTAGAAATCTGGCATCGAAGTTGCTAGTCTACTCGGTGCAGCGTCAGGTGGCACTCTTTGCATTCTCTCTCAGTTTAGTCGATTTATGCTGGAATGTGCATAAACACTCAATAGAATTACTAGTCCAGCTGCTGGCGGCGGCGGCACTCACCTTTACTCCCGGCACTTGGGAGGCAGAGGCAGGAGGACCTCTGAATTCAAGGCTAGCCTGGTCTACAGAGCTAGTTTCAGGACAGTCACAGCTATGCAGAGAAACCCTGTGTCAAAAAAACAAGGCGGCGGCGGGGGGGGGTGTTGTGATAGAATCACTAATCCCTCCTCTAAGGAAACATTTATTAGAGAGAAGTGGTAAGAGGAAAGAGAAGAGAAAGATAAAAGTGGGATGTCCCCCTTTTGCATGAGTCTTGTCACTAGTTTAAAAGTGGCAGCTGCAGCAACAACCCTCTGCACAGGATGCAAGTATTCAGCCAGGAAACCAGCGGCAGTAGCAACAGAAATGGAAGTACCATTTTGGCTCTGCTTGGTAGTTTCCCAAACTAGGGGCAATGTTTCCAAGGCCAAGTTCAGTTTCTGAAAATAGACAAGGATCCCAGGAAAAGGTGAGGTGTCTAAATACCTCAGCAACTGGACTGACGCCCAGAGAAACCTTCCCTCAAAAATAAGCATGGCGGCTGGGAATGCAACTCAGCTCATAGAGTGGTTGCCCAGCTCACATAAAGCCCTGGGTCCCATCCCCAGCACTGCGTAAACCCAGCTGTAGAGCAAGCTTGAGAACAGTCTAGAACACACAAGACCCTGTCAATGTAAGTAAATAGACAAATAAGTAGTCAATTGAGACACTCAATCCCCATCTTAGATCATTCCATGAAAACATAAGATGTCAGGTAGGCTAAACATGAGGAAAGTTTGGAGATTCTCCTGAATGTTATCATGGTTCTCTACATACTGTTGATTTACATGCTGTAAGCCCAGGTGTGCTAATCTAGAGTGGGCTGGGATGGGTCCTCTCTGAAGGAACATGTTGCAAAGAATCAGGTATGCTGGACTGAGGCTCAAATGCCTCCCGGATGTGATCATGGCTGGAAATAGAGGGTGACAAGTCTCCAGGCCAGACCTGCTGAATCAGAGCTTGCTTGGGAACAAACCCCCAGGTGGTCTTGCCTATACAAGATTGATTTAAATAAAAACAAAACCTAAAAACAAAACCTGCTGAAGGTGATAAGGGTGTGCTGCCCCAAACACCGCCCCCGTCATGCTATTTTTAGCTGACAGCATTTAAGAAATTGCAGGAACAGCTTTTCTAAGAGTTAGGGAATAAATTTCTCTCTGTAAAGACAGCCTGTCTCCTAACCGGGAAGAGGACAGCTCTAGAATCAGAGCAACTCTGAGTCAAAAATTCGGCTGAGCAGCCCTTTCTAGGACATATTTCCTAGTCACCAATTTACTGCCTCCAGGAGCTCCGAACACCATCTTTCATCCGTCACAGTTCCTCAGCCATGGCGGAGCTGATGTGTAAGCCCTCGCCATCCATCTTTGGGTGTGAACAGCTTCCTGTGGCGACCTCGTGCACATAAACATGCCAATACAGTGTCTCCTTTCCCTTTGCCTTTTGTCTTTCGTCAGTTAATTTCCAGCTAACTTGGAAGCGGTGAGTTTTACCTGCATGTGGTGGTACACGCTTTTAGTCCCAGAACTCGGGAGACAGAGGCAGGGGGATCTCTGTGAGTTTGAGGCCAGCCTACAAAACAAATGAGGGTTATTACACAGAAAAACTATGTCTTGAAAAAAACCAAAGCTAGAGAGCGGAATGCTGTGGAACAACGGTTTTACCCTGGAAAGATTTGTTTCTTGTACTTGTTTAATAAAATGCTGATGGGCCAGTAGCCAGGCAGGAAGTAAAGGCAGGCAACCAGGCAGGAAGTAGAGGTGGGGAATGAGAACAAGAGAATTCTGGGAAGAAAAAAGATTCAGTCTGCAGTCATCATCCATCATTCACAGAGGAAGCAAGATGTGACTGCCTTGCTGAAAAAGGTACCAAGCCACATGGCTAACACAGACAAGAATTACGGACTAATATAAGTTATAAGAGTTAATAAGAAGCCTGAGCTAATAGGCCATTCAGTTAACAATTAATTTAGGCCTCTGTGTGTTTATTTGGGACTAAATGAATGTGGGACCTGGTGGGACAGAAACCTCTGTTAACAGTAGGAGATGAGTCTGACCTCTTCTGCACGACTTTAGGATGAGTTTGTAATTTACATCTGGGTTGATGGACAGAACACAACTTTCAGGGCAGTTCATTTAACACAAGCATGGGCCAACAAAGGGAATTAAAAATGTTTGCTCCCGACCAGTAGAGGATTCTTTGCATTAAATCCACCTCCCATGCCTGAGTAAGTGAGATCTCTAAGTGAAGGCTAGGCTTTCATCCTCTAACTGAATTCTTAACATTTCAGGGGGGTTGCACTCAAGGGTTCAGGAGCCGCAAAAACTGGCTTGTAGTCGGTTCTGCGTAGCCATGGTTTGCTCTGCGTCAAGCCAGCACAGATGGGAAACACTCAGGAAAAGAACTGTATCTTCATTGAACATGCCCACACTCTTTTTGTTAAAAAAACAAAAGGAAAAGAAAAGAAAAAAAGATTGTGCTAAGTGTTTATGTCACATTTACATTTTACAAGGTATTCCGAATAACCTAGAAATGATAAAATATTGGGGAGGATGTGCATGCATTATACACAAACACGGCTGCTTCGTAGAAGGATCTGTCAACAGATGTGGGCACAAGAGAAATAGGGAGGTTCCTGGAAGTGGTCCCTTCCCACTCCCCACCTCCCAGGATATTGGAGCATGCCTGCAGTTGAAGAGAGATTGCTTCTGAATTTAGAACAGAAGCTCTGTCTTTTCTACTCTTCTAGACTTCCTGCTGGCTAAGAGCACCCCCTTGCCTCGAGGTATTGATTATAGCCAGAAATAAATCAGAAACTTCTGTGCCCGCTCGAGTTAAGAGAAATCAGACTTCCCACTCCTGACAGCTCTGCCTGGGCTGAGAGCTGCACCCAGCCAACACCAATCATTTATAAACAGAATTGAGAACGCATTCCCCCAGCAAGGCCTCAGCCATCCAAAGCATTAGTGAAGGCAGGGCTCAATCCCAGAATTAGCAGCAGCAGCGGCGGCGGCGGCGGCGGCAGCACTTGGCCACATCCAGACTTATTTAATCAGAAACTTAGGGGGCAATGGGGCCCAGTAATCAGAGTGTTAGCGGTGCCTCCAGCTGACTCTCATGCAAGCTAATCACTGAGTTAATGGACGCTCTTCCTCTGAGCAGGGAGCTCATCCCATGAATCTGGCACGTTTCTGGGCCTCTCAACTCATTGAATCTTCACACCAACCGTACAAAGTGGAAAACAGTTACGGCTGTTTTTACAGATAAAGGCCAGTGCAAAGCCAGGCCTGAGGCACACACAGGCCCGTCATTCCAGTCCTTGGGAGGCTGAGGCAGGAGGATCAAGAACTGAGGCCAAACTCGCTCTGGTGGTGAGACACTCTCAAAGGAAGGTTGGGGGTGGGGCAGAGGGGACAATGACTCAACAGGTAAGTGCACCTGCCACACAAGCCTGGAGATCTGGGTTTTGTCCCAAGAATCCATATAACAGGTTGGATATTGCAACACTCGTCACTAATACCAATGCTCCTTCCAAAGCCTGGAGGCAGAGTCCTTGTGTTGCCTAGAACGTCAAGGGTCAAATTATCTGGAGACAAGACTCTGCCTCAACTAGGGAAAGGGTGTAAACAGATTCTAAAAGTTGTCCTCCAGTTTCCGCATGCTCACCATGGCTTGTGCTCCTCCACTTGTAATCACAACACACACTCACTCACACAAACACACACACACACACATAAACACACACACACACTTTTTTTTTAAGGATAAAGAGCCAGATGTGATGGTGTACATCTTTAATCCCAGCACTTAGGAGGCAGAGGCAGGTGGATCTCTTGAGCTGGAGACCAGCCTGGTCTACAGAGCGAGTTTCAGCCAGAGCAACACAGTGAGATTCTGTGTCAAAAAAAAAAAAAGAAAGAAAGAAAAAGAAAAAGTAGAGTGAGGATGGGAAGAGAGTCAAACAGTCCAGTACCTGCCACTTGGACGTCAGGGTGGAGGTCTACTAGCAAAACCTGTGGAAAGGAACTGCTGAGAGCACCGCCAAACACACAACAACAAAACGGAATGAGGCGCATTTGAATATGGAAAGCCATGTGCCCGCCACCGAGAATGCTGAAAGGCTGCTTCTCAAGTAGACAGGTGGAGGTGCCAGCATCAGCTGTGAGTACTTTAGTCACCTTCTATGTGGACCTTTTCATCTTCTACCACAAAATATTATGTTCCTTTCATCTTCAAGACCCCTAAATTAGTATAAGCCATTAACTTTTGGCCGAATAGAATCATTAGATAAAAGACTTTAACATTTTTTGCAACATCAATAATATACTTCATGCATGCCGTTTTATCAACAGTTTAGAGTTTGGAAAGCCATAGAAAAGAAATGAAAATAGAAACGTTAATTAATGTTTGGAAACCTTTCATCTCTTTTGAGTCGCACTGAGAATCTGCCGTGAAGGTATTTTAACATGGCTTCCTGTTTCTCATTGAATTTTATCCCACCAGTGTGCAACCCGAAGGCATCATTTGGTTAAGGAGTTTCAGAGAATGGGACTTAAACGCCTGTGTCATTCTGTCCAGTTGCAAGATGTGTCAGAGCAGAGGTGGGACTATAATTACTGATTTTTCTAGCAGTCTGACAACTGGGTAATAGGTCAAAAGGAAAGGCTGTAACCTCTCTCAAGCTACTCTAAAGCTCTAATTAGAATATACCTTTTGACAGGCTGGTGAGATGGCTGAAGGAATAAAGGTGCTAGGTACCACAACTGATGACCTGCCTTAAATCCCAGGCACCCACACGGTGGGAGGGACTGGGGCCCACAAGTCTAAACTGTGAGCCAAAATAGGTCCATCTCGGATCTCCCTTATCAACCCAGAGCCTGGCAGAGTAGGTCCCAGTGAAGTGATGCCCTGTGACTTCTGAAGCAAAGCCTCAAAGGTTGAGTTGCAGAATGTAGTCCAGTCTGCCCAGTTCATTTAAATTTTACAGAAACAAAGACAATATTTTAGTAAAACTGTGTCTCAAGGACAACTCTCACAGTATTCCTCTGACTTCCTCATGCCTAGCATGGCACACAACTCACACACACACTCACACAAGCACACAGTACTCTCTCTCTGTCATACACACACATGCACACACACACATATTGTCTCATACACACTCACGCAAACTCATACACACACACATTCATCCACATACACACTAAATTAATTGCCTGATTGATTAACTTTTAAAGGCATTTATGTATGTTAACACCCCAACTCCTGGAAAAGTGTCCTTTATGTATTTTCTTCAGTAAAACCAAATTTGTCCTAGTAGACAAATGACTGTGTCATCCTAATCTTCAGAAAAGCCCTACAAAGTTGGCTTTCTTTCCCTCCTTCCATACTCGGGGAAACTGAGGCTCAGAAATGCGAAGGAAGGAGCTCAAGGTTTTAAGACCTAGAAGCTCACAGGTGTAGCATGACTCCTGGCACAGCAAGTCCCTACTGCATCGGGGTCACCTGGCAGATGCAAAGCTGGTGTCCTGGCTAGCTCTCCCCATTTCTTTGTTGAACTGTGCTGTATCTGATGGACTCTGCCCGGTGCCTGTTTGCAACACTGTAACTACTTATTGATACAATGAAGCTATGTCCCTTGTTGTTTTGTTTTCATCACTGTGACAAGCACAAGGAAAACTGAATTTAAGGGATGGAGGACTTATTTTGGCTTCTAATTTTAGAGTGTGATAAGGAGAATTATAGAGCAAAGACAAGATGTATCCATCCTTCAAAGCCTCACCTGCTACTATTTTCACCACCTCTCAATAATGTCCTTAAATTATGTATCCATCAGTCCATTTGTCCATTCATGAGGTCAGACTATCCAATAACTCTCCAAAGCCCCCTCTCTGAGCATTGCTTCTATTATATATATTACATGGTCAAGCCCTCCATACATTTGCCTTCTGGAAGGGTGCTTTATACTGAAATGGTAGCAAAAGGGTTAGAGACATCATTTCAGAATTTTAAAAATCCAATTCCTTTCAAGAAAAAGCGAATAAATATACCAGTAAATGCTTACAAGCCCTTGCAGGAGAAGGGGTGACTGGAGAATGGGAGCAGGCACTGCTGAGTTGTACTGTTGCTGACATCCCAAGATAACCGAGACCTAAAAATAACCAATTCCACGGTACTAAGGTGAAATCTCTCAGTGTGGAGGTGGGAACATATAGCATAGCGCACCATCTATATTAATTTTTTCTCACGCAATAGAGGCAAGTAACCTCGCGAGTGCAGGCAACATGAAATAAGTAGGAAGTGGGAGTTTTAGATGTATTATCTTTGTGTTAATAAAATTTATTTAATTATAAATTTGCATAATTTAATTCCTAAGAAAATGACTATTTAACTACCAACTTGCCACAATCTTAAAAATAATAATAATTAGTTCTTAGGAACAATTCATTCTGCTTGTTGGAATTGTCCTGGCTTGTTTAACGGCCCTCCAGATTTGTCCCACTGGAGGAATTACTAATGAGTAATGTGGCTCAGGACAACATTATCAGCATTCTGAGACTGAGAGAGAGAGAGCGAGCGAGCGAGAGAGAGAGAGATTGATAGAGAGAAAGGGGAGAGGGAGAGAGGGAAATATCAAAACAGCTCTATCTCTGCTACACAAAGGACCAGGGCATATCTTCCAGAGAAAAATACCAAAATAATTCAAGTCCCACTGGACGGTTTTAGAAGTTTTGTGGACAATTAACACTCATGACAATATTTCTGAGCTGCAAAGCATCAGAAAAGACAATAGTGTTCCCTCAGACTTGCACATATTTATTTTAATTGACAGATGAAAACAGACTTCAGCCAATTTCCTGGAAAACATGATGGCATAATTGAACGTGTGTGAGGATTGTGTTCTAATATTATTACATTTGCATATTGAACTATAAATAGCTGAAAACATCCATTATATTTATGATCTTCTGTTAGCTGAAGTATTTCCTTAAATGAATTTTATATAATAAGATGAATTCAAAATTAATAATAGGGATAATTAGGAAAGTGACATGCTACAAATGAGGTTTTTGCATGTGCAGAAACCCCTCAGTATCCACATGTTCTATGTGGCATCTTCAACCGCACAAAAAACTCACAAACGCAGAAATTACAAAACTGAGTCCATAGCAAACTCATACAATTGTTTTCTTGCCATTATTCCCTAGGCGACTTGTTGACTATTTATAAAAGGTTTGCACTGTATTAGATATTATTAATAATCTAGTGGTGATTTAAAGTGTATGGGAAGCTTTGTATAGGTTATATGCAAATACCAGGGAACTTCCATGTAAAGACCTTAAGCAACTGTCAGTCTCTGAACTGGTAGGGAGTCCTGAACCCAGCCCCATAGATACTGAGGGACAACTCTGCTTCCCACGTTGTCAAACCATGGTTTCCACGATGTTAAGTTATTGTTACTGTTTTGTCGGCGTCAAGCCTGGCTAGACTAGAGCTCCACTATATGGCCTTGAATTTCTGATGGTCCTGCCTGCACCCAGGTGAGTGCCACCACACTGGATTGGTTGTTGCCTTGGAGCCTTGTTTTGCAAGATAATTAACTCCAAAAATGATCTGTTTGAATGAAATGGAAAG
Organism: Dicrostonyx torquatus; assembly: GCA_028555095.1. Taxonomy (NCBI): domain Eukaryota; kingdom Metazoa; phylum Chordata; class Mammalia; order Rodentia; family Cricetidae; genus Dicrostonyx; species Dicrostonyx torquatus. The sequence continues at coordinate 4,693,353 of JAQHUG010000078.1, forward strand.
GAATCCCCAAAGCAATTATCCACTTCACAACAAAAAGAATGCTTGAACAAGCTTTTCCAGGAGGCCTGGCTCGGCTCCCTGGTTTTCCCAAGGAGAAGTAGAAGTGTCCTTGTACTTTGTGAAGGTCATTATGTCACAGTTCTCACTCAATAGAATTTGGCCATCTAGGGAATCTCCTCTACTACTTTCAAAATGAAAGAGGATCTAAAGTGTCCAGAAGATCCACGGTGTTCCATCCTCTGTGACTGGCCAATCCATGACAATACCATCAATACCCATAAAAACCTTTAGGGACCTGTAGAGCAGCTGGCCTTGAAGGAGACCTTTGACTGAAGAACTCAATGTTCATCCAAAATTGGACAAACTGCTGAGGTGACTATTTAACATATCAAAGCCGACCTGGCCTCAGGTTTTCCTGGCATCCCTCAGTCCCTACTGGTTACAAGGTATGACTGGCATGCCCCACCCCCTACCCAGATCTCTCCAGCCCAGGGGTCTGCCCTTCCCCTAGAGACTATATAATACAGACAATTTTGGTTACCCATCCCCTCCCCCCCTTTTTTTTTAACCTTTGGCCTCCTGGATGCTGCTCTGGTTCTGCTCTCTCACCTCTCTCTTCCCCTCTCTCACCTCTCTCTTCCCCTTCCCCTCTCCCACATGGCCCAGCTCAGTCTGGTCAAGTCCACTTGGGACTCTGCCAGATTTCTTTGCCTCTACTTTATCTACTGTTGTAATCTGCAGGCCTGGCCTGTAACCTGGGTACCCTGTCCCTTTAAGAGACAAGCCCCGCCCACTCCCAATCTCCCACTTCCCGATCTCCTTCCTCCTCTCCAGTCCTTATGCTCTCTCTGTGTATCTGCCCTTCTTCTGGAAAAGCAGCTTCTGCCTCTCTCTTTTTCCAACCCCCTTTTTCCCTTCCTCCTTTTCCATCACCCTCCATAACCCACTAAATAAACTGTATACCCCAGCTCTCTCTGTGTGGCTATCTGTCTCCCATTCACATCGCAGGATAGGCCTTCTGCCACCAGCTTTATGAATGATAACACCTATACTCTCTCTCTTATCCACAGTAAACTTTCTCCTCCACCTTATCTAGGAACAATCATAACCTTTCCTTTCCTTTCCTTTTTATTTCTTTTTTTTTTACATTCACTCAAAAGCTTTCGTGGGTCTCTGCCCCAGTGAATAACAAGAGACATTCACTATAATAAGAGATAATGATAAGTTCTTGTCTTGACTTCCTCAATGATGGACTGTGGTTGGGACATGGAAGCCAAATAAGCCCTTTCCTTGCCAGGTTGCTTTAGTCATGGTGTTGTATCACAGCAATAGAAAGCAGACTAGGACTCTTGGTATACAGTCTTGGGGCTCATCTGACAGTTTCAGGCACATAGTGGGACTCATTGTACCAAGAAATGCTGTCTATTGACCTGTTCTCCCTTGCTTGCTAAGTTTGCTTCCTTATTCACCCCAAGTCCACCTTCCGAGGATGGAACCATTCAATTAGCTGGGCACTCCCATAATCAATCATCAATCAAGGAAATGCCCCACAAGCTTGACTGCAAGCCAATCTGATAGGGCGGGGCATTCATTTTCTCCTTTGAGAAATTGGAGAAAATCTCCTCTGACTCTGGTCTGTGTCAAGTTGGCAAAAGAAAATAACTAAGTAAACAAGATGGAGTCCTTGTCCTTACGGCAGACTAGGGATGTAATTAGGCCTGGCTGGGACTTGACATTCTAAAAGGGACTCAGGTGTCTGTTCCTGGTAACACCTTCACATAAGGTAACAGAATCACAGGAATATATTGACAAGATTGTAATCTTTTCTAAAGGTCGGGTGTGTTGAGATACGACTGGTATTACCCTTGTAATAAATTAACAGATGATGCCCATCATCCTTAAGCTCGCCCTGTGTTACCAATCACACTGTCGTGCATTGTGAATGGCCATTTTAGTCCTGTGACTACTTACTAGTCATATTTACTGCAAATAAAAGCTTTGAATTTGTTCCACGTAGGACTCTAAGTATTTGTTAACGTTTATGTGCCTATCTCAGCCACACTTCATCTTTAGAACCACCTTGCACCCAACAAACAGGCCAGAGTGTTCTGGTTTCTCATGCTAAGAGATCTTATCACAATTAAGCAGTAGATTTCATGCATAGCTTTATTAAAAGAAAGAAAGGAAGGAAAGAAAGAGTGAAAGGGATATGCATGAAACATTTTCTTTATTAAAAATTAAATTCTATTTCTCTTACATTATACTAACCATACTCTCTTTCTTAAAAGTACCCAAAATTACTGTTGCAAGAAGTGAAATTACATGAAGTGTATGTGAGTAGCTCTGGACATTTTAAATATAAAGACAATGGGCAAGGCCTATCAGCGAGTTCTCCTTGACCCTATTCCTACTCTGCGATCCTGGAAAACAATAGTTACTGAGGTTTCTCCAGCCCATTGGATGTTTACATTACAGTGATAGTACACATTAAGGAAACTGGTCCCAATACAAGAGAGAGAGAGAGAGAGAGAGAGAGAGAGAGAGAAAGAGAGAGAGAGAGAATCAGTCACTGGAACGAATGGCCAGGCAGCATCCCACAAAAGCATTCTACAAAGTTTGGCACCAGTGACAGGAGTGGAGGCTACATCCATTCAGAGAGTATTTCCCCGGTTCAGTTCCCAATGGACTCTTTGAGTTAGTGCCACACGCTTCGCTTTTCCATGACTGTATGCACTCGTCTTTTCGATTAGAACACATGAGTGTACATCAGACAAATGCTATGTATACATACGGGAGAAAAGAGCAAACACACTTCATGTGGTTTGCTGGGAGCACTCAATGTGCGTAACCTGTTTACAAACATGTCCCCTACCCCCCAGAAGATGTTTGATCCTTTCAATGCTTTCCATCCCGCTTTTCTTGAAAATATGTTTCCAAGCCATTTGCCGATATGAACATCCACATTTACCTCAAATTGGATGAGATGAGCTTGAGCCTTCACTAAAGTCTCTGAACACTGTAAAAGTAAAGCGCCCCCTCCATGGATCTTCTGTGCCCCGGTTTCTTATTTCAAGTAAACAAAAGCCTTTGTGGTAAATTCTCCCACGTGAGCAATGGGAACAGCTTGTCTTCAATCTAAAGCAAAGCAGAAATTACTTAAGTAAACGTAGTGACTATGAATCATGCGCCACTTTCTCAGATAGCAGCCGCTCTGTGAGGCTTGTGTACAAATGCGGCCATTTTTATTCCATTGCTTTTTGACAGCCTTTTAAAGGGACCTAAGAGAACAAGATTTGACTGGAGCCTTCAAAAATTCATCACGGAATATTTGTTAACCTTGCTCCCTGAGATGGCTGAGACACTAAGATAATGTCCCTCAAATGGAGATGAATTACAGTCTTTCAAAAGATTATCACAGTCTTAATCAGGTTTGCTCCGGCAGCTGAACAGCCTGTGACCTTGTTAGCTACACAATACACAGAACTGATACTCTGTTCCTGTGGTCTGTGTGCGGTGGGGGAGGGGGTCTTTCATCTACCTGCTTTCTCCTTCTGCATATGGGAAAACGGATTTCCTATAGTCGATGCTTCTGTAGGTGGAAGGCAAGGCTCTTTCATTCTATCATCTCGTTTTTACAATGCCAGGGATTTAACCCCGAGCCATGTGAGCAGACTCCATCACTGAGTTGCCATCTCGGCTCTTGGCATGTTTTAGAAGAATGTTTAGAACATGTTTGGGTATGTAGAGGGGTTTTTTTAAAGAGTGTTTTCCACGACCTAATTTCAGAATTACAGACAGGCTGAAAAAGTCGCCCTCACACACGGGCTATTTGTCTACTCCTTGTTCAGAGTCCTCAAATGTTTACATGTCATAGATGAGAATTTCAAAGTTACAGTCCGGTTGGGAGAGGAACCAGAGGCACATAGAACAGTGATAGAGAGCTCTCCTACTGTGTGCCAAGCCCCGGGTTCAACCCCAACTCCACATCACAATAAAAATGGTGCTTCCAAGGAATACTAAAGAGAGCACATCTCTTAATCTCTTGGAAATATATCAACAACTCTTAAGTTGACATATGACATTAAACGTATATGAGTAGATTCTAACATCTGGTTCAGTTTTTGAAAAATAAACTCACGACATCCTGCAAAGCAGAAAGCACATTTCTCTCGGATGTGACATTACAAGAGCCTGGGAATGTGCACATTGGGTATTACAGAGTGCCAGTACGCCAGTGGTTGTGCCACAGTGCCAACTTCCAACTGACGGGATCGAGAGCCTGCACGATACTAATTATTAAACAGTAACATTTAATCTTAGATCCTTATTATCTGTGCCAAGAGAAAACATCTGTGGATGCTTAGAACATGCAGATCTGGAGCATCACCCGGATCTGGAGCATCACCCGGATCTGGAGCATCACCCGGATCTGGAGCATCACCCGGATCTGGAGCATCACCCGGATCTGGAGCATCACTCGGATCTGGAGCATCACACAGATCTGGAACATCACCCGGATCTGGAGCATCACACAGATCTGGAGCATCACACAGATCTGGAGCATCACGCAGATCTGGAACATCACCCGGATCTGGAGCATCACGTGGATCTGGAGCATTACCCGGATCTGGAGTATCACACAGATCTAGAGCATCACCCGGATCTGGAGCATCACTAGGATCTGGAGCACCACAGGGACTCCTGTTGGGTTTTCATTGGGAAGCTAGGCGTTTGCTCTCCCACTTACTCTCACAGCTTCTCTGCATGAGCTAAAAAACAAACAAACAGAAAAAAAAACTTCCGTTCCTCTCAGAAGTGACTTTCATGGCTGTGAAGGCCACTCAGTCTACCACATCACATCATCACTCCAGCGGCCGCCATCCCTCGGACAATGGCCATTCATTTCTGTCCTGACACTTGGCCTCTCTGTTGTACTGCTCCTTTGTAAATGTTCCTGACGTTTTGTTTATCTTTCTTTTTAACATTCTGCCAAGATTATGCTTTAAAATGCATAAGAAAGGAAAGGAGAAAAAAAGAAAGAAAGAAAACTTCCCCATTTTTCACTTGTTAAATGTGCTGTAAGGAACACAATTCAGTGCCAATTTCTAAACACTGAGAACTTCTCAAGACTCTGAAAATTCCCCACTAACTTGATGGGGGGGGGATTAGAGCTGGATTATAAATGTGAAGGAGGGGACAAGGGAGATTTCTCATCATGAAATCAAACTTTTAATTGATAGTCTATTCTCTCTATTGGCAAGTAATGGGAAAGAAGAGTGGACAAACACAAAGACATTTTTCCTTCTAGCTCCCAAGTCTGTGTGTCTATGTGAGTGTATGTGTGTTTACTTATGTGCTATTTTAAAAACTATCAATAGGATTACTTTCCATTGACAGGTCACAACTGTATATTTTATGGGGAATAATGTAGAAGTTGATGGGGTACAAGATGGGGTGCTTAAATCAAGTCAATTAGCATATCTATAAGCTCAATAACCTATCCTTTCTTTTGTTTAAACTTTTGATGTTTTTGTTTTATTTTTTTCTTTTTTTGTTTTGGTGGGTTTGTTTGTTTGTTTGTTTGTTTGTTTGTTTGTTTGAGACAGGGTTTCTTTGAAGGTTTGGAGCCTGTCCTGGAACTCACTTTGTCAACCAGGCTGGCCTCAAACTCACAGAGATCCACCTGACTCTGCCTCCCAAGTGCTGGAATTAAAGGTGAGTACCACTGCTGCCCTTGATTAGACTTTTGAAATCTAGTGTTCTTTTGAAATGCCCAATACATGGCCATTGGCTATAGCCATGTTTCAGGGCAGACCACCAAACTTACTTCACTGCCCTAACTGAAACAATGCGCCCTTTGGCCAACAGCACCCCTTTTCTCCCCTCCTTGTCCAGCCTCCATAATTATGCTTCTATTTCAGACTTCTGGGAGATGAATCTCTGAGGGATGCATTTCAGGGGCATTGCCATGTGTTCTTTATTTTAGACTAAAAATGTCATCTATTTCAACAATGGATGCCCCAACTGAAAGGCTACAGTTTACCAAGAGTTTGTGAGAAGGCCAAAGAAAACATCTCTCAGAGAAGCCAAGGTCGACTTTTAAATTTCCATTTCATTCACCTTGTAAATCTGATTTCCCTACTGGCTGGAGGGTAGATGCCCTGCCCCTTCTCCCGTTTCTGACCTTGCTTTGATGGCTTCTTCTTCAAATATTTGAATCATTGTTTTCTTCTCTGATTTGTGTAATACTTAACAAAAACACCAGCATAGTTCTAGAAATTTTTTTTCTGAAATTTAAGTGTACTTCATTGAATTAGAAAGTGAAGCAATCATTTCTAAGAGCTGTGCTGTGAAATAAAACCACTAAAAAGTAGGAGAAAAAAACCTATTTGGACTATTGCATAAGGGTTTTAATTTTACAAAAATGGTTCATGAATGATATTTAACTGTTGAAGTATTTAAGGTAGGTATTATTTAAAAGTGGTTTTTATTGTCATCGACTTTGTGAAATTAGCTGATCATCTACATTACATAATTTTTAGAACAATTTATATTCATTTGTGTTTCCTCCCAAAGCTTCTATATTTTCTTTTCTTTTTTTTTTTTTGTTTTGTTTTTTTTTTTGTTTTTCGAGACAGGGTTTCTGTGGCTTTGGAGCCTGTCCTGGAACTAGCTCTTGTAGACCAGGCTGGTCTCAAACTCTGCCTCCCCAGTGCTGGGATTAAAGGCGTGTGCCACCACCGCCTGGCTTTTCTTATGTTTGATAATAACACAAAGACCACATATCTGCAAGTGATGAAGCCTGGTGATAGTTAAGATGACTATGAATGTATCACCCAACTCTTTTATCCTGTTTTCATATATATATATAATTTTTATTGCTTTATAGATAATACCATTCAAAATTTCCACTTCCTCCCCTCTCCCATTTCCCTCCTGCTCCCCCATGCCCTTTTCCTCCTCCCCCTCCAGTCGTAAGAGAGGGCAGGGTACCCTGCCCTGTGGGAAGTCCAAGGCCCTCCCCCCTCGATCCAGACTTAGGAAGGTATGCATGCAAATAGACTAGGATCCCAAAAAGCCAGTACATGCAGTAGAAACAAATCCCAGTGCCATTATCATTGGCTTCTCAGTCTGCCCCAATTGTCATCCACATTCAGAGAGTCTAGTTTGATCACATGCTTGTTCAGTCCCTGTCCAGCTGGCTTTGGTGAGCTCCCATTAGATCAGGCACACTGTCTCAGTGGGTGGACCAACCCCTCATGGTCCTGACTTGCTTGCTCATCTTCTCTCTCCTTCTGCTCTTCAACTGGACCTTGGGAGCTCAGTCCAGTGCTCCGATGTGGGTTTCTGTCTCTATCTCCATCCATCATCAGATGAAGGTCCCCTCTGGATGGATCTCCTCCTAGTTATAGAAATTTTCACTGACTTCTACATAACATGTGTCTAACATTCATAAATTCACCAATAATACTTAAACCTGGTTTGCAGGAATATCTCAAGGAATGGCAAACACCCAAAACAGGAATTCCTGATCTCTATTTATGCCCTCCTGACATGCTTCCGAGCACCCCAGAATCTGGTACGGACTACTTCACTTCAAATCTTCACTTGTGGTTTCTTGTCTTATCTCTGAACTCCTGCAAGCTTCCCACCTCATTTCCCCATAGGACACTCTGTCAACAGTATCCCTGCTATTGCATCATTCATAAGTCAACCTTTCCCCACCAGTCATGGAAGACATTCCTCCTGTGTCGTTCCCCCTGAAAATGCTCATGTGTGCCAAACCTGCTAAAGTGGGAAGCTCTACATGGAGCCATGCTAATGACCTTTTCCTCTCACTCCCCTTCCTGTAGCTATTTCAAGTCCTAGACCCCTGTGCAAAGCTCACTAGGAATCCTCAAGGACTGTTTCTGCAATTGTGATAAAGAGGAACTGGTATCAATTAACCATGATTCCCAATTAGATCTTTAAACCACATAGCCACAAGATCCACAGAATATTCCTGGCTTCTGTAGAGGCTTGAGTAAGAGTAGCCTCTAGAATCTGTCTCTCCTGAACCTCAGGAGAGGTTATCTAGTTTAGAAAAAGACTTGGCAGTTATGTCTAAAAAACTCACTGTGAGATCCTACTAGATTGAGTTGATGTTGATCTAGTGACTATCCTTGGGGAAACAGAAGTGAATCTAAAGGTCCATGGGGAAGACTTTGTGAAGAAAAAGACTAGGCACTGGGTTATACTGCCACAAGCAAGGAAAGAACACCACACACCTCAACTAGCCAGAATATGCAAGCTAGCCCCCCTATCCCCACCCCTACATCCTTACAAGGAGCATCGCCACTTTGAGTTGGATTTTTGGCCACCTCCAGAACTATGTCAGACTCATGAGTACTTTGTAGATGGAACACATGAGAAGAAACTGGTCCAAGAGAGGCTCACGTCTCTGCTTCCTCTCCTGAGAGGAAGCATCATTCCACTCTTTTGTGAGTCACGATATCACATGTCCCTATGAAAAGCGGAGGAAATGGTTTCCCCCAGCCTTCATTGAGGAGTTTCTGTGATGAATAAATTCAGAAGCATGAAATTCTGCCATGGAAGCGACATCAAATAAAGGCCTGAGTGAGTGTCCATTTCTTCCCTTCCTTACCCTCAATCTATGGGAAAGAGAATCATGATGATGATAGTTATGTCCGTTGAGACAGGGTCTCATGTAATCCAGCCTGGCCTCAGACTATGCACACAGGGATGACTTTGAACATTTGTCTTTCCGCCTTTACCTTCTGAATGCCAGCATGTAGCACCACTACTGTTTCATGTAGTGCTAGTCAGAGAAGCCAGGGCCTCATGCATGCCAAGCAAGCACTCTACCCACTTAGCTACACCCCCAAGCACAGTTACTTCAATAACAAGAAGGATCTGTTGCACATGCCAACTCTAAAGAATGGGGCTGCATTTTGGGATTGGATCATCTGGAATTTATGGAACTGTTGTCCTGTAATGGAATTTTCAGAAGTATACATGTTGGCAATGTGAAGCCAAAGCCCTGTAGTTCTTCGTACCCCAAGCTTGACGTGTCAAACAGAGAGTACGTCTGTTTGTTTGTTTGTTTATTTCTTTTTGTTTTTGGAGACAGGGTTTCTCTGTAGCTTTGGAGCCTGTCCTGGAACTAGCTCATGTAGACCAGACTGACCTCGAATTCACAGAGATTCGCCTGCCTCTGCCTCCCGAGTGCTGGGATTAAAGGCGTGCAGAGAGTACTTCTGACCTCTTTTTCTTGGCACAGTGTCACTTTCCAGTCAAAGTGGGGATGGATCACTTGGGAAGTTAAAAAAAAAAGAAGAAGAAAGAAGAGGAAGAAGGAAGAGGAAGAAGAAGGAGGAGGGGGAGAAGGATTCTGAAACAAGCCTGTGGGCAACTGCGAGCAACCCAACACATTTCAAAGATCTACGACGTTGTCAGCTATAACCAAGGCTATAACTCCACACATGGGGACCACAAAGACCACCCAAATATGACATGGAGATCAAACTAGGGAAATAGTGATAGGAAACAGCCATTTATTTGGTGATCTTGTGTTTACTACAGGTCTGGGGATGGAACACAGCTGGACTTTATCACTGCCCTCCCAAGGGGAGCTATGGATAGATTGATGCCATAAACCCACAAAGCCAGAAGCTGTGAAGGCCACCAGCTGCTCTCCAAGGTCATCACCTAACAGGACTGCAAAAGTCTTAGCAAGTTACCAGGAGCGCAGATAAAGGGTTAAGTTGGCTGTGGCTCTTGTATACACTTGAATGGCCTTAAGGAAAAGCTTTGGATACACCAACTGCAATAAGAAGATTAAAATAATGAAAATAACAGTAATCTCCATTAAAGCTTTTTGTAAAAGTCAATTGGTTGCATACGGAAGAACTCTGAGACACAGGACAGAGGAAGTAACTGAGTCCTTCCTTTGCGCTCCTATGAAACTGACTACCCAAAGGAGGGAAGAAAACACTCTTGAAACTTTGTCTCATGTCAGCTGCATCAAGATTCAAGCAGTCCTCCTCATTTCTGTAGAAATGGAACATTGGCACGATCTCCTACAGACACCTGAATATTCAAAATGAGTGACCATATGAAGCTTTCTCTCTCTTGGTCTTGACATACTTCTAGAGTATGAACAAAGGCTGGGGTACACATGTTGTACACACACTTCAGCGCTTCTAAATGCCAGTTTGCTATAGACCAAGAGGAGAGAGGAGAAATGATTTTTCAAAATGGCAAATGAGTAGGTACTAAGTCATCTGAGGGTCATAAAGCTAAAAGAATAGAATAAAAAAAAGACAAGGTAAATGGTCAAGAAACTAATAAAAGATACCTAAAGTTGAGGGATGAATTAAGCTCTTGAATGAGAGGTTTAGACTTAAAGAAGATGGATTATCTAGGTGGATTTCAGTTTCAAGTAACAGAGAAGTCAGCTCCAAATTGCTCAAGCAGTAGATTTATTGGTTCATATATTAGGAAGCTCAGACAGGGTGAGGACGACAGCATTGTTGGATGCCTAGCTCAATACATTGACACGAGTCTCAGTTCTTTCAGTCCTGGGTCAGTGTTAGCTCAAGACAAAAATTTATTTCACCGCAATCACAGGAGAGTCACAGTGATCCTCATCACCATGGTGCTTTTTGTCCATACTTGATGGGCAGGAGAGTCTGCCTCCCTGGAAGTGTTCAAGTTTCATATCTGAAAGGAACCAGGATCTATTAAGAAGAAGTATGAATGGGTCCAGAATAAGCTACTGATCTTTTTACAACCCAGAGTACTAGAACGGAAAACTTGACTGATTTCACAGTGTCCAGCCCTGCTTTCTCAAAGGTAGAGCAGTGGCACACACTGAGCGACTGAATAAGGAAATCGTATCTAGATCGTTTCCTTAAATTCAAGGTTGGAAGTTGATTTTGTTGTTATGAAGCTTCTTGTCTTAGCTACACTTCCCAGTGTGGGTGCAGACACTGCATGACCTCCAGAAACCTCCTGTAAACTGAAAATCCCACACGTGGAAAACGTGCAAATGACGCATCTACTATCATGGCTCAACCCAACTTACGTCCTTGCCCCTAGAGCCATATTTTGTCCTACAGCTGTGCCAAATCATCTAACACATACCTTCTTTCAAAATATTGGATGATCTGCAGAATTTACTGATGAGAGAGTACTGCAGAGTATGATATTTAGCTAGTTCTTCCTCCTACTGGCCGAATAGCTGACCAGGAGCTGAGACGTGCGGCAAACGTTCACCGGCCGCAATGCTTAAGCATTCCAAGGGTAATCGAGGACATCCTTAGCCTGTGCAAGAAGAAACATTCAAAGTTAGAAGTATAGGGCCTAGGATGCAGTCTGGTAGTAGATAATGAGCCTAGCATATGCAAGGGCTCAGACTTGGTCTCCAGCATTGAAAGAAAGAAGAGGGGGACCAAGGGTCTACTGGATGGCTCTTGATTTTGCACCCCTGTAGAGCCAAAGCCTGGTGAGGCAGACCTTGTTATGTCAAACACCATCTGCAAAGCGAAGCCTCCCCTCACACTCCCAAGCACAGGAAGGGGTTTCTAACTCTGAAGTGGTACTCAGTATATCCACTGCAGGGGGACATCCTGACCCTTCTACCGCATTTTCATAATCAGCCAGGGCAATAGGATAACCTTGAGAACTCGCTAAAAACACACAGAAGCTATGAGGCAAACGTTGGGCATCTGAAAACTGTAGTTTTCAGTTGTAGAGCAGGATTTGGAAACCGGATGATTGAAATGGGAGATGGGAGAGATGGGAGAAAGCAGTCATTCACTACAAATTTGTCTAGTTGTTTTTTTTTTTTTCAAAAATCGTGTGTATTCACTATTCTCAACTCTTCCCTCTCTTTTCTTTTTTAGTTTTTTTAACCATACTTCTTTCTTTTATCTGTGCATGTGTATACACACGCGAAAGAGAAGGCTCACACGTGGACACCCCATGATGCATGTGTGGAGGTCAGAGGATAACAGGGGAGGAGGCCAGCTGCCTCCTCTCACTCTGTGGCTCCTGGGTATCAAGCACAGGTCCTGGGGTCCGGCATCAAGTACCTTTCCACTGAGCATCTTCCCAGCCATTCCTTTAATGTACCCCATGTGTCTGGAGCACAGCCAGACCCAGAACTACTAATCTCTAGTTTTCAAGCTTCAACTGGACACTCCCAAGGCCAACAGTGTTTAGATCTAGTGTGGTTCTCAACCTGTGGGTCATGACCCTTTTGGGAGGTTGACTGACCTTTTCACGGGTGTCACATTGTCAGATGTCCTGATCATCAGATATTTACATTGCAATTCATAACAGTAGCAAAATTACACTTAAAGAGTAGCAATGATAAAGATTTTATGGTTGGGGGTCACCACAATAAAAGGAACTGTATTAAAGTGTCCCAGCGTTAGGAAGATGGAGAGCCACTGGTTTAGAGTCATTGAAAGTTGTGTGAAAGTCAGCAAGCTGTCCTCTGAATGAAAGCCCTGTCACCAGCTCCAACACCTAACTGAGACTCTGGAACACCTCTTTTTGGTTTCTGTGTCCACCATGGTCTCGGATACACTGTACTTACCAAAACGAAAGCGTGTACATGAGCAGGGGGGTTTCCTTAGGTTGGATTTTGTTTACATTTTCTTGGTACTGGGACTCGAACTCAAGGCCTCATACAGCTCAACAGACACCCTGCCTGTGAGGTACTCCCGGGGCCTCTACCAGTGTCTTTTTGATAAAAGGGTGAAGACTTCCACAGAAAATGCTCAGCTTCATTTGGAGCCAGAAGACTTTGGAACTGGAGGCAGCTGCATATCTGCTTGCCATCCTCTGGTCCAGAGGTCTCAAGGACAGAGATCAGAGGGGTCCTGTGCCATGTACCTTAATGCTTCAGTGGGGGTCTGGGGGTAGACACTTCCAAAGGCCTCTTTGAAGTCATCAGAGGCCTCATTCCTCCTTGGCTTTAGAACTCTACGAAACAGCAAGTTAAAGATCTCACAAAGTCGATGGGGAGAGATGAAAGTGTCTACCGCTTGAACAGCAGACGCTGTTGTAAGAAGGGAATAGCCCAGCCTCTGTCTTTCAGAGCTGGCTGTGGTCTGAAAGAACCACAAAGGAAATTCAGGCCAGCCTAAATGACTGTTAAGTCATTGCACAAGAGTGAGCAGGACCGTGCATCCGCTTGGCAACCTTGCTGTGCTTCTCGGAGGATGCCTTTTCAACTGCACAGTGCTCACCTACAAGTCCCTCCATGTGTCATGTCATGTGCATCGGGAAAGCTCCCCCTGCAAGCCCTGAGGAACTGTGATGGTACGGTAGATACTATTATGCGGTCCTTGCTTTTGACCACAGTTCCTGGTGTATTTTCCCTTAGTAAAGCAAGCCATCCTGGCTAAATCTTCTCTTCTCCAGGGCAGGGTATCAACCCTTGAATCTTCTCTCACCTTTCTATCTTGGGGTTCCTGCCTGACTGCCTAAAAGTCGGTCACAAATCTTCAATGATAAGACCTTTTATCTCAGAAGCAGGTCTTGGCCCACGCCCACAGAAGGCCTGCAGGAATCTGGACAGGCAGGCCCTTCTGAGCTTTCTATCTAGGTCTGTTTGCACTCGATCATAACCATCTTGTCCAGCTTCATTTCAACCTGGTCATACGTGCTCCACTCACAGCTAAAGCAGAGAGCTCGAGAACCTGTGAGGAGCTGAACTCTAGTATCAGCTGTGGTAGGGTGAGGTAGTCCTCAGGGAGAGAGACTTTCTGCAACCCTTCTCTCACTCCTCGTCCTGTCTGTCTCTTTATAAGACCATTCCGTGCTCTGTACTGTAAGCCAGTAAATGTCTTTCACGCCATGCTTTGAACTGCTCTTTGAGGGAAGTATGGAAACTCCCATGTCTGGCCAGTCAAATGTCCAGATAAAAACAACAGTGGTTGGTGTCTCAATGTAGGGGGCAGTTTGGCAGATGGGATCTGAGCCTGACTCCAGGTACACTGTGCCAGAACTTAATTGCATTAGAGGACGCCCAGCAGGGGTCTGCAGGCCCAGAACAAACTATTTGTTTAAATGGTGGCAAGAAACCCTGCCACTCTAGGATATTCCAGACTTGTTTTGTGAGCTGCATGCGTACAGACACAATAGCACAAGGTAACTTAAAACACTCAGTAGCAAATCACTCCATGACAATTTCCTAGCAACATCTGCACGCGGGGGGGGGGGGTATCCTTTGTTTTTCCTTGGTTTCCTGGCAACTACTGATTTTCTCTAAAAAGCCATCAGCAGTTGCCCCGGCCCAGGCTTCCCAACATGCCTTGCATGGGGGCTGCGTCGCCTCTTCCAGTCTCCAAACTACTTAGGCAGAACTTGTAGTCTCAATTTATCTGTTTAGCAGAAAGTGTTCTGATGTTGTATGAGCCTCAGCAAACCAGCTATTCCATCACAAGTCCCAGTGCAAGAATTCTTAAGATGCTGGCCAGTTGCTGAGGAAACAGACCCAGTAGCTACTTATTGGCACTTTCCGGTTGAATAACACACTTAATCCCCTTTTCTAAAATCTACAGCCTTTCGCATTATTTCAGGATGCAAAATCATTAGTATTCTTAATTTAAAGAGGAAACCTTTGGACAACAGTCTGTGGCTATAAATCAATAATAAAGATTTACCCTGAATTATGATGTTTTTACCTGACTCTGAAATTGGACCTCTCCCCCATCTTTTGTCTTTGAGCTTTTAAATTTGACTTAACATCTGACTCTGTCAGGTTCCTGTGGTGAACTGATAGAAATTAGAAGAGACAGGGCCCATCGGCTCAGAAGACCTATGCCATTAGTTAAGTCTTCCCTCTGTTTCTGCAACCAGCCTTACATCCATTTAGTCACCTTGGCTTGGCACTTACCTGGGACACTAACACTCAAAAGAGAGCCGAACTCAGAATGGAGATAGGAAGGTAAATAGGAATTTTCTGGTTAAAAAAAAAAAAAAGCAGAGGTGAAAAAAAATCAATATTTCCATTAGCATTTAAAAGTAGACTTTTGAAAGAACCTTTGTTTGTTTAGCTGACAGGAATGTACCAAGAAAACGAGTTCCTTTAAAGACCACAAAATCCATGGCTGCTAGGATGGTAGCACACATCTTTCTCTTCGAATGTTTCAAAGCTGAAAACAAACAAATAAAAACCCACCTAGCAAAACATACTCACATAATGGGTACATTTTCGAAGAAAGAAAACATGCCCAGTGATAAATGTTAAAATTACTGGTAACATGCCCAAACCGAAAGTTTGCTGTAACAGGCATAAATTTGAGCATCTCATTATATATATGATATGTTTGTGTATGTATAAACCATATATTTGGCTTTCCAAAATAGGTTTCTCTGTGTAGCCTGGCTGCTCTGGAACTCACCTTGAGAACTAGCCTAGCCTCAGACTTGGAGATCCGCCTGTCTTTGCCTCCCAAGTGCTGGGGTTAAAGGTGTGTGAGGGTTTATTTCATCTCATACCGTATGTCCCTTCCTCAAGGAAAGCGAAGGCAGGGACCTGAAACAAAAACTGAAGCAGAGACAGTGGAGAAAGCTGCTGACTATCTGCCTTTCAGACTTCTGTTCCCCTTAACTACTCTTCTTAACCCAATCCGGGACGGCTCACAGTGGGCTAGGACATGTTCCATCAATTAGCAATCAAGTCCTTGCCCCACAGACGTGTTTACAGATCAGTCTGATAGAGATAATTCCACAGTTGAGTGTCCCTCTCCCCAGGTATGTCTAGGTTTATGTCAAATAGGCAAAACCAACTATGACATAAGGCCATTACTTTCCTGATGCATCTAGATGAGATGCCTATATTTCCCTTTTTATATTTATTTATTTTTATTTCATGTGTATAAGTGTTCTTCCTTGAGCCGGGCAGTGGTGGTGCACGCCTTTAATCCCAGCACTTGGGAGGCAGGGGCAGGTGGATCTCTGTGAATTTGAGGCCAGCCTGGTCCACAGAGAAAGTTCCAGGACAGGCTCCAAAGGTACAGAGAAACCCTGTTTCCAAAAAACAAAACAAGAACTGTTCTGCCTGCCCAAATGAATGCATTCGAAATGTATGTTTGCCTGATGACCACAGAGGCCAGAAAAGGTCATTGGAACTGAAATTGTGAGTGGTTGTGAGCCATCATGTGGTGCCAGGAACAAAAGTAGGTCCTCTCGGGAGAACCACGTGCCCTTAACCGCTCAACTATTTCTTCAGTTACTTTGTATTTTTGGTCTGTTTATTACCCTGTGACTCCCCTGGCATGGTGACTTTGAGAAACAAAGTGATGTAGCACTCACTTTTCTCCTATGCTCCAACAGTATTGGCAGTAAGAAGTGGTGAGTTTGCATAAGTGCTTAGCACATGTTCACAGCACCGACTCCACACAGAGCATCTACCATCTCCTCACCTCATTCTTCTGTGTTTGCAAGTTCTCCCATCTTGGTACTTTGTCTCCTCCGATCCCTCAGAGAAATGCCTCTGGGTACTAAAGACCGCAGAAGAGGAATGTTGGCCTCAGTCACTGGGATGAGAGTGATTTGTCCTCTTCAGCTCAGTGTCAGGAGAGTGAGTACCTCTCCTGGAGCCACTGGGTCTGCTGGCATTTCCTGCTAGTACCTGTGCAGTCACAGCAAAGCCCTGTGTGGCCCTTGCTAATCATCTAGGACTTGGGATTCTCCAGGATCTCTGCAATCAGAGGAGCAGCGACAAAAAAAGACACGAAGCCTGCCAGCTTGGACACATTTATTCTGAACTTGATTCTGAGAGTCAAGAAAGGACAGCTGTAGAACACAAAGAAGGGCTAAGCTGGGGAGAAGGAAGGAAATTCAATAAGAAGACACAAGTGTTGAGCTTCATTGCTAATGCATCCCACAGTATGGAAAAACACATTTTTGAAAGTTCAAAGGAAACATGTTTGGTCCCAGGTCCAGAGAGTTTTTGTTTTGTTTTTCTAAAGAATCCGGATAGGCCCAGAAGGAGGAAAAAATCAAATTCTAACGTTACAATAAAAATTATTAGAGATGGAAGGAAAGCTAAAGCAATCAGTGCGGTTGCTTGGGCAACTCTCCTTTGAGCTCAGCCTTTTAAAGCATGCCTAGGAGCCCAGAGAACCTGCAGCCAAGAACACAAGTAATTCGATAGCACGCCCCTAAGAGAACGGGGCTGTAAAGAAGAAAGTTTTGCTCACCAACATGGCTGCCTAAAAATAACCTGAACAAGGCTGACACCAATAGATGTGCTCACATGCAAAGAAGAGAGCTTATGAGGCTTCGGCCCTAGTCAAAGAATTCCAGGCAACTAAGGAGTCCTGAGAGCGGGAGCAATAGCCTTTTCACGGGGATGGGTTATCCAATCCCAGATGCTCAGTCCTGGAATTCCCAGAGAATAGCACAGAGATGGGTTATCCAATCCCAGATGCTCAGTCCTGGAATTCCCAGGGAA
>JAQHUG010000078.1:4716687-4732749 GCA_028555095.1 Dicrostonyx torquatus
CCCCCCCCCCATCTAAGGAAGAGCTACACTGGTTGATTATTGCAGGGATGAAAGGCACCCTGACCTTGTCGCCCGAACGCCTTGCTGCTTTCAGTGTTGCCCATTATACCGAGAGCAGGCAACTCCTGGAGAGAGGCAGAATCTAGAGCGAGCTGCTCCCTGGGCAGCCTGCCAGAAAAGGCTTCAGCAGCAGCAGTTGAGACGTTACCAAACAGCTCAGGCAGGGAAGGAAACAGCTTGGGGGAAGGAGAAGCCGAGCACATCAAAATATTGTTAGCACACACCTAAAGGGCTCTCGGTGTGCTAAGACTGCCCTGCCCTGCCCTGCCTCAGGCCTGTAAGCTGAATTCTGACCTGGGAACATTTGCTGGGGAGGGAAGGGACTATTGAGTGTAAAATACAGCCACTGATTTGCTGAGTAGCTATGGTTCTCAACCCTCCTAAAGCTGTGACTCTTTAATACATACAGTTCCTTGTGTTGTGGTGACCCCCAACCAGAAAATTATTTCATTGTTACTTCATAGCCGTAATTTTGCTTACTGCTATGAATCTTAATGTAAGTATTTGATATGCAGGATATCTGATATGCGACCCCTGTGAAAAGGTCAGGGCTCATTGGTTGGGGACCACTGACTTAGATGATGTTATGCTGAAGCCCTTGTGATAATAGTCCTATGCAAACCAGAGCGTAGAGGGATTTTTTTAGAGCAGAAAGTAGGTCCAGGTATTCACTTACAACAATCGCTCTAGATTCTAAATTATTCACTACTCACCTGCTGGGACTCTTTTGAGAAGGTGTGGTCGGACCAAAGGGAAAGCTAGACGCAGCCACGAAAGCAGCATATGCGATCCTTCAAGAGCTACGGCCAAAGGGAGCTTTGTTTCAAATCAGCGGAGGTTGCTTTGCATAACTAATTTGACTCCAATCAAGTCGATTCAATGAAATGTTACCAGGCATTTATTATGGGCATTAGGAGAAACATAAGTGAAATATAAAGTTTACCTAAGGAGACCAATCCGATGTATAAAAGCGTCATTCTCTTTATCGCCCCCGTTTGTTTTTGTACCCAAGAGAGCACCAGAGACTTGGCGTGGCGTTGGGTAAGCCCGGGCATTTTTATGTTTGTCTTGTAATCCCCACTTTCAATGGAGTAAATTCATTGTGGCGCTCTCGACTTTGACATCTGAATTAGTCTGGCTTGAGTTCTTAAGTCTGTGCTCTGCTGCTGTAACAGAATAGTCAAGAGTAGGTACTGCAGAAGGAAACGTGTAGTTTTGCTCGCAGTTGGAGAGGCTGAAAGTCCATAATGGAGTGTGTGCCTCTGCTCAGTTCCTTATTGAGAGTCTCGCCGGCATGGCAAAAGCAGGTACATAGTCCAGAGAGGAGCTGCTTGAATTTCAGGAGGGAATTCAGCCACATGAGAAAAGCACTAAGCCACCCATAAGGACTCTGGCCCCATGACTACTTCTTAAAGATCCCATCAGTTAGGATTCAGGCGTTATGCTGTCCCCTGCCACCTGGCAGGATGAACCCAGGCAGTGCCCTGGCCAGCCCAGGGTCCTATAGCTGCTATGCGTCACTAGTAGTCTGTACGCAGGTGCCAAAGGTGCCTTTAAGAGATAAGCTCCGCCCACCTCCGCTCTTTTTCCCACTGCTCTCCGGAAGATGCTGGCTGGTCCTTGCTCTTCTTCCTCTTCCTCTTCCTCTCTGTGTCTCTGTCTCTCTTTCTCTCTTCCCTCCCCCCCACTCCCTTTATCTCTGCCTGCAGGGCATGTCTGTCCCTCCCTTGCCACGGGTTCTCACCGCGTGGCCCCTTCCCGCCAAGGTCCCTCTCCAGCCGGCTTGCAACACCGAAGGCTCTCCACACCCGTATGTTGGCGATAAAGTTTGCCCAAGGGTTTGGGCAGAGAAAAACTGAGTCCGACCAGAACCCTCCGCTCTTTGACTCCTCAAACCGGTGCAGTCTTGTTGACTTTGATTTACTTGTTTATCTGGTTTGGGTTTTTATTTCACTTGATTTTAAAAAATGTTTATTTTGCGAGTTGATATATAGGTGTGTGAGCGATTGCTTGCGTACTTGCACGTGGGTGGCCAGAAGATAGGGAGTAGATGCCCTTGGGTCTGGACTTAGGTAATTCCCGTACTGGCTTTTGTTCATTTTCACCTTCAATTTCCTTGTCCTGTTAGTCCTCTTGCCCAGTTCAGCCCTTCCCTACAAAGTCCCTCCTACTTTTATGTTGCTTTCTTTGTTTCCACTGATTTTAGTGATGGCTATTCATGAGTGGAAGCTAGTTACAGAAATAAGAACCGTTTGCCAGAGGTTACAAGCATTGAAGAAGAAAGAGACTTCCTTTCCCAGCACCCATTACATGCCTGTACTCCTTCCGCCAGCCTTGGGCCTCACAACCTCCTTTACCCTGTGTGATGAAATGGTGCTGAGCCTGACCTTCAAAGCTTCAGTGAGTTTACGTTCGTGATGGATGTCCAGAATAGCCTTCAACTCTTTGGCGTCTCCTGGCCACTACCATCCCCTCCACCTGTGTTGGGATTGTACACACGTGCTACCACACCCAGCTCAGAATGTGTGCAAATTTTAAAATTGTCTCCATTTCTCTCATCTTTGGTTGGCCTCGGTTCTGCAACGGAGATCACATAAACTTGGGGCATTTTCTGTCTCCCCACTTCTATGAAGACTACTGTTCTGCAACCAGTAATTCCAGATTTTCTGAAACATTCAGGCCCTAGGGTTGTAGCCCATCATGCACACAAAAATGGTTATCCTCATTAACTATCAAATTTGGGCAACAAAATTTCCCTATTTATAAACCATAAAGCATTACCACGGATGGTAAGCAGGACAGTTAAAGGTCAAGGATAAAGGTATTAAAAGGGTAAAACCATGACTCCCTGCAGGTATAAAAATGAATGCGTGTTCAAGATTTGACCTTGGTCATTAATCTAAGAGGAGCCAGCAGGTACTGTCACCTCTTCAAGCAAATGGGAAGCAATACATGGGAAGACAGGGCTGAGAAGAAGATGGGACAGAACAAAACAGTGCACTGCTTTTCTTTTTATTCCACCAGTGATAGAGGAGTGAAGTCAATTAAATTTTCACCAGACGGGTAAGATTTGCATGTCTATAAATTACCCACAGAGATGTAGGATGGCGCCAAGGGAATGGAAGAGGAGCTTCGCCTGACCCGATGGGCAAGGAATGCAGAGATGCTTAGTTTCTCAGTGAAGCACAATTTCCTTTCTTTTGGAATGGAAAAGGCCTTATGGGATCAATGACACACTAAGTTGAAACGTGACACCTTGGCCTACTAAACATTTTAAGCTGAAGGAATTTGAGAAAGTAGAAGAGTAGGAAGGTCTCTCCTGAACCAGGTCATAAAACCTAGGAAGGGTTCCTCTAAAGGTCATAGGATCCTCACATGAGAGGAACTGTCCTGGTATCTTGGTGAAAGAGACACTTGTCCCTAAAGACACAAAGGTCCTATAAAAATCCAACCTAGCAAATGTCTTGGTTACATGTCTCTTTCTGTAATAAAATTCTAATAAAAGCAACTTAAGGGAGGAAGAGTTTTATTTTGGCTTCAGATGTAGAAATATACAGTTTTTTATGCCTGGGACGACAAAGCAGCAGGCAAAGAAAGGCATGGTGTCAGGGCCAAGAGACTGGCTGGTCACATGACATCCACACTCAAGAAATAGGAAAGTGGGACCTGGTTGCAAGACCCCAAGGTCCACTCTAGTGACCCCATGACCCACTTCCTCCAATGAGGCTTCAACTCCTGAAGTTTCCACAGCTACCCCGAAACAGAACCACCAGCTGGTGACCAATGTTTGAGCCCACTAACTTTTGGGAGCATTTCACATTCAAACCAAAACACCAGGCCTGATTGAGACCAGTAAATATCCTTTCATCCGCCAATCTTATTTCACCACAGCACACCCTTCGAAGTCCAAACACAAGGCGACAGGTGACACAAGTTAACCTGTTCTTTCATTTCCTCATGAAGACACTTGTGCCACATGAAATATGTAGGGAGTAAGTGTGCTTGATCTTTTCTTTTGATCTTACTTTGTTATAGACGCCTTGACTGTGACACAGATAATAGACAAGCAAAGAAAATGAGTGTGCATGTTTGTGTGTATTGCCCCCTCCAGAACCGGCTCTGACACTGAAATACATCAACACAAAAGAGGAGCACTGTTATCTTGACTAAATCCTTGAGACCAGTGACACCAGAAGAGGAAGAAAAGCCCCATGCTCCGTCTATATGACACAGCACAGATGGCCAGTCAGCCTCCGGTGGGCCTCACTGATTGTACTTGCTAAGTGCAAAGGTTAAACAAACTAGCACCATGAAATGAATGTTAGGAGGGCCTGCATTAAGTCAAAGTTCCAGATAAATTGTTCCACAAAATAGTTGCTTTCCTTTTCATTGTTTGAACCTCAGGGATAAAGAAAAATGCATCAGTATCAGGTTGACTTTTTTTTTTTTTTGGAGTCAGACTTTCTTTGTATAGCCCCAGCTGACCTCAAACTTGTGATACTCCTGCCTCAAGCTCTCCAGTTTGGGGATTATAACTATAAACCACTGTGTCTTGAGACCTCATATTAAAAAAAAATGAAATAAAGCAAGCAAAAAACTGTGATAGCATGAAGGTACCACATCTAAAATAATAGTAATGAAAATACTCGAAGAGAAAAACCAGAGAACTCATAGAAGCTTTCCTATAATCAGACGTGGATAAGGTTTAAGGTTCAGGATGTGCTACCCCAGAACACAACACTGTGGCATGTTGACTATTTTTAGGTAAAGGGAGTTGAGAAAATTCCAGAAGCAAGGTGGTCTCTCTGACTTTATCCTTTCCTTCTCTGAAGCCTGTCACAAAGCCTGGGGAACTTTGAACTTGAAGCAGGCTGTAGGATATCAGCTAAGGGACACCCATTGAGCCCCACAGAATTAGAGAAGAATCTCAGAAAACAAGTTTGGTGACTCAGTTCCCCCACTTCATTTCCATTCTCTTTGGTCTATCCATACTTCTCCACAGCTACCCACTTCTTCGACAAACCCAGTGCTAAAATGCTTAGAACTCTCCATGTCATTTCCTTACAAGCTCCCATATTGCATAAAACACATTATAAGTAAAGGTTTATGCTCTGCTTTCCAACATCTAACATTTTCTGTTACCAGTGGGATGTCGTGGTGGTGCATGCACTTGATCCCATCACTAGAGAGGCAGAAGCAAGTGGATCTCTGTGAGTTCGTGGCCAGCCTGGCCTCCACATTGGGTTATAGGCCAACCAGGGCTACGTCATGGTACACTGCTGAAAAATAAATAAATACTTGAGGAAAGGGTATTGTTGTTAGGGTATTTATTGCGGTAACAAAACACCATGACCAAGAAACAAGTTGGGGAGGGAAGGGTTTATTTGTTTATTTGGTTTACACTTTCATCATCGGAAGAAGTCAGAACAGGTACTCAAACAGGACAGGAGCGTGGAGACAGGAGCTGATGCAGAGGCCATGGAGGGGTGCTGCTTACTGGCTTGCTGAACCTGCTTTCTTTTTTTTTTGTTCTGTTTTGTTTTGTTTTGTTTTGTTTTGTTTTTCGAAACAGGGTTTCTCTGTGGCTTTGGAGCCTGCGCTGGAACTAGCTCTTGTAGACCAGGCTGGTCTCGAACTCACAAAGATCCGCCTGCCTCTGCCTCCCGAGTGCAGGGATTAAAGGCGTGCCCTTGAACCTGCTTTCTTATAGGACCACCAGCCCACGGATGACACCACCGACCATGGGCTGGGCCCTCCTTCATCAATCACTAATTAAGAAAATTCCTTACAGCTGGATCTTGTGGAGGCTTGTTCTCAGTTGAGGTCCCCTCCTTTCAAATAACTCTAGCTTTTCTCAAGCACAGGCATTTTTCTTTCTCTACACTACATTATTTTACAAAGGAACTTGGAGTTAGTCTTCTTCTGGTCTTGCCCAGAACCTCCAAGGTGCAGAAGGTATACCAACTTTGTGTTTCATCAAGATGTCATATTTGAAATAGTCACATATACGTGCCTTCTCAGTTTTTAAAGGCCCATTGAATGTTCAAGCAAATGCAAGTTAGCAGGAAGGAGTAAAGAGCGAACGTCTAAATATAGCAACATAATTACTGCCGTGTAAATTACCTCCTCTATAACACCTTGGAACCATGCAATAAAAGGCTTATCTCGACAAAGCTGGGCTAAGTAGAGAGGTGAATGAGTTCAGAATGTCCATGATTTCTGCGGTCATGATACGGGGTGGGGATGTCCCCTGTTCATTTCCTTATTACGTGGGGAGTTTTCCATGATGTGCTCCTATGCTCTTGAGACAATGTTCCCTGCATGATCAGATACAGGGAGACTTGCTAATGAATGACCCATCTCTAGGGCAGGTCTTCCTTCTCTCCGCTAATATCCATAGATCTGTATTTCAGTTCTCTCTGTTTCTTCTCATAATGATGGTGGAGCTGTTTCCAAATTTGCAGAAAGAGTACAAATTGAATTCCACCAATTCTTTTTCTAAAGTGTTGGCGGAGACTGTTCGTTTCCTGGCCACTCAGACCTGAAATAAGCACATAGAAACTATATTAATTAAAACACTGCTTGGCCAATCACCTAAATGTATTGCTAGCTAGCTGTTTTGTCTTCAATTAGCCCATTTCCATTATTTCATATTTTACCACCAGGCTCTTGGTTTACTGGTAAGGTTCCCAGGCATCTGTCTCCTTTGGCGGCTACATGACATCTCTGTGACTCCAACTTTTTCCCTCCTCTGTCTGCTTGGAATTTCTACCTTACTTTATTTTGCCCCTCTGTAGGCCAAAGTAGCTTTATTCATTCACCAATAAAAATAGCACATATACAGAAGGACTTCCCACAGACCACTAAAGTACCATTCAGGCAAGGAACCTGACATCATCAGCCTATGCTACCTATTATTTAAATGTACTTATTATACATTATATATATTATATATATTCCAGAGCAGTTTAATTCAATTATCAGTAAGTAAATATTAGATATTTTGTCTGTCGTGTGGAAATAGTAAAGAACCTAAATGTCTTGTCATTTTCAAAAACAAATTCTAAATAGGAAGGCAGAAAGTTAATGTAGGCTTCCTGGCGCCAGCCAGCTCAGGAGGAAAAAGAGAGATCAAGAGTTCAAGGTCAACCTGGGCAATTCAAGGAGACTCTGCCTCAAAAACCAACCAAAGGGCTGGATAGCTACCTCATAAGTTAAATGTACTTGGGAGTGTCACGTTTGGTTCTCAGAACCCACCTTGTCATAACCATCGGTAACCCAGTTCTAGGATACCTGTGCTCCCTTCTGGCCTCCATGGAAACCAGGTACACATGTGGTGAGCTTACAGGCGTGCAGGCCAAACACTCATACATACAAAATAAGTTTTAAAAACCAACCAAACAATAACAGATAGTGATAAAACTGTAATTCAAATATAAGCTTGATGATTAAAATAATAGTTAGATTGGTAGCAGAGTGATAAAACAGGACAGAGAATTGTAGACTGAAGTTAGTGACTTCCTGTCTTGCATTGTCTTTAAGGAAATGAAGGGATTTACCCAGAGTCCTCATAGGAAACTATGTCATTTCCCTGTAGAAGTCAAAGACTAGGGGCCAGTTCTGGGTGCAGAAGCTAGAATACAGGGCAGGGGTATGTGAGGAGCTCAGGAATGTAGAGGTGAACCATCTTTTTAAAAATATTTATTTATTCATTATGTATACAACATTCCACCTCCATGTATGCCTGCAGGCCAGAAGAGGGCGCCAGATCTCATTACAGATGGTTGTGAGCTGCCATGTGGTTGCTGGGAATTAAACTCAGGTCCTCTGGAAGAACAGTCAATGCTCTTAACCACTGAGCCATCTCTCCAGCCCCGTGAACCGTCTTTTTCTCCCCTAGTGTGTCAGTCTTGAGTCTGCTGAAATAACACAGCAGTAGACAAACAGGAGGGAAGGGTGCAAATTTATTACCAGGCAGTGTGAAAAGTAACCTTTGCAAGAGAGGGAGACGCTTCTTTGCCTTCTGGGAAAGGAAGAGTTAAAGGAGACAGACACAGGTGAGAGCAGAGAAATGATAAGTGGGTTTAGAGGCGCTGGAGGGGCCCGAAGCAAGGCGGTATAACCTGGGATAAATTTCTATGGGTCCTGGGTGTAGCCTCAGTTCCAATTGTCCGTAAGATACACATCCGTCCCCCTGCTGACGAGCTACCTTGGGCAGGGAGTCGCAGCAATTGACTGTCTGCGGGAAGATATGTCCTCTGGCATCTGGAAGGAAACTTCAGAGGAACTCTCCTTGCCTGCATCTCCTGTTCTTTTGAAGTTGGGAGGGGTCAGTTTTCAGAGATCGTTTTTCTGGGCCTCAACAGAGTCTGACAGGCAAACTGGGCCAGTGACTTTTTTCTTTTCTTTTTTCATTACAAACTTTCCAAGTCTCCATAACAGGGAACCTGTGCGAGCATAGCAGAGTGCAGAGAATGCTAGCGTGACCAGCATCCCCATACAGTCATTACGTACAGTCTTTCTCATGGAGTGAAAAGAATATGGGGATGCAGAGTAAGAAAGGCACTGTCTCCAGGAAACCTCTTAAAGTCTTTGGGGTCTGGCTGACCAAACCAGGAAAGGCTCGGTATCCTCTCAACTTCCTGCTGCCACCCAAGGTCATGCCCTTCCTTGGGCGAAGGAGAGTAGGCTCTAGAGAGAACAGCACCCCAAAACTAAGGTCATTCATCTCGGAGTCATCCAGAAACAGCATCACTCTGGGCGACTGTTGCCACGATTCTGCTGTCCATGCCAGCGCAGTCCCGCTGTGTCTGATAGTAAAGACGACCCTGAGCTTCTTCCTACACAGGCAGCCAAAAGGACTGTGACATAAGTTCTATAAAGATAGGGTGAAGCCAAGATGCCATGGGTAGATGAACGATAATGAAAACGGAGGACATTTACACAAGAAATATGCAAAACAGTGGAAGACTATCCAGAAGTATTAAGGGAGGTGACCCAAACTCAGAAGGACAAAGAAAGAAGAAAAATCATGTTCTCCCTCATATGTGGATCCTAGCTTGTAATGTAAACATTTGGCTGTGGGTAAAGCCACAAAAAAGAAAAAGGAGCCGAAGAGGTTGAAAAAAAGAGGATAAAGAAAGGCAGAAAGGGGAAAATGTCAACTAAGACAAAACACGGCTTGAAAATATCCGAATGATGCCTATTAATTTGTATGCTAATTAAAAATAAATAAATAGTGGTGTGAAGTTGACTCCCACCCAAAGGATAATGATACATTTTAAATATATATATATAAGATGGAGTGTTGGTAACTATGAAGAAATCATTGCGAGAGAAAGGCAGTGCCTGCCATGAGAAACCACCTGGGGCTGTTGCCTCCCAGGTGAATGTGCATTAGCAGTAATCCTTAACATGAGAAGTCGGTTTTGAAAGGGCACCTAACACAGAGAATACGTTCTAAATGTATTTTTTTAAACAAACCATCATGAAATATTCTAAATGAAGACAACAGACGAAAGCCGCATGGCATTATCACTGACATGTGGCGGTGCATGACTCTGATGGTAGCACTTGGGAAGATGGTGCAGGAGGATCACCAGTTTGAAGTCAGCCTTAGCTGTATGGTGGGACCCTATGCAAAAAAGCCAACAAAGCAATAGGGAGAAAACAAACAATAACATTTTTAAAAGCTTTGCTCTAAACGAGGCAACCTCTTCCTTCAGATAAGGGGCTAACATTATTTAGTAGCTTTGAAAGCTGGCAACAACCGTGTACTAGCAAGTTCTTATGTGTTAGGAGACTGGGGATCAAGCTGGAACCTGATGGCCTTTACTTTCTCTGTGTTCCTAGAACAAGGACACTGACTCGGGGTGAGACACAGAGAGACCGTCTACACCAAGGAAGGCGAACAGAGCTGACTAACAATAATGGAAAGGAGCCCTACTACTAAAGAGTGCTGGAAAAAGGGTAGGAGCAGCTAAATGTCATGTTGACATAATCCACAGTCCTAGAATGGAAGAAAATTACTTGTATTGGAAATGGTTATATTCTTTAAAGCGAAGCAGAGAAAAATAATTGAAAACATTGAAGTAGCTAGCAAGTTTCTAAATCACTGCTTGAAAATAGGGAGAATTCTTAAATTGTGGCCACTCAGGTCAATAGGTTAAACACAGTCTGTGCTGCATTGGTTCAGAGGCCCTGCAGTATTCCGAGGGGCTTAATTCTGCAAATTGGCAATACGAGGAGATAGCTTTCCTGCACAGACCACTTGAGCTCCCTTAACGAGTGCTTTATGAATCTCCAAGGGTACAGAGCTCGTGAAGAAAGACCACAAAACCAAATTTCCTGAAAATCTCACAGATTCTAACAAAGCTAGCCACTAAAAACACTCTTAACATCCAGTTAACAAATAGACATTCCATTTAGGAAATATTTCTAGGCACATGCAGACTTGAAACACAATGGAGGACACAAGATACAATGATAGCAGTAGTGGTGGTGACAGTGTTGGTGGTGGTGATGGTGATGTTGTAGTGATGGTGGTTGGTGACGGTGGTGATGAGGGTTTTGGTGATGATGGTGGTGGTGATTGTGTTGATGATGGTCTTGGTAATGTGGTGGTGATGGTGGTATGGTGGTATGGTTGATAGTACTGATGGTAGTAACAGCAGCTAACATTGCTCAAAGGACTTAATTTGCATCAAGTGTTGTTCAATATATAGCCCCTGACATACCTCCATCTCAGTAAGGGATTGTAGCAGCCTTCTTTGAAACTTTAAACCCAAGAGTACAGAAGTGGAAACTGAGGTATCCTGGTTACTCCCTCTGAATAGGAGACAGGAGATAATGAAAACCAAACTTTAAAGAAAAGAATCCATTCCATTCTGCCTCCTCTTTCTCCCATTTCTTGCAGCTGACACAGTCTGTTTTTTGTTGTTGTTGTTGTTGTTGTTGTTATTGATTTTTGTCTTTTGTTTTTCTGAGACAGGGTTCTCTGTGTATCCCTGGCTGTCCTAGAACTCACTCTGTAGACCAGGCTGGCCTTGACCTCACACAGATCAGCCTGTCTCTGCCTCCCAATTAAAGGCACCACTTAGCTGTCTGACACAGTCTGTTTTAAGACGGGGTCTCATGTACCCCAGGCTACAAAGTTGATAAATAGTCAAAGCTAGTCCTGAACTCTTGATCAGCCTGCCTCCACCTTCTAAGTGCATGAGCCACCATGTCCAGCAGTAACAGCCTGTCTCTCTTTTTATCGGTTTATTACATTTTGTTTAGTATATATGTGTGTGCGCACAGGTGATGACATGGATGTGGGCATCAGAGGATAGCATGTGGGAGTTCTCTCCCTCCACCATGGAGATCCCAGAGACAGACCCCAGGTCGTCAGGCTTGGTGGCACGCACTTTGCGTGCTGAGGTCTCTTGCTGGCCCAAATTCCCATCCTTTATTAAAAATATTTGGAGGGAGAGGGAACTTGGAAGTCTTCAGAAAAAAAATGAAATTATCTCTTAGCTAAAATCTAAATGTTAGGAAAATGGACCGATTTTATTATATTACATTATATTAAATCCTTACAGATTTTATGGGTTGTCCTAAAGATATATTTAGAAATATCACAGCTTTGAAAAGCGTTGTCTTTCGATTGTTGATTACATTGGTGAGTGGGAACTGCAGAAGCCAGCTGGAAGCAGCTATATCCAGTGTATTTTTTTTTTTTTTCGAGACAGGGTTTCTCTGTGGCTTTGGAGCCTGCGCTGGAAACTAGCTCTTGTAGACCAGGCTGGTCTCGAACTCACAAAGATCCGCCTGCCTCTGCCTCCCGAATGCTGGGATTAAAGGCGTGCACCACCACTGCCCGGCTCTTTTTTTTTTTTTTTTTTTTTTAAAGCATTAAAATATCTGATGGTAGTTTGAGGGCTACTGGTGGGAATATTGGTGTGAATGTGTAGAAAAACACATAGTTGTTCACATTTTAATTCAATCTAATCTTTTAAAAACCAAGAGGAGGGGGCTGAAGAAATGGCTTAGCTGTTAAGGCTCTTACAGAGAATGGGAGTTTGGTTGGGTAGCTCACAACTACCTGTAAGCTCTAAGGGAGCCAACACCTTCTCCTGGCCTCTTTCTACACACACGCACAATTTAAAAATCACTAAAAGAAAAGGAGGAAAGGATTGTGCCTACTAAAATATACCTATTTATGTTTTTGTTTTTTTGTTTTTGTTTTTTCGAGACAGGGTTTCTCTGAAGCTTCTGGAGCCTGTCCTGGAACTAGCTCTTGTAGACCAGGTTGGCCTCGAACTCACAGAGATCTGCCTGCCTCTGCCTCCTGAGTGCTGGGATTAAAGGCGTGCGCTACCACCACCCGGCTACTACCCACATTTTAAAGAATCATTTCCATATTGGAGTTACTCCGTCATTAACATGCCCAGCTATCATTCCCTATGAGTTCTGGCATTAGGTTTTTTTAACTCCATCAAACACATCTGCTACTACTTGTAGCCTCAAGAGGGGAGCACACATTTGTTATGCCACCTAGAGAGGAAAGCTTGTCTGTCAATTTCTCCAAAATTTTCTGCTTAGTTTATTAATGTCATCTAAACTGTGACACAATTGGTGTCTGTTTGCTGTTGCTGCCTTGGAAATATTGAAACGTTGTTATAACTTAGCCCTATATCTCAGCTCTATCTCTAAAATTAATGCTTTTAGGTTCCATTTATGCCTGTCAACAAGTAATGATCATGGATGTGAGCTGGCTCATAATCCAGAGGTACTAAGTTGCAGTGGGTTACCATGGAAACTGTTTTATTGCGTTTTTCTCTTCTTGATTTAAGGCATTTGACAATCATAGCAACTGTTGGCCAATCTTCACACATCATAAAAAATTCAAAAACACAAACAACCAATAAGAGTGAGAAATGGAAGAAAATTGAAAGAGGAAGGAAAATGGTCAGCTGTTCCTGGACCTCAGTAGAAACATAAAGAAAGAACAGAAAGAACTGGCAGCCTAATATTTAACATGGCCCTTTTGTGAATGCTCTATCTCTCAGACAGTCTGGGCGCGTTGGAAAATTCAATCAGTGGTTAGTCACCGAACAGGCCTGTCTGGTTGGTTTTGTTTATCACATCATGTATCTTTTATGATCTCTGGGACTTTAGCCTGAAACAGCATTTTCTTTAACAAGGACTGTTTTCCCTTTAATGCTGTTTACTGCAGCCCACCATTGCTTCTTTGGAATCAGGGTACATTTTCCAACGACCTAAGGTCTACAGCAGAATCTTGCATGAATGTATTTCTTTAGGATCTAGATGGTTTTTGTTGTTGTTGTTTTTTTTTTTTGGTTTTGGTTTTGGTTTTTAATTCCTTATTCAGTTCATATTGGCCAGTTCAGTTGAGGTCATTGGCACATTCTCAGTGCATTAAGGCAAACACAGATTAATCATGAACTTTAAACCTTGGAAGTGGAGCAGGTGAAAGGGATCTAAAATTAGACATTTGTTAAAAACACAGAGGAGAGACCGGCAAAGGGGGTTTAACTTACTGCAGTTTGTCTTGGACACAGCTGCCCTGCTTTTACTATATGTGGTCATATAAGGTCATATGAACCTGTGGGCCCCCTTTTTCCCGTTTCTGCAAGTGTATAGGTCAATCTCAGGTCTTTCCGAAGATTTGAAATGAACTTTCACTCATCAAACATTTTTTTTTCAGTACATACACAACAGCAGACACTGTCTAGCTACTGTCTGTGCAAAAGTGGAGACACAGACCTCTTCCTCACCTCCTCTGGGAACTGTATGGACTGACACCAGGCATGTACAGTGGGAATGGGGTTCAGTGGGGGAAACAGAAGAGGATGACTTAATGTGATGGGAAGCCAGAAAACACTTTCCTGGAAGCTGAGGAAGGAAAAAACAATCAGGCAAAGGGAATTGAAAAAACCTAGGGAGTGCTATCGGGGCGCGTGATGCTGTTTGCTCTCCTTTTGTCCTTTTAGGACAGGTAGAGGGCACAAAGCTCCTGTTTTAAGAACTGGAAGAGAGTCGCCTAAGATAGGATTCTAGAGGAGCTCGGAGCCAGTTTATAAAGGTTTGCAAACATGTACCATACTTGAAGAGCAGTGAGAAGTCTGGGAAAAACTAGGACAGCCTAGTTGTATTAGACACTGATTGTAGTGTGAGGTCTGGGTAGACTGATGACAGATCAGGTAGTGAGGAGCTAAAATCACTGTCTCAAAAGAGGAGGAGACAATCATACCGAGAAGTCATCATAACAGCTTCACTGGGACCACAGAATGGAGAGAGAATAGGGGACCCTTATGGGAAGGGACCACTGGGTTCCTGGGTGGAGCCAGAGTAGGGAAACCAAGCCAAGGAGATGGCAAGCTAGTCTGGTGGGTTAAATGTACAAAGCACTGGGCCAGAAGAATGTTTAAGTGGTGATTTTTCTCAGGATGTTGAGCTGGATATTAGGGCACCGGTGACACTGGGTCTGGATATATTGACTTACATTTGATTAACTCATAAGAGAAGATAAGAATGTTAATGCCGTAAAATAGAAATAAGGAGAGCCCGGGAAGGAATTATGGGAGAGAAACTGTTTTCTATTCATGTGATAGACTTTTACATTAAGACAAAAAATACAGACGAGGAATTTTTATGCTTTTATCTTAGTAAACTGAGCATGTAGGGTAATATTTTCTGAAAGACAGAGAAAATTCAAGAATAAACATTAGATTAAAATATTTTACAGTTTGCCTATACATGTAATGCAATCTGTATTTAAGATGCAAGTGGGTTCATATTTAGAGAGGAATGCTTCAGATAATAGGCTCAACATTATCTTGAGCCATGGTTGTCTTAAATGTCCATAATATGCATATTTAAATATGTACTTGCATTGTATATGACAGATTCAGACACTTCCCATGTCAACTATCATACACTTCCATTAAAGATTTATTTATTTTTTAAAATGCGTTTTACTCTCTCATAAAAAAGGGAAATTGAGTCATAAAACTATATACAAAGTTAGTGTTTACAGTTTAACTACAATTCTTCAGCGTGGGGAGGTTGTGTCTCTTGCTGAGTCTCAGGAGAAG
This sequence comes from Dicrostonyx torquatus, assembly GCA_028555095.1. Lineage (NCBI taxonomy): Eukaryota > Metazoa > Chordata > Mammalia > Rodentia > Cricetidae > Dicrostonyx > Dicrostonyx torquatus. The sequence goes on from JAQHUG010000078.1 coordinate 4,731,849, forward strand.
GGGCTTCTTTTTGCTCCTGGAGCTCTGCAAGGGCTGGATTTCCTTCAGGCCTAGAAAGAATAAGTAGGGAGCTGTAGTGGCCTCATCTTTAACAGTAGCAAGAGTTGGGTATTGTCCAGTGGAAGGAACCTCTGCTGAAGTGTATATTAAAACACAGACAGGGAGCATAGGCTTTCCAGTGACTGTTTTGTGGTCTCATATTGTAATTCATTCATTCATATGGTAATTCATTTATTCAACAGGCACTTGATGAACTGTGATGTCCCAGACTCAGTACACACTTTTAGGATGTGTGTGTGTGTGTGTGTGTGTGTATGCGTGCCCGCCTGCCTACCTGCATGAATCACACACAGAACATGTGCGTAGATGGGAGAACAAGCTATACAAATCAGTTCTCTCCTATTACATGGGCCCTGGACATTGAATTCTGATTTGGCGACAGGCATCCTTCATCTCCTGACTCCGCAGTCAGGTTTATTTTGTGATTTGTTGTACAAGCTATGCACTCTACAACTCCTAGAGAAGCCACTCAGTATAGGTTATATAACCCTGACATCAGCCAGTTGACCTTCCTGTCATTCTGGCATAGGACCACGCTAGCTGCAGAAGGAAATCTGTCCATTAGCTTCAGTAGCGAAGGACTGGGACACTTCTCAGATTAGAAGTGGGGTAGTTGCTCGGAACCTTCAAAAGTTTTTAAAAAACTTTTTTTTTTAATTAAAAAAAGGGATTGTTGACAGATATATTTTATTTTTTTTTCCAAGACAGGGTTTCTCTGTAGCTTTGGGACCTGTCCTGGAACTGTTTTTATTTCTAGAGACACATAAAAGTGGGTTTGCCAGCAGTGATGGTGAGCACCTTTAATCCTAACACTTGGGAGGCAGAGACAGGTATATATCTG
>JAQHUG010000078.1:4733076-4743585 GCA_028555095.1 Dicrostonyx torquatus
TGTGACAACTTTCTCCAGAGCCAGAGCAGAGCAGAACTGTACCACTTTGGCTGAGGAAGCTTTCTCCTAGCCGGGTGAGCTGGAACACTTCTCCAGAGCAAATCAGGGCAGAGCTGTAACACCTTTGCTGGAGACCCGCTCCCCGCCCCCCCTTGCCTGAGCGGACTCTCTATACCTACCTGCATTAGGGAAACTTTTTCCCTGGAGCAGGTCTTGAAGCTATGATGTTCTCACAATGGCTTCGTGGTATTCCTTGGTCCCGACTGCCCAGATTGGTTGATCAGAACCTAACAGATATGGCTATAAGGAAACAGAGAAGGGAAGGGTAATGGGAAAAATTAAAAATCCAAGGCAGTAGAACAAAGGTCATGGCTACTGAGTTGACGTGTGGGTGAAAAAAGAGATAACACTCAGTACCTGAGATTTAATGGTTTCACAAGCAGGAGCAGAAGCAACATAAGAGGTGCCTAATAGGCAGAGAAATGAGTCATCTTGGGTCTTTAGAAGTCTCTGACTTTTCCTTTGTGGAAGAGAAACTGTAGATGTCTGAATAAGAATGCTCCCCATAGACTTACAGATTTGAATGCTTAGTCACTTAGGGAGTGGAGCTCTTTGATTGGGTTAGAAGGATTAGGAGGCTTGGCCTTGTGTGTCACGGGGTGGGGGTGGGGGGACTTTGAGTTTTTAAAAACCTGTGCCAGACACTTCTCTCACTGCCAGTGGATCAGAACTTAGGTCTCAGTTAATATTCCATCGCTGTGCCTGCCACCATGCTCCCCACTATGATGATAATGCACTTAACCTCTGAAACTGTAAAACTGCAAACAAGCCCCAAGCCCCACCCCTAATTAAATGCCTCCAAAATGCTGGGATTTCAAGTGTGCACCCCCAATGCCCATCTTAAATGCCTTCTTGTATAAGAGTTCCTTGGTGTCTTGACGGCAATAGAACAGTGACTACGATAGTGACCAAAGTGTGTATAGACAGCTGTAGCAGATGTCAAGACTCACGTCGTGCATGAGAGTGACATCTTACCAGGAAAATAATGTTTTATCATCCAGATCCTTCTTATGCGAGCAGATTCTGTTTTTGTTTCTGTGTTTATTGGAGTTAAGAATAGTTTAACCAAGTTCTTGCTGTGTAGGCAGGGTTGACCTTAAACTCAAGAACTCCTCCTTGACTGGGGGAACTGGCATACATCATCAGTATTTACTTTGAACATGTGTGAATGGATCATTTTCTGTGTAAATTTAAGGATTTTTGTTACCATGATAACTGTTTATCACATCTGTCCACCTCTGTGATTTTTTTCCCATGAATTTGGTCTTCATTTTTTCCCTTTTTATCTGATGGCTTTTGCTACACTTGCAGCATATGTGATTTTTAGCTTCTGTTTGTGAGTGGCTGTATGCTGCCTAGCACACAGCCTGGAACAAGGCTTTACCAGCAGCACCAGCACCTATGTTACCATCTGCCCACCCTTGGATTGTGACTGGTCCTACCTTGTCTCCCATCTCATTTCCTCATGCCATCTTCCCTTCTGCTTGGACCATAATCCATTCTCCAGATAAGAGCCCAGCCAGTGTTTCAAGAATGCAAGTCAGATCCTATCATTTCCCTCTTAGTTCTTTCCAGTGGTTTCCCTTTTCAGGTAGAATGAAATCTAGACTCCTACGCTTGGCTGGAAGAGCCTGACTGACCTCATTCCTACCCACATCTCTAACAGCACAGCTCCACTAGTCCCTGTATTTCCCTTGTTTCTCTTTCTCTGCCTCAGGACACCAAGCCCATGCTGCCTTGGGGCCTTTGCATAGACTCTCCCTCTGCCCAGAGAGCTTGACCCTCCATTTCAAATGTTATCTGCTAGCCGCCTCTGCTCTAAAATGGAGTTTCCATGCTCTGTCCTTACTTAGAAAGGTGTTATCTGGCCTCTATCAAATGCTGCCTGAACCAATCTTCTCTGGCCTTTTATTATTTTATTTTTCTTGTTACTATCACTCTGTAAAATTACGTTTCACTGGTTTTCTTCATATTAGTTGTTTTCATCCACTCAATTTTAAGTATCACAGGACAGAGTATCATTTCTGGTTTTTCCCTTTGTCTCTAGCATCTAGTACTATAGATTGCCCAGTGAGCTTCTGATCAAATGCAGTTCAAGTCCTTTCAAAATTCCCCCGTTGTGGGGGGCAGGGGAAGGTTTCAGGATTGTTCTCTCCAGGCATCTGTAGCTTGGTGCATAATGCCATCTTGTCCCCAAATTCCTTCAGTACTTAACATAATCCTCCTCCTGGATTTGATGACAGAGGACAGAAGTATTTCCCAGTTGCTTCCTTTTCCTTGTGTGGTCTAAGAGCAGATTTACAGTTAATACGGAACTTTCAGAAAGTCAAATCTCTTAGGACTTTCTCTGCTAAACTGGTCCCAATACAAATCTTAATTCGGTCCTCTCCTTAATTCTCATTAAACATATATAATCTTTATCCTTGTCCAGATGTCTCATTACTATCAGTCTCATCCTAATTTGTCTCAATCCACCTTTTATCAACAAAGAAATCTTTTTGCTTTCCTAGTGCTGTGTCACATTTAATAATCACTTTCCTTCTCCCTGACTTCTGCAAAGGAGATGACAAAATATTAGCCAGAAAGATTCAATCCTGATGCCTGCCACTCAGCAACCTCTAGAAATCTCTAACCAGTGACACCTCAACTCAAATCACTTATTACTCAGCTTTCATCACTTACTCTTCCTTAGCATGTCATCAGAATTTATCCTTGATCTTTCTGTAGTTAACATATCACATTTTACAGCACTAATATTTCTTTCAACTTAACTAGTCCTATTTTTAATAATGGAAACAGAGGCAAGGGATGTAGCTCCGTAGTACTCTGCTCTGGCTGTCCTCACTCTGTAGACCAGGTTGACCTTGAACTTGCAGAGATCAGCTTGCCTCTGCCTCCTGAGTGCTGGGGTTAGAAGCATGCTTCACCACCACCAGGTTGTGATTGGTTTTATCTTTTTTTTTCTTTTGTTTTTGTTTTTTTGTTGTTGTTGTTGTTTGTTTTTGACTGATCTCTTTACTAGGGTGAAATGTCTGTAATTCAAATCAACACTTCATTCTTCCTGAGGACTTCCTCTATTACCTCTGTGAATCTTCCTGAAGACATGGTCACTTCATTGATTCTGCAACATCAGTCTCTTTTCTATAGTAGGTCAGAGTCATCCTAATGCGCCACTGGCTCTCAAATTAGATGTACCTTCAGAATTACCCAAAGGCCTTTTTCCATCTACATTGCTCCATTTTATTCCTAGAGTTTGTGTGTGTGTATACACATACATATATCCCATGTTTTCTAATATATGGCTCAGTGGTTAAGAACACTTGCTGCTCTTCCAGAGGACCTGGTTCAATTCCCAACACCCACATGGCAAGCTCATAACTGCCTGTAACTCCAGTTTCAGGTGATCTGAACCCCTCACACATATATATGCAATGTGCATGAAATAAAAATAAAATATACGTGAGTAAGTGAGGTAGTGAGTAAGCGTTTGAGTACTAAGACTCTGTTTCATTGAAGCAAATGTTCATAGCAAGGCATTTTTTAAAAGAAAACCAGTTCTTTTGTATTTAGTGTTTTGTAATTATAATGCCAGATTCTAAAACATTTCATCATTTGCGCGTAAAACCCTACACCTGCTAAGCAGTTACACCCAATTCCCTCCTTCCCCTAGTCACTAACAATTGTCTTTCCACTTTCAGTATCTCTGGTTTTAACTATTCTGCATACTTCATATAAATGAAGTCATTTAGCATGTGACCCTTTATGTCTGACTTCGTCCATTTAGTATAATAGTGTCAAAGTTCATCTACATTATAGCGTCTATGAGTACTTTGCTCCTTGTTACAGCTGAATACTATTTCATTATATGTGCATACTGTAATTTGTTTAATCGTTCATTTGATGGACATTCGGACTGGCTCCGCTTTCAGCTGTTGAGAATAATGATGCTGGAACATCATGCACATTTCTTACTAATAGTTTCACAAGCTCTTCTTTGGAATCTGGGACTCAAGCAATGCTTCCCGAGCCTTAAGTCCCTTTAACTCTTCCTCTTTCTGATTTTCTCACGTGTCTCTTCAGCTCCAGAGCTCAGAGTGGCTAAGAGTAGCTTTACCAACAGTATCTGCCCAATCAACATAACAAATCATGTTATTTACTCTGTGGATTTGGACCTCAGATCTTAAACCTACCAGGGCTGGAGCTAGAACTGGGGTGGGTGGGGAGAAGTTAAAAAGAGGGGAAGGGGAATGGTAACTAAGATTATGACTTTTGAAAAATATGCCTGTTTAATCAGTTTACTCATCCAACAGTGACCCCTGATTCTCCAAGAAATGTTAGGAGGGGCTACTGCGCTCCGAATTAAACACTTGGTGGCCCTCAGTGGTATGGTTGGTCAGTGCCATCTCCAGTGTTAGAAACTTTTAATCTGCAATTAGATATATTTAATCCATTAAAATATCATTGCATTTTAATGATTCGAATCTATGAAAATATGTAAATTAGTAATGGCTTATTAAACTTTACAGTTTTTGGGTTATTGTTAAAAAAATATCTTCACATCGAAAATGTCAGAGAGGGGAGCCTTTTGTGTGTTTTATTACATCATTCTTCAGTGAGGCTGACAAGAATGAAAATGTCTATTTGATTAATAATTTAAAAAAGAAGCATATTAATTATTACGAGTGGAGAGGACTCCGGTGCAGCCTGATTGCTGACCTTGTTTAGGTCTGAGCACTTTCTCTGCATTCTTGCTCTATCTGTGTTCTGGAAAGCGCCACTCAATGTAGAACATAAATTTCAAAATGGTTTCCTCCCTGGAACTGTTGGAAAGCCTGTAGTTATGTGCTTACTTAAATATTATTTCCATAGCTACGCTGGCTTCCAGCCCCAGCTGAAATGCATATCAACAAGCTCCCTGTGAAACTGGGAAGGGATGGGGCGAGAGAGGAGACAGCAGAGGACACTGACTTTCCTCCAGAGGAGGAGGTATAATGTCTTTATAAAGTAATAATTAAAAGAAAAACAATTACTGGCACCTTATCTGGACCATGCAGCTGCACTTCCTCCTTTGGCGTTAGCAGTGTTTCTAAGGTTATGACAAACCATGAAAATTGCATCTTTAGAGGAGTTTTATTCCTTTTCCTATGATTTGATTGAAACAGACAGCTACATTTTGTGTATATATAATTAGGCAGTAAAATGGGCTTTGAAGGCAGGTTCCGTTTAGTATGTGAGTCACACGCACAGCACCCTTTCATTGAGCAGCCCAAGGCTGATCTTTTTAATGCCTCAACCCGCTCAACGTGTTTTCCGAATGCTACATTTTGCACACAGAGAGCTGGGGGAAGGAAGGGAAAGAAGGAAAAAAAAATCAGCTTTCAGCCCATCCTCCTCTCCTTCCTTCCTTCCTTCCTTCCTTCCTTCCTTCTTTTCTTTCTTTCTTTCTTTCTTTCTTTCTTTCTTTCTTTCTTTCTTTCTTTCCTTCTTTCTTCTTTCTTTCTTTCTTTCTTTCTTTTTCTTTCTCTTTCTTCTTCTTTCTAAAGGGGTGGGGTGGGATTCCAGAAAGCCAATCTAGGAAGTCTTTGGTGATTTAACCTTCCGACAAACTGATTTTATCATCTTCTTTCCAGATTGTCGTCAGGGGCACCGCTGAATGCTGTGCCCGCTCCTGGCGTGTCTAATCCCTCTCATAAAAGGCCATTGTGGCAGTAAACTGAGACCAGTGGCCTTTTCTTTCTGTGCCTCTCAGCTCTCAGAGTAATGGCGCTGGGTCCTCTCACAGTGCCTTTTCTCTTCAGAGGAATAGTCTCTCCCTTTAGCTAGGGCGGGGAAGTGGGGAGGGGGGTGTGGGGTGGAGGAGACTGGAGATACAATGCCATTTTTCAACGCTGTCCCCATATGTGGCACTAAGTAACTCCCCACCACCCACCCACCCCCGCCCCTGATCTTAAACTGGGAAGAGCTTTAACACAGACCGTTATTTGCAGTGCAGTTTGGATTTTATGAGAGATTCTCTGCTGTGATTTCACGAGTGCAGTGAGCACAGGCCTGGATGTAACCCCGCCCCCACCCCACCCTCGCCTCTTGTAATAGAAATTAAGCCTATCAGCTGAGCATCACTGTGTCGCCTTGTCTGATTAAAAAGTCATTGCCTGCTGATCTTTGTGCTTTAGTTCGCTGTTAAACACTTATCATCTCCTACCCCTATCTGACAAGCCCCCCCAAAGCAGGGGAATCATATCAGGCAACTTGGTTGATTTATGCAAGCGATGGGCTGCCGTTTGTAGACCGTCTTTCTTCTGAAGACCTGAGACGACCTCAGGTCCACTATCATATTAGCAGAGCCCGGCTCCAACAGAAAGGCACAGAGCCAACCGCCGTAGTCATGCCAATCTAAACTTCCCTGGTGATCAGCACCCTGGCAACCAGGAGACATACCTAGGTTTTCATTTTTGATGTGAATTTCAATGTCCATACAAGAATTTCAATTTTCAACTCGGGCCTATCACTGGGTAAACCACTCAGTATTCAATTTACTTCCTGGGATGTCCCCCTGGGGAGTCTGCTCCCCAAGATGAAGGGGTTTACATGACAGGCAGGTGTATATATTTCCTCAATTGGCCTAATCTAATAAAGCTGGACATGATTTATATGTGCAAAATGTTGCCATGTTAAATAATTCAGAGTGAGACTGCCATTTCTACTTGCACTGCAAATAGATGTCAATCTGCATTTGATGGAGTCAGTATCCCACAGGGATTCTGGATCAACTGGAAGAAAATGCATTGCTTGCCCCGGCTCCGAGGATGAACACTGGGGACGGCTCTCTAATGGAACTAAGGGTTTTGGTCCAAACCAAATGTGATTTTCAACATATGCTGTCTTCCCTGGCACTGGGTTTGTTCGAGGAATGGCTTCCACAAAGGGTGTGACAGCCACCCAGATCTCTCTGTGAATCTGATGGCAGGACTTCCTTGTCAGAAGTAAGATGGATCCGTGGTCAAGATCCCCAGAGGGGTAATCCCTTCACCTTCCTGTATAGCTAGGCAGCCCCTTTTCTCTCCATTTCCCCCTCACAATCTTTCCCTTCTATTGTTTCCCCCAAACTGTGCGTTTTTAGCATTTTTAATAAAACAGTATCGTTTAAGCTTTTTATTCATTATTTTCTTTGAGGCAGGGTCTTGTTATGCATCTCAGGCTAGCCTCAGACTCGGTGCCTGCCTGTCTCAGCTTCCTGGGTGCTGGGGTTGCAGGCTTGCCCCCTGTGTAGTGAATGGCAACACCAGCATCCTGAATCAAATTCTGTATTAACCACATATATTTCTTGGAAGTTTGCATGCTTCCAAGAAATGCATGTGTGAACTTCACCAAAGGCTTGCATTTATATGCTGATGTATGTCAACATTCCCCCAAACATTATATTAAGACTTCATTAAAATATAAGTCCTATAAAAATAGCGACTTTGGTATCTCTGGTATCTATTTATTTATAGTATAGTATTATACCATATTTATCAGTATTATTGATTGCCAATGAAAATGAAATGGAAATATGGAAATGATACAGCCAAGGCTGGGAGTTTCTTAGTAATAACTTCAGGACACCAGTCTGGGTTTTCAACTCGGCCTAATTTTTTTATTTTTTTTTAAGAAATCTATTTATTTATTTGTTTGTTTGTTTAGTTTACATCCTGACTGCAGTTTCCCCTGCCACCTGCCTCCCATTCCCTCCCTGCCTGCCCCCTTCCACTCCCTTCATCCACTCCTCTGTTTCGTTCAGAGATGGACAGCCTTCCATGGGTGTCCGCAAAGCTTGGCTTATCAAGGGGCTTTAAGAATAAGCAGTGGCGCTTGTCTTGAGGCTGGGTGAGGAGGTACAGTATGAGGAACTTGGCCTCGTTTTCTGACTGGATGTGTCCCGTGCTTTTACTGTGTAAACTCAGCAGACTACAGCAGTCAGCTACTTCATCAATGTTTAACAGCTGATTGGGATCCAGGCTTTGAGTTTCTCAGAAAGAAGACGCTGCACAATGCCAATGGTGGAGTGGAAACCTCGCAGGGAACCTTACTCCCTGAATCCCTCAGGCACACAGAGCCCAGGCCTGCTTTCTCCGGCCCCAATGAAGCAGGCAATTCTTGGCTAATATTCATTCCCTTTAATTAAAGCATAAGTTTGAAGTTTGTTTTAAACCCAGTTCTTTGTTTTGGTTTTGGTTTTTCGAGACAGGATTTCTCTGTGTAACGGCTCTGGCTGTCCTGGAACTTGCTTTGTAGACCTGGCCTCAATCAAACTCAGACATCCCCCTGCATCTTACCTCCTGAGTGCTGGGATCAGAGGCATGCACCACCTCCTCCAGGCATTAAACCCAATTCTTTTTTTTAAATATTTATTTATTTATTATGTATACAATATTCTGTCTATGTGTATGTCTGCAGGCCAGAAGAGGGCACCAGACCTCATTACAGATGGTTGTGAGCCACCATGTGGTTGCCGGGAATTGAACTCAGGACCTTTGGAAGAGCAGGCAATGCTCTTAACCACTGACCCATCTCTCCAGCCCCCTTAAGCCCAATTCTTGTTGGTTATTTAGTATCTTTACACACATAGACTCGACTCTAGAGAAAAATAAAGTTCAAATATTTGCAAGAAAATGGGTGGGCTTAGGATAGATAATACTAGGCGAGGTTACACAGTGTCAAGAGAAAGATCTAGGCATCTTCAGTGCCTGCTTTCTCTCATGTGGAGAATCTAGGCAGTAATATCTTTATAAATGTAAATACATGCATACTTAGTGTGGTATTACATGACAAAAACAAAAAAACAAAACAGAACAAGAAAAGCTACATATCAGGGGATGAGGAAGGACTGCATGTAGGTAATAGACACCAGTATGAAAGAGAAAAGGAAGCTCGGTGTTTTCCTAGTTCTAACTTCGTCTTTGGAGCTTTTGACATTGGTAGTGGGTAGCTGCAGGGAATGTGTCTTACACTCAAAGTGACGAGTTCAGGATGAAGATCCACAGCTTCCATGTCAAATGCCCACTCTAACTGTGGAGATGGTTATTGAGTTGGGGTCTGGTTGATGTTAGTGAGTGGTGTTTTGATTTATTTGCAGGGTATTTTTTATAATAAAGTTTTGTTGTTGTTGTTTTGTTTTTTTTGAGATGGGGTTTCTCTGTGTAGTCCTGGCTGTCCTGGAACTAGCTCTATAGACCAGGCTGACCTTGAACTCAGAGGCCTGCCTGCCTCTGCCTCCTGAGTGCTGGGATCAAAGGCATGCGCCACCACCGAGGGACTATAATAAAGTTTTTTAAATTAAAAAAATTAGTAAGCCCAATTCTGAAGAATAGTCTATATTATAAAACAAAGACCCTCACACATATTCTAAAGAAAGGGAAGCAGATAGAGATCAATTTCTTCTGCCTTACCTCCAATGTGCCAGCCTTATTTTTTTCATACCCTTTGTTGCCGTCTGAAATCACCATATTTTGTTAGCTGTTTAGTTACTACATTGCAGCTTCATTAGAATCTAAGCCCAATAGAGATTTTGGTATCTCTGGCATCTAGAATGGAGCCTGGTATACTATGGACACTCAGTAAATATTTATTGAAAGGATCGGGGGCTGGAGAGATGGCTCAGAGTTTGAGGACACTGACTTCTCTTCCAGAGGCCCTGGGCTCAATTCCCAGCACCCATAAAGCAGCTCACAATTGTCTGTAACTCCAAGATCTGACACCCTCACACAGACATACATGAAGGCAAAACACTAATGCATGTAAAATGAAAATAAATAAAAGAATCAATTAATTCAAGATTTTAAATATGTATGTTAACATTTGCTAGAATTTATAAATATTTAACTATTATTCAAATTACTTGATTATTGTTTTGTCTAAACATTAACCTTCTAGAGTAATTGTTTGACAAGATTCAATCACCACTTTTTTACCTCTACAGTGAAATGGAAACATAAAATGCAAACAAGTAACCTCAAATCAGCAAGCTAAGTTATGACTTAAAGACAGTTTTAGGTAGGCTCTGGGTAACTTATAGTATTTAAACTCATTGCCAGTCTGCAGGAGCCCCACACTGTCTACTCACCAGTGAGTCTTGGCTCTTCAACGCTTGATGTTGGAACTACCCATCTTCTGCTTCTCTCTCCTCTGCCTCACTGATGGAATCTGAACATCTGCACATCAAGCCCCAGCTCTCCCATAATGTCTTGGTTTGCCCCTTCACCAAACATGGGATCATTATTCCTGCTTTTATTTATTTATTTTTTGAAATTTTAAGCTGAGAATTATGAGATGCTTAGTATCATGACTAGTAGATGGCATTTAATAAAACCTACTCTTACTGGAGGCATTGTTATTCCTGCTATTCCCAAGCCTATTTTAGCTAGCCAGACTGAACTTTTGAAATCTATTCACTCTGTCTACATTTCTCTG
>JAQHUG010000078.1:4744635-4788964 GCA_028555095.1 Dicrostonyx torquatus
TGTGTTCATCTTTATAATGAGAAGGGTTGGGTTGGAATCTCGAAGTGTTGGGAGTTTAGTGTTGAAGGGTTTTCCTAGCACGCCCTGTGTTCTCCTCTCAGCATGGAAGAAGAGCCAGCGGAGAAAATGGACAGGGAGGAACAGTGAATAAATCAAAATGTGTTCTTTTAAGTTGTTTCCAGCTAAAAATGTTTGACTCTAGTAATGCAGTCAAATGTTTGGCTTGCATACCTTTGTAGGTTAGCCAGTCAAAGAATGTCTCCTGTAGCAAGGTATCACATCTCCGTTTTCACCGACGTTAGGCAATCTGACCAAGGTTTTGTATGTGTTGTTCTGTGCCTCGGCATCTCCTACAGCTGTCAACTTCTAACCATTTGGCATATGCATACACACATAGCCATAACGATTTGACTGCTCTATTGATTCATACCAGAAGTACAGTTTCAGTTTTATTTTAGTGTTAGTGCACAGCAGTCAAGATGGAGCGCCACTGGATGATAGGTTTGATCACTCCGCTAGACAACATATAAAGAGGAAAATAAATATAAAACACAACAAAAAACCCAAAAGAACACAATGCCTCTGTGGTAGGCATTGTTAGGACTCAGAAAAATATCCCCAAGTGAAGGTCCCAGCAGCAAAGTATCTGTGAGCCAGCCCCTCCTGTCTGCAGGTTTCTAACCTCTGTTTTTTCCCTGAAGCACCTTACAGAAACTAGAACTTTCTCCTCAAAGCAGGCATAAAACCTAAAACCCTGACTCTGGCCTCCAACTTTCTGTAAGTGGTGACCATAAAGAAATTCTTTGATCACCCTTGTTTGACGGGAAGTGATAAGATCACCAAGGAGGAAGAAATTCCACAAGAAGGAATCCAAAAAAATGTTTGAACAGTCAGGTCTCTCTGGTTGGCCCACTCAACCTGTTACCAGTGGATCAATCCTATTCATCCAGTCACATTTCTGCCCAACTGACCTTGCTTCATAAAAACTAAGCGTGACAGACATTTTCCCTGAGTCGTCCTCCTAAAGGCTTCTGTGTTGCACCGAGTCCTGAGTGACTAAATCTGGTGCAATTTTCTTGTTCGCTTGTACATGACTATGGAATTGTCTGCTGTAACTTTCCCGAGGGGGTGGGAGAAGCATTGGTCCTTCCCACCCCTAGAGCATTCCGACCTAAAGTATACTTAGACACAATGACTCCAGTGACCCTCACAACAAACTAATGAGAAAAGTAGGGCAAGCTTGTTGTCCCAATTTATACAAGAAAAACTAGGGCACAGCAGAAAACTGAAGTGGCTTGCCCTAGGCACTACAGTTGATTAGTAGCAAGTAGGACAGGAACCCAGGACGCTAACTCTCAGTCGAGGGTTATTTCCATGTTATCGCTCCCCTCCCCACTTCTTAGCATCTGACTCGCCCTAACAAATGCCCATCACCAAACCTTCACAGTGGTAAGAGATCGCTCCTATCCACTGGTTACATGACTTCCTGGATACAGAACTGGTCTTTGAATCAGTTACATAGGAAAACATCCATCCCTGTGCTCCCACACAGACGAAGAGCTAGTGGAGGGCGTGGTTTACAGCTATTGATGTCACATCCTACTAGAGATTAAGACCCTGGCTATGCTCTGCTTTTGTGTATGCCTGCCTCCTCCAATCTGTCCTCTAATGTGGGACATGATGTAAAAATCAGCTTTGCACCAGGCAATGCCAAGCACCAGGATTTAGTGAAGAAGCAGGTACCTTTGCTGGTCGTGGGAAACGGTGACAAATGGTCACCAGTTGAACTGTGGCGTTCTAGTTGTGACCTTGACTGAACCATGAGGTCAGACGTTCACTCTTACTGACTAAAGCACACCTTCCCGGTTTTATTACGGTTAGAACGTTGGCAGTTGCTGTTAATCTCTTTCAACAGAAGCCTAGAGGTCTGAAATGTTCCATCACCTTTTCTGTCCTGTATCATTGCTCTCTCATTCTCCTGTGTTTGAGCAGTTTTCCTCCCATGTCTTTTGAGTTGTAAATCTGTAAAATCTAGACTGATTCTGTAGCCCAGTGATTGAGCACTTACCTAAGAACGTTTGAGCACCAGCTCAATAAACAGTAAGTAAACACATACTATATAGTAAAATCAAATTTTATTTATATATTGCTCAAGCAATCTTTGATACATCTAGCTGTGGCTTAATTCTTTTGAAAGAAGCACAAATTAAATAGAAGGTAACATTTGTGCACTTGAAGTTTGGAAAGACACATACGTCTGAAACAGAACCTGTTGTCCAGGTGTAGAGACGCACACCTGTAATGCTAGCATTCTGGGTTTTACAGGAGGATTGCAGATTCAGGATCAGCAGCAAACAAACAAAATCAAATAAACAAGCACCCACAAAAATACACTTGGGTGTTAAATGTTGATAGCTCTCCAAGTTCATATTGAACTCCCCAGGTTAGCTCTGGAGAGGGGGCCCTGTGTGGGAGGAAACACAGGTTAAATAAGTTCAGGAGGCTGGAGCTTGATCCTATAAGAGCAGTACCCTACACAAGGAGAAGCCAGAGATCTTCTCGCCGTGCCCTTCTCTTTCCCTTCTGCACTTGAAGACTCAGGAAAAAGACCTCATTAGAAACGAGCCATGTGGACAGGGAAGATGGCTCCAAGGTTAAGAGCACTGACTCTTCTTGCAGAAAACCTGGGTTTGGTTCCCAGTACCCACATGATGGCTTACAATTCATCTATATATCCAGTCCTAGGGGACCTTATATTGTCTTCTGAGCTCAGGCATCCACATAGTGTTCTTATATGTAAGCAAACACTCAAAGATATGAAATAAAAATTTGAAAGTCTTAAAAAATAAAAAGAAAGAAAGAAATGAGCCAGAGACCTTGACCTGGGAGTTTAAATCTTCATAACTACAAAATAATAATAATAGTAACAACAACAACATCTTACTTTAGTCTGTCTCAGCAGCCCAGGATTATTAATACAGCACTTATAGAAAAAAAAAACAGGGCTGGAGAGATGGCTCAGCCGTTAAAGGCTAGGCTCACAACCAAAAATATAGAAAAAAAAAACAGACAGCCTATGGACAACTCATAGGATAATGGCTTGGATTGCAGAAGCTTTTGAAAGGAATGTCCAAGCCAAAATGCAGTCCCCGGCCTTGATTTTAGAAAGATAACAACACATTCCCGTGAATTTAACAAAGGGGATGGGGCTCCTATTCAAGCTAGCTATCTGGAGCCCATGAGAGCTGTTATCATCTGAATGGTCTTTCGAGCCAGGAACCCGGGCACATTCAGGCTTTTACTAGCTCCACGACAAGGGGCATTGCCAGCCAGGTTTGCAGAGCAAGTTCCAGGACAGCCAGGATTACACATAGAGGAACCCTGTCTCGAAAAGCAAAAACAACAGAAAATTGAATAAATTTGTTCAAGTGAGTCAATACTAGTGTATAGTCCCTAAGAAATAGAGGGTCAGGCCGGGCGGTGGTGGCGCGCGCCTTTAATCCCAGCACTCGGGAGGCAGAGGCAGGCGGATCTTTGTGAGTTCGAGACCAGCCTGGTCTACAAGAGCTAGTTCCAGGACAGGCTCCAAAGCCACAGAGAAACCCTGTCTCGAAAAACCAAGAAAAAAAAAGAAAAGAAATAGAGGGTCCTTGCCAATGACACTATGGCTGACACTACCACCAAAGCCAAAATAGAGCTACAATGTGAAGACTTGCCAAGTTAAGTAAATAAGAATAATACTTTCCTGAGTTGGTGTAAAAGAAAAGGGTGAGGTTCGCACCTGACACGGAGAAAGTTTTTCAGTAAATATCAGAAGAAATACCCTCACATGGTAAACTGATATCAACGAGTAAGGAATAAGGCAAAGAGCAGACAGCTCCTTTTAAATCGATTCTTAACCTGTGAGTCATGACCCCTTTAGGGGTCGAATATCATATATCCTGCATACTAGATATTTATATTGCAATTCATAACAGCAGCAAAATTACAGTTTTGAAATAGCAATGAAATAATCTTATGGCTGGGGTCACCACAGCGTGAGGAACTGTATTGAAGGGTCGCAGCATTAGGAAAGTTGAGAACCACTGTGTAGGTTTACAACAGTTCAAGGCTATGTGTTCAGAGACGACAGAACTTCACATGACCTTTGGAAAGCAAATATTTGATACAGCGTTTGCTCTCATGCTCAGCCATGACAATGTTACATAGTTTTGTTTTGTTTTTTTTCTTACCTACTAATGCTAATTCTAAGCACAGGGGAGACAATTAAATAGTTTTTCCTGGAATATGCTCCATCTTACACATTTAGTAATGGTCTAATCATAGTTTCTATTGCAATATAGTCTATTAGTTGGTGTCCTTGATTAATACACTGCCTCAGGCTTTGAGGTGTTGAGTCAAATCACCAAAACATTTTGGAGATAGCCCAGGTTAAACCTTTGCACTGCCATTTCTGAAGTGAGAGATTTTATATGGTGGTCACTGCAAGGCTTGCCCAGGCATTTAACAATACTACAAGGAGACTCCTTACCCCTTGGTCAGAGGATAAATCTGGGACAGGCTTCCTGCACTTCAAACCCGGATTAAGGCGAGACCAATAATTTGAAGACTTACAGACCTTGGAAGACAGAGTCAGAATTCAGGAATCAGAATTAACTCCTGGAAGAAGAAGGATGCAGTTAAACAAAGAGAAATTAATACTCCAAAAGATTTGAGGAACTATTGCATAGGTATGGAAACAAGCAAGGACCTTTTTGGGTTTTTTTTGGTTTTTTTCGAGACAGGGTTTTTCTGTAGCTTTGAAGCCTGTCCTGGAACTTGTTCTTTAGACCAGGCTGGCCTCGAACTCACAGAGATCTGCCTGCCTCTGCCTTCTGAGTGATGGGCTTAAAGGCATGTGCTACTACCTCCTGGCTACAAGCAAGAACCTTTAAAAGCAAATCAGATTATTGAAATAGAAGTTCTCTGTGAATAGGAAACCCAGCATCATGGATAGGTATATGGTCAAATGAATGAGTGAGGAAAACTTGATTGCAGTGATCTGCTGGAGTGCAGGGAAAAAGGCCAGTGTACTGCCCTGACTGTGCATAGCCTGAATCCAGGTGAGGTAAGCCCTCTGACCTCAAAATGTGAATGTCCAGAACGGAGTCACAGAAGAGATAACTGTGGCTAATGGGGTCCTCTGAGTGAGCCTTGTTCAGTCTCTCTGACATTCTTGAAATGGGATGAAATCCGAATACGTTTAAAGACATACCAGATATGGGTGCTCATCGTGAAACATGTATGAGAGGAAGGAGAGAGGCACCCAGACACCCCAGTCTGACTGGCACTCCTAGCTTCCAAGAGACAGTTTCTGTTGTATAACCTACCCAGTCTGTGGCATTTTGACAGTTATTATTAGCAAAACAATACATACAAATACAAACAAACAATCAAACAACAACAAAATATGGCAAGTATGAGAAAATGGTTAAGAAACACAGACAGCACACCTTAAGTATAAAAAAAACAAAACAAACCAGAAATTCAGTAAGATTTTCAGGAAGCAGGCTGGAGCTGGATGGAGCTGGAGAGGTGGCTCAGTGCTTAAGAGCATTAGCTGTTCTTCCAGAGGACTGGTGTTCAATTCCCAGCCACCACATAGCAGATAACAACTGTCTGTAACTCTTGTTCCAGGGTACCCGATACCTTCATACAGATATACATTTAGGCAAAACACAAATGCACAGGCATTAAAAAAAAAAAAGGTAGGGGGCAGGTGAGATGGCTCAGTGGTTAAGAGCACTGACTGCTCTTCCAGAGGACCCGGGTTCAATTCCCAGCACCCACATGGCAGCTCACAGCTGTCTGTAACTCCAGTTCCAGAGAATCTGACATCATTATACCAATGTATATGAAATAAGTTTAAAAAATTTAAAAAAAAGGTAGGTAGGTAAAAGAAAGATAATGGAAGAAAGAATGTAATCAAGAAATGGGGAGCAAGTCAGTAAACAGTTCCTCAACGGCCTCTGCTTCAGTTCCTGCCTCCAGGTTCCTGGCCTGTTTGAGTTCCTGACTCCCTTCAGAGACTGACTGACCTTGATGAGGATGTGTGGCTCAAATAAACCCTTGCTTCTCCAGGTTGCTTTCGCTCATGGTCTTTATCACAGTCAAATAAATCAAACTAGGATAATAAATAAATCAGGAAATTTTTTCTATCAGTACAATGATCTATTTTCTACCTATGTGCACATTGAATTTCTTGCATGCAATCCTCCAGAGAGAGAGAGAGAGAGAGAAAAGAGAGAAAGAGAGAAAGAGAGTTCTTGAAGCCTCTACTTTTGTTTCCCATTGCTAAATTCATGCTTAGAACTAGATCAAGAATGTCCTTACTCCAAACCTCTTCGTGGAAATGAAGCAATTGAGACTCAGCTTACATATCAGGTAGCCTAAATTTTTTGTCATTCAAAATTGCTTGACATGTTCCCTTAGAACCCTACAGAGACAGATCTGTGTTTTCTCCCTTTGAATTGAGCTTTTTTCAGTGACACATTTGGCACTGGTAACCAGCTATCTGGTCATCCTCCAGGGGTCCACTCTGAACTAACAAATTAGGAAGCAGAGTCACCAGAAATGACTAGTGTATGTGAAGGCCATGGATGGTAACGTGTGTGCCATTTCCACAGGGTGCCAGACTGTGAAAGAAGTTGCTGTGTGCCCTCCAAGGGTTCTCCATCTCACAGTCACTAAATCACCTCCACTGGCACCATGTTGAGCCGAAAACTCTGCCAACGAGGTATGATTTTACTACTGTCTTTCAATATTGTGAAGCTTATTAGGTTCAATGGTCCTTGATGCTTCTGGGTCCGGGCTTAGCTTGACACAAAACTATAGATAATAGGAACTGTCATTGAAATCGCCAAGATTCCTAGGGTTGCTTCAGTACTAGTCCAGTGTTCGCTCTTTCAGAAACCAGTCGTGGGATGTGTCTTTTGAAAATTAGGATGGATTCCCTTTTGGAGTTGAGATACAGATGTCTAGATGTCATCATCATCATCATCATCATCATGATGGTCTACATATAGTAAACAGCCTTTTAATAAGGAAATGGACACAGGGATAAGGATTTTTTTTAAGACGTAGGTTTTGCTCATGGTATACTTTTATATTACCCTTAGATAGTCACAGAAGGTAAACTAAAGAACAGTTTGAGCAGAGAAAGTTTAAATAACTAACTGTGGAACCTGCTGGTGGTGTTTCATGCCTTTAAGTCCAGCACTTGGGAGGCAGAGGCAGGTGGATCTCCAAGTTTAAGGCCAGCTGCTGAACAGAGTGAGTTTCAGGACAGCTAGGACTACACAGAAAAACCCTATCTTAAAAAACAAAACAGCATCAATTAAAAAAAAAAAAAACTTGACTATGGGATGGAGTGATGGTTGCAGTGTTGAAAGTACATACTGCTCTTCCAGAGGACCTGCACGGGACCCCAGTCAGATAACTCACAACTGCCTGTGACTCGGGCGCCTGTGGATTCAATAACCTCTCCTGTACGCTTCGGATGCCTACGTTCACTCAAAAGCAATTACCCATAAGGACTAGGGACACACCTCACAGGCAGAGTGCTTGTCTGGCATACAGAGCACAGAGCATGGATTTGATCCTTAAGCTTACAAAAAAAAGAGGGGAAACCAGCCATAAAAGGCAACTCTAGTAACAATGGAATGACTAATAAAAAGTAAAACGAAAAGGAAAAGTAAAGAATGACCCAAATTGGCTGCACCGCACTTGGCTAGCATATGTGAGATTGATCCCCAGCACCACCGCAAACACAACAAGCAAGCAAAAAAGCATTAGAGAACACGGGAGCTCTACTATACATTTTAAAAGCTAGAAGAAAAGATTTTGAAAGTTTTTATCATAGAGATATGAGTCTTAAAAGTGACAGATAACATTTACCCTGATTAAAACATCACATCGTGTGTGTATGTGTAGAACATGATACTTAGTTAATGTGCAAAATTTGCAGTATTTCACGTATCAGTTAAAAAACCAAGAACATAGGGATAGCAAGAAGAATATGTAACATCCGAAGTTATAAAATATAATGTAGTATTGGGATGAAGACCAAGAGTAATGCTCTTACCTTACACATACCCTGACGCACACAAAATTGTGATGGACATCTTCCAGGGTAGCCAGGCATGGTGGTACATACCTTTAATTCCACTCTGGAGACAGAGGCAGGAAGATCTCCGTGAGTTCAAGGCTGGTCAGTTCAGTAGAGTGAGCTCCAGGACAGCCAGGGCTGCAAAAGTCAACCATTTGACTAAGCAGGTTGGCCAATGAACTGCAGGGATACATTCATCTCCTCCCCTCTAGCCCCAGAGCTGGGGTTACAGGTGTTCATCACTAAGTTTTTGCCTAGGTTCTTGGGGTCCAAACTGAACTCGCTCTCTCAGTCAGAATAATACCTTTTAAAAAGGGAGTGTTCTAGCCCACTGGAGCCACACAAGAAGAACGTGCAAGGAAGGTCTCCTCTGGAAAATCCCCTCCAGTGTACATCTGAAGAGGTATTTAACTACCACACTGCCTAGAAGAATACCAAGGAAAACTGGAAGGCCCAACTAGAGCCAACCTTTCAACATTATAATATAGTACTGTCATCTGCAAAGTTAACATAAGCCAAGCCACTATACACACACACTGCCTCATAGTATTTTAAGTTTATGATTTTGTCTTAGGCTATATTCATCAGAAGCCTTGGCTTCACACGGCCGCCGGGCCTGAGGTAGACACTAGTGTGTGAGAGTAAGTTACTGAATGTTGTTGCTTCCGGTCCACTTCAGGAGCTTTCAGTGGCGAGTCCTGGTTCTGGAGAGACCTCCTCCGCTTCAGGAATCTTCCAGATGAACACGCAGGAACCAAAACACACAGCCCTTTCCATCTGCAATTCTTCAACACCGTCAGCTAATAATGCTTAACATTGTGGCTGCCAGCAAGGACTCAGACCCATCTTGCCTAACAGATTGAATAGGTCAGTTGAGTTCGGAGAGGCCGAGAAAAGAAAACTGGAGTTACTGTCTGCTGTGTGCCAGGATTTCCCCTCAGGATAGAAAGCTTGAATTTCTCATTTCAACTTCTGTGAAGGATTACTTAGATGTTTTCCAGAGGTGAACATTTTGCTAGTGATGTCATATGTTATGATCAAATTTATTCTTTTCTTCTTACAAAAGCATTATTAATATTATGTGTATGTGGGTACGTGCACACCATAGCTCTCACGTGGAGGTCAAGGGACAGCTCCGTGAAACTGGTTCTCTTCTTCCACCTTTCTGTGGGGTCTGGAGACTGACCTCAGGTCGTCAGGCTTGCTCAGCAATCTTGCCAGCCCCATTATTTTCTAATCATAGCTGCTATGTGACTACTATGTAATACCGTGTAAATGTGGCTTCTCATTTTGCTATTTGAAACCCATATGCCACTATAAATAGACATGCAGTTTCTTTGGGGGGTAATCATACTGTTCTAAAATTACATTGTGGTGATGGTTGCAAAACTGAATGTTAAAATTCATTTAATTTTACACTTCCCTGAAATAAAACCAATGGAGGCTTTTCAGGTTGCAGATCACTTGATTATTATGAATTGTGTGTAACTCTCCATTGTTTGATCCTTAGTCATACTCCCAATTCCTTCCTTGTTTTTTGTTTTGATTAAATTTACCTTTTTAAAAATTTGTTCAAGTCCTTATTTTCCCTTTTTCTTTCCTTCTTTTTTTTTTTTTTCAGATCTTGTATGCAATCCTGGCTAGACTGGAACTCTGAGCAGATACTACATAGACGAGGTTGGCCTTGAAACCTTAGTGATGCTCCTGCCTCTGCCTCCTGAGTACTGTGGTTATTGATATATACCACTAAACTGGGTTTCTTAAAGATTTATATTTTCTTTTTTTTAATATTTATTTATTTATTTATTTATTATGTATACAATATTCTGTCTGTGTGTATGTCTGCAGGCCAGAAGAGGGCACCAGACCCCATTACAGATGGTTGTGAGCCACCATGTGGTTGCTGGGAATTGAACTCAGGACCTTTGGAAGAGCAGGCAATGCTCTTAACCTCTGAGCCATCTTTCCAGCCCAAGATTTATATTTTCTACCCCATGCTTCTATGTTGGTATTCTCCAATGGCTCAGTTCTGATCTCATGTTCCGTTTAATGACTTCAAATTTGACTTTAGTAGACATGTTTTTCATTTATAGGGAGCCCCCACTTGGTTTTCATTCAGTAAAACCCTTCCTTGCTCTGGCTAGTTTAGTTAGGCTGAAGAATAGTCTTATAGACTTTGCATCTTCTGCTTTGAAACTTTCTAAATTCAGGATTCCCTTAGTTCAGAAGAAGAGTTAACTGGTTTTCTGTTTGTCTTCAGACAGGGATGGTATTGGTGTAGGAGGTCCTTCTGTATTTCTGTTGCTTTCATTGGTTAATAAAGAGACTGCCATGGCCTTTTGATAGGTTAGCCCTTAGGTGGGCAGAGTAGACAGAACAGAATGCTGGGAAGAAGGCAGAGTGGCAGACACCATGAATCTTCGGCCTGAGATGGATGTAGGTTAGAATCTTCCTGGTAAGTCATGACCCCGTGGTGATACACAGATTACTAGATATGGGTTAAAGCAAGATATGAGAATTAGCTAAGAGGCTAGATATAATGGGCCAGGCAGTTTTTAATTAATATAATTTTGGTGTGGTTATTTCAGGAGTTAAGCTAGCCTGGTTCCGGGAACATGGCCCGCGCCTCATACTACATGGTATAGGTCAAGTTGGCCTCAAAGTTGCTGTCTCACTGAGGTTGACCTTAAGCTTCTGATCCTCCTGCCTCCACCCCCTAAGTGCTGGAATCATAGACATGTGCCAACACGCTGAGTTTGTTCAGGGCTGGGGATCAAACCCAGCATGCAAGATAAGTCTTCTCCCTGCCAAGGTCCATCCCCAGTCTGATTATCTTCTGTCCATTGAATGTACTCATTAGCTTAAATAATCTCAGTGCGTTCTGATTGCTTACTATTCATTTCTTTTCCCTACACTTCTGGAGAATTTATATATTAATACCAACCATTTTTAATAGCTTGATTTCTAAAAAGACCTGTCCAGACATTATTATATAATGCGTTTGCTAACTCTTAGACCTTTTCAAATACTTTTTATATATGTCAATAAAATCATGTAAATTAGAAGATATTGAGGTGTTTCCCATCGTTACTATTAAGGGTAGGCCACCACCCTGTGACTAACTCAAATTCCTCTTTGCAGGACTTGTGACATGAGATGGCCATGTCTTTGGTTGACACAGCACAGAGCCAAGGGCTCACTAGCGAGCACAGGGTAGCCAGATGCCAGCTTCCATTGTTCCCAAAGGGGACTTTAATATCAGTTCCTAATAGACATATCTGCCCCATGACTTCACTCTGTACCCTGTTGTTCTCCTTCAGCCAACCTGGGCTGGCACTGAAGCTCCGTTCTTCCTTCCTTCTGCATAGTGTCCATCTCCTCGGCAGACCTTTCCTCCGTCTCTGCTTGAGTATGGCAATCAATTTAACCTGCTTCTTTCCCAGAGCCTAGACTGATTCCTTAGATAAAGCTAGCCTTTCTTCTTCCCCCAAGTCATACTTTCTGTACTTATTACCATAAATCAATTGCTTTTCCATTTGGCAAGCACCTTATCTTACATAGGAAGCTTGAATCATCGCAATGCAGAGGCAACGTCCTCTGTCTTTTCACGTCTCCTGTGAACCTCATAAATTGCCGTAGAGCTTTGCCGAATTATGCTATGAATGCCTCAAACTTAATCATGGAAAATGAGTTAATATTTATTGAATGTTTAGTGTGATTCTGTGCACAGACTGTTACACAGGTGTTTGTTAACTAAAGTGAAAGGTTGATAGGACATAAGCTTGGATTTAGAAGGACTATTGTTATTCTAATTACTGAAAATGGTGTCTATAATTTATTAACAGACTCAGATAATTTCCTCTTTATTACCACACTCCTCCGAATGTGGAACCATGGATGGAAACACAGCTTTCTTTTTATATTCTGTTCCTTTTTCTAATTACATATCATTTCTCTAACAGTGATAGTTAAATCTCATTATATTTAATGATTTATCCATTTTCTGCTGTAACAGTTTTATCAGCGACTCCTTGTATTATAATCTCATTATTTCACAAAATTATATCCTATTTGTTAAGAACAGTAACGGTTACCATGATTTTATCTTCAATGCTCTTTTCAGTGTCGACGTCTTAGCCCTCTTTGTGAAAAGATTAAATATTTTTCTTCTCTTCTTTTAGTCAAATTCTGTTCAATGTTGTATATATAAGTGTCTTTCACTGCATGTTGGTATTTTATTTGAAGAATTTAATTCTTCATTTGAACTGTGCAGGTCTCATTTCTACTTCTATGTTTTGAGGGAATAAGAAGGTACACACTGAGGAAATCTAAATTACCATTTTCCCTTTATCCTGAAGTATACTATATCTGTAATAAAATACTGAATCTTTATTTCTTAATTTCTGTTGACTCTGTTTCCCCTGCAGGACCGATAGTTTCACTTCTTGATTGAAATGTATTTCATGTAGGGAAGATGTAAAGTGTTCAACCTACTCTCAGAGATGCATGTTGAACTTCATATGGAAGATTACAGAGCTTCACCATCTATGGGCTTAAATGTACACTTGACACACTAACTACACGTATATACACACACATACACACTAAGCTGCGCCAATACAGGGCTAGGGTTCAGATACAATGTGTTGTTTGCTCGCACAGGTTATACTGTCATTTGAGATGATTTCACCCTATGTGAAAAAGGTTACGATGCCAAGGGTCAAATTTTTGTTTTGATGGTACTTTTCCGCCAAATCCTGATGGCATTTCTTTCCTTCGAACTTTAATACAGAGAATTTCATACATACATTGTGTGAGTACTGGTAGCTATGATTTATTCTTTGAAAAACATTTATTTATTTATTTATTTATTTATTTATGCATATGTTTGTATGTGCGGGGAGGGGGCTGGAGGTGCTAGCACCTAGGGGCACACGTAAGCCAAGGCATGCATGTGAAGAGCAGGGGTGGCTTTGGGGTGTCTGTTCTCACCACCCACTTTGTCTCACTTGTTCTTGTTGTTGCTGCTGTGGTTGTGCTGCACAGTCCAGGCCTGAAAATTCACATGGGCGCTCTGGTTTCTGCCTTTAATCGCCTCAAACCAGTGCTGCGATGACAGATGTGTGCCGTCCTAGCTGGCTTTGTGCATGGGACCTGAAGACCAAACTTGGGTCTTCAGTCTCGTCTTTTACCCACTGAGCCATCTCTCCATGACACACACACACACACACACACACACACACACAGAGTTTCTGAGTCTTAGCTCCTGAGAAAATACA
Source organism: Dicrostonyx torquatus (assembly GCA_028555095.1). Lineage (NCBI taxonomy): Eukaryota > Metazoa > Chordata > Mammalia > Rodentia > Cricetidae > Dicrostonyx > Dicrostonyx torquatus. The sequence continues at coordinate 4,758,061 of JAQHUG010000078.1, forward strand.
TTTTGTCACAAAAAAAACTGTCACCGATCAGTGTCATGCTTTCCACCTGACATAGGACAGATCTTTAGTGGAAGCTTTTCCACTTCATTTTTCTTTGATATGAAAATGCTTGAATTCCTTCATCCAGGAACAGAACTCACCCCCTCTAATGCTCCTGTGGGTGACCTAAAAGGGTTATGATGCCAGTGCACACAGTGTGGCAGGCCAAGACAGCAGTGAAGCAGACAGCACTCCTGGGGAAAATCTCAAATTTCTTTGTTTGATGAGAATTGTATTCAGCTTGCTGGTCTGCTCTAAAGATTGAATACATTAATGTGCATGAAGAATGAAGGAGAATTTTTGGAGCATGTGAGTCAGATTATGTTTCCAGTTGCTTTTTTCTTGAGTTACCATCCGATTTTGTTTGTTTATTTGTTTGCTGTTACTGGATTTTTTGTTGTTGTTGTTTTCAAGAAAGGGTTTCTTTGTGTACCACTGGCTGTGCTGGAACTTATTCTGCAGACCAGGCTGGCCTCAAACTCAGAGATTCACCTGCCTCTGCCTCCCGATGGCTGGAATTAAAGGAATGCGCCAACCATCGCCTGGCTAAGTACAAGATTTTTGGGTTAAAATGTTTCAGAACAGAGTAAATAGTATTTAAAATTAAAGTAAATGTTCATTGGTTCTGTTAATCTTTGTGGGAGTCTTCTAAGAAGCAAGGGCACACAGTGAGAACCTGAAACAAGCAGAAAGCATTAGATGAAGGGTACATTAAAATCTATTGTTAGGGGTCAGAGGAGGATCTTAGTAAAGAGTACCTGATGCTCTTCTATGGACCCAAGTCTAATTCCTCCCTTGACCCATGCAGCGAAGCTCCCAACTGCCTGTGACTTCAATTTCAAGAAATCTGAAGTCCTTTCTGGTACCTGCAGACATGTGGCATCCATTCACACAGGAACATGCACATAAATAAGGCTGAATCTTAACTTCCTATGTTTAAAAGCTTCCCAATATGATTGTCGTGTTTTATGCCTTATGGTGTGTGTGTGTGTGTGTGTGTGTGTGTGTGTGTGTGTGTGTGTGTGTGCAAATGTGGATAGAGAGTGAGGGATGAGGAAGGACAGGACCCATCCAACAGACTAGCCTGTCAGTGCCTTTTGAGCTATAGAAAGCTGCACAACCCAGGCCCAGGACCCAGCCAATCAGGAGGCTGAGAGCCACATTTCCATATTGGCGATTGGCTAGTAGTCTGGAGGCTGGCTGAGCTGCTAGAGGATGGGAAAGAAAAGCTCTCCTGAGAAGACACCAGAAACCTCTCTGTTGTTTATACATTTTCTCCAAATGATTGTAGCGATTCATCCTTTAGGGAGGCTTGTTTACAAAACCGGAGAGGCGCCCTGTTCTCAGCGACCAGAGGTATTCAAGGGCCAGGAAGCTGAGCAGGATGGGTCTCCTCTTTAAAAGGAGCGTTAGGTTCCTGATTTCTTCTAACCAAATATGTGAAGACTGTCTAGGAGAAGCACACGACAAGGATCATGCATCAATAATTAGGCCTGGCTGGTGTTGATGAGCCCCGCTGCTTTAGTCCAAGTGTGTCAGCTTCATGAAATCTGAACAGAGGAGCTTTCACCAAGTGTGAACATCCTTTTCAATAGACCGAGCACTTTTGTAGTTAAGGGTGTTCCGTCACCCCCAGTAACAAGGCTGTCTTGTTTCTTTTTTTTTTCTCCCGTAGTCATATATGTATGATAGTCATGTATTTTTCAGTGTGTTTCATAATGCTCTCACAAATTTTCATGCCTGTATCTGCTCTCAGTAAATCATGGAGAGATTCTCTCAACAGCAGGGCACAAAGAAGGGAAGGGAACGGGGAATGTAATGGCTGCATCCAGCAGCCTTTTGTCCTCCCCAGCTTGGTAGCATTCTACTCTGTCGTTTTAGATTCACACAGAGCAGTGAGAATATTGCACCTACAAGTTTTTAAATTCCGTTTTGCAAACATTTCCCCCCATAGACTCTCTTTCTGCCAGGGGAACTAGCGCCGCAGTGCACAGTAAGCAGAAGTATTTTGCAGACTTTCCCAGTGACCATTCCTTGGCTGGCTAACAGACCAGCCATTCAGAAGCAATTTTCTTCAGGCTGAAATTATGTGCTGACCGGAGCAGATCACTTCCCATAATAACCCTTCCCCCACCCAGCGCTAAATACAATCTGTCTCCTACTCGCTGTAATAACGTGCAAATGACTGTAATTTTGCAGACAAGAAACAGCCCAAAGTGAAACGTGTCTAAACAGAGGTCGATTTGAAAAATCAGGGCTATTACCTAAATCTGTAAAATACATATTGTGATAAAACCGGCAACAGCAGTCTCCAATGAACAGTTCTGGAAAACGCAGCTTGTGTTTTGATCTTCTTTATGCACCCGGTCTTCACAGGAATAAAAGCGAATCCTTGCCTAGAAATGGTTTCATTGCATGTGATGTAAATTGCCTAGCTTTGCTAGCTGATCCCAGACCCTGCTAGGGCTCCACAGCCCACATGGCCCTGACAGTGCCTAGGACCAAGCTGAGGTACGATTTTGGCCACCTCGCACTGACCTACATTGCTGTTCTCTCAAGGCACTCAGTATAAGAGTGTTTGCCTTTAAAAAAAAAATGCTGTTTTGCTAGGTTCTCTCAAAGTGAAACACAGCAGGCTCCGGCTTCTGCCTCTTCTTCTCTACTAAGGCATTGGAACTGCACAAGGAAACAGGAGTTATTCACGCATGCAGGGAGAAGCTACCCACCTTTCTCTTTCTGTCTTGGTATTGAACCCAGGCCCTCAAGCAGGCTAGGCACGCACTCCGCCATGGAACTGTGCCCCTAGCTCTTTATTTCTTGACTATTAAGATTCATTACAATGTTAAATCAATTGACACATTTGCCTTCTATCATCTGCAGTTGTTTAAGTTAAGCTATATTACAAAGCGCTATCAAGAAGGCATGATTCTCTCTATCTTTGTGACTTGATTTGTGAGACCTTAGGCTAAAATGAGTGAGCAGGAGAGAAAACCCACTTAGAAGACATGGAAGAGTATCTGTATTTGTGGAATGTCGGAATATCTCCAGGTCTTTCCCCACTCACCTCTCCCTACCCCCTCGCCTCTCTCTCTACTTCTCTCTACCCCTCACCTCTCTCTACCAAGGACTTGAAATACAAAATCTTTTTTTTCCCCTTGACACTTTATTTTGGTGCAAGATTACTTCAGAATATTGTAAAACATCAAATGTTTGACCAAAAGAACACGACGCGGCTCTTTCGATGACAGTCATTTGGAGCCAGACATTGCTAAAAGGACTCCAAGGAAGCCTGAGTTGGACTTAGTATGCAGGGGAAAAGGGCAGCAGGTTTTTTTTTGGGGGGGGGGCTTTTTGTTGTTGTTATTTTGTTTGTTTGCTTTTTTTCCCTTAGTGTCCCTTTAACAACTAGGAACATTTATCTGTAGGTGGAAAGGAGTGAAGATCTTCTGATGTATGTGTGGCTGTTTCATTAATCAAGCCGCATTCTCTAGAAGGGAGTGGGTCCCCTGTCCACTGCCTTCGGGAAGACCACTGCTTAAGGGCTCCAGGCAGATACCAATCTTTTCCTCTTGTCTTGTTTGGGAGCTAATACATTTCTCATTACATCTAAATTAAGTTCCCTTTCCCGTAAATTAAGCTAATTTGTACATAGAATTCATATTTTAAGATTTCCCTTCCGATTTCTTCTCTTGGTCTCGAGAACTCCCAAGGACTCCCAAGCATGTGATGTGTGGAGATTTAGAAAAGCTTTGACTTGTCCCAAGGTAAATTAAAACTCAAGAAACTATATCTGAGGAGCATGATGGCATTCTTAACATCATACCATTCGGAAGGCAGAGGATATCAAGTTCTAGGCTATCCTGGGCTACCTAGTGAAATGATGATTAAAAAAAGGAGGTAAAACTGATGTCTGGCCCCTAATAACACACCCCTAAATCACAAGAGTCACAAACAAAGACCACCTTGATTTCCTGTCGTGCCTCCTCTTAAGCTCTTTGCAGGTACAAAATAATAAACCAAGTCTCCTGCTAATGATGTGTTCCAGGTAGTGCTGAGCTGATTTGGGCGCCCATGGAGGGGTGGTGGTGGTTACCATTGCAGCTAGGATGACACGCTTTAATTACCTTCTTCACACTAACCTCATGTTTCCCCCACCCCTCAATTCTGCCCTCTTTCTCAGACGTCTGCCCCATCTCTCGCGTCTCTGGGTAGACACACAATGAAACGTGAAATTATAAAGTGTGCACTCAAAGAGTCCACTGACCTAGTCACGTAAATGCGGTAGACGCTGTTAGGAAGACAGCGCCACTCCCCGATGTGTTACCTTGATAAGAAGTATAGGTGAGGATAAAGAAGAGGTCAGGAATTTGGAAGGGACTGGAGGGCACAGGAGGAGTCGGAGGGTGGAGATTATGTAAATATAATACTCAAGTGTGGAGTTCTCAAAAGCATTAAATTAAACAAAAATAATCAAGATGAAACATTTCAGCTCTATAAACAGAACCAAACTTTCCAGTTTCGTGAGGGTGGAGAGTAGCCAGTAGCTAATTATCCTTCTTTCAGTTTTCTATTAACAGTGTGCCCTCTGATGCCTCTTGATTGTCCCCCATCCCTTGTCAAACAAAGCAAAAGCCAAACACGTGCAAAGCCACTGTGACAACAGTAGTCTGTTCAGAAGTTGCCTTGAAGAATCTGGGAAGTGGGAGAAATGGGGGTGGAGAATAAAGAACTGAGGAAATTTGTTAAAATGGAAAGAAAAAGGCTTTAGTTTGCCAAAATAACTTGAATTAAATCTGTAATCAAGTTGGGTATAAACCTTCATCTTTGGCCAGTGGTGTTTAATCTTTAGGTTTTGGTGTTGAAATGAGGGCTAGATTCAAGTATACATCTCGATGGTTAAATTTTGCAATCCGGTTATACTAACCTGTGGTCCAACTCTGTGGTTTCTTTTGAAAGTGTCGCTAGATGATGTTTAAATGCCCTGTGAAGTAATTTTGTTTTAAGAGCTAAGGATGGATTTTTTTCCAAACTAATAACAACATATGGGGTTACCATACCTGAAATGGACACACACACACACACACACACACACTCGGGACACAGGAAGTGCACAAGCCTGAGATGGTCTTTGAGGAACCACACTTCTTAAAGAAGTTAAGACTTTCCATATGTGCTCTCCTGTGACCAGTACACAAATGCAAAACTTGTACAGTCAAAAATACTATGCAGACATCAGTGCTAAAATGGTAGATGAGTGGACACTAGGCATTTAGTCTGCCCCAGATTATTTGTGAATGTACAGCTTCAATTTGAGTGAAAAGGACTTTGGGCGAGCCAAGTACGCCTATAGATCGCATTCTCTGCCTTACTCCGATAAAGATCAGAAATCATTGTTTGTTAATGTTTACACTATCTAGTTTAGTTCATCTAGGGCAGTGAAACAACAAATTGGCATTTTTTAATGGACTAAATATATTAAAAACACAAACATTAGTCAATAGACATTATTTATAACATGTGGCATAAATGTTTTTATTGATCCACAAAGTCGCCACCAAACATTTACATCATAGCTGTCTTCTGCCAAGGGTAATTTCCTGTGTGCCCATTTGCCTAAGCAAAGGCCCATCTCGGACTTCAACTGTCTAGTGAAACCCCAGAGATACCCACTCGCTCAAACTTGGGGCTATAAGAGGGTTAATTAAAATTCATAAGCTACATGATTTTAAAATCTCCATTCTAGCTCCTAAAATAATTGAAAATGGCAACACAAAGTTAAAAATAAACCGTGTTCTAAAAGCTTATTATGTAAGACTACATTAGCTTAAATATATTAATGAGTTGTTATTCCACGTTAGCCTCTTGTCCTGGGAAATGAGTCCCATTAACTTGGCTGCGTTTGTCTTACCATAAAAGTGAGAACATTTTGTATGTTTGTGGGTTGTGGACACAGCGTTCAGAGAATTTAGAATCTCTGTCCATTCCAGAATTAAAGATTTGAGAAAAGAATTCTGACAGATCATCCAGACGGTTAAAAATTAAGGACAGGGACTGTTTAAGGGGTTAATACGCCTAGTATATTTTATCTTCTACAAATCGATTTATTTTTTAATAAGGCTAGTCTGAAGCCTTGATTTATATTTATTTATCCGAGTCGCAGAAGATCAGGTGAAGAGATTTGTTTGTTGCTAATTTAAGAGAGCCATGCAGTGGGTTGGCTTAATTGTCGTCGGGGTCCACACGTTAGTGCTTCTAGAAGCAAAGACTGGAAACAAAAGGGTTACTTGTTCACTCATCGCCGAACGCCTCCCGTCGATTTTGAATGAGAGAGAGACAGACAGAGAGAGAGAGAGACAGACAGAGAGAGAGAGAGATTTTTTTTTTCTCGCAGGAAGGGTAAAGTGGTGGGGGAGGGCTGCGAGGCAGAAGCTGCAGAGAGATGGGTTACAGAGTCCTTGGAACATGGAAGGGACAACAGCAAACCGCTCGCGTGGGTTTCCACGGAGCGGCGTCCCCGCTCTGCGCCTGTGGCTCAGCTGGCTTCCCTCTGCCACCGAGCGATCACATACATTATTTCCCCCAAGATAACACAATCAAACTTGCATTTACCGACGTCCTCTCTTCGCAGCCTGCTTGAGATGTGTTTTAATAAATAAGTGTTTTATGTGAATGATGTAGTAATTGAAACAGGCGCCCCATTTTTCCCCTCCCTTCGTCCTGCGGGAGGTTCCGCAACCCCAATCTGCTTGGAAAATAAAACGCTTTGTCTCCACCGCCACCCCCCATCGCACCCCCACCCGCGCTCAGTGTGTGTTTTATACGTGTGTATATCTCAACCCCCTACAGTAGCCAAGAGAAAGCAGCTAGCCAATGGGAGAGCTCAGTTTCATAAAAGCTGCTCTCTGATTGGCCCGATGCGAAAGGGCATTGGGAACAAAGAAAAGTCCCTTTCAGGTATACAGGCTGAGAGCTCCTTTGGCTCCACTCCCCCTGTGCGTGTGTTGTGTTTCAGTTCTGATTCCACTCTTCCAGAACAAGCTTGGTGTGTGTGTGTGTGCACCGGGGGGATTTCTGTGTTCTGGATTTTGCTTTATTTTGTTGTTTTTTATTTTTTATTTTTATAAAAAATACACGGGACGGTCTGTGACATTTGCTGGTCCATCTTTAATAATAAAAAATTGAAGAAATTATAATTTCCAAAATAAAGCGGCTGCCACCAAACACACTCAATGCAGTTAGAAGGAAAAGGTCAACTCGCTCCCATACAGACCGTAAGTACGGTTGCGTGGTGTGTCGCTATATAGCACTTTAGTGGGGTGTTCATGCAGGGGAATGTGCGAGTTTTATCATTGAAATGAGGAACTAGTTACAGGTTTTGGCTTTGCATTTATAACAACCCAAGAAGGGTGAATTTTATTCAGTGGAGGGTGAAGCCTTTGTAACTTCTTTAGACAAATTAAGCTTGACTGGGCACTTGGGCTAACTTAGAGTAAATTACCTTTTGGGCTCTAACCCAAAGGAGACTAAGAGTGATTCAGTTACACACCCTGGTCCGCCGTGTGAGTTCTCTAGCGCACCTTCCCCTCCTCCCTTTTTCTACCGGAGCTGAGCAGACCCCCGCCCAGACCGAGGCAGGCAAATGGGAACCCGGGTAGAACAAGCCGATTTCTCTCCTGTCACATCCTCCTGCTCAGTAATTTAATAGTAAACTAGGGAATATTCATCCATTACATGTAATGGCTATAACTACCATTTTCCATCTTCTTTAAAAAAAAAAAAAAGCAGGAAGAAAAAAAACACCATTAAGAGAAAGGGGGGAGCCCCACCCAACCCAAACAAACCCACAAATAGTAACAATGGTGTGTTTATTACAAGGCTTGGTTTGGGAACTAACAAAATATTTTTCTTTGTTTAATACATGAAGGGGGGGGGTCACAAAAATCGCAGCACTCCGAGGTACCCTGCCCCCTCCCCCAGGCGTCCGCCGCCCTGACCCCTTTGGGAAAGCAGACAAATTGGAGATCAGTTGAGGATAGGTTTATAAGGTGTTTCTTTAAAACATCTGCTTTGCTCTTGTGGCCATTACATTTACTTGCGAGATCCTAGATGGCTGAGAAATGTTTCACATTCATAACTTGTAGCTTCGCCCACTGCAGGGCGTGCGGGGGGAGGGGGCGTGCGGGGGGGGGAGGGAGAGACCTTCAGTTTTTTTTTTTTTTTAAAGACCAGATCAGTATTTTCTTGATACGCTTGTCACCATTTTTGTTCTCACGACAACCAATTGAGCCCTTGATCCTCACGTGATGTGAAAGGCTTGTACTGTAACAAAATCGCTCCTTTTAGATGGTTGGTGTTGCTAACGCGCCCATCCCCCTCTCCCAGCCCCGACATTTCCAGCAAAGCGACTCTCTCCGCTTCCAATCCATCAACAATTCATTACTGCTTTTAGCTTCCAAACGCCAGCTAATTAAAAATACTAAGCCAAGCTCTGAGGCCATCTGACTAAACACAGGAGGGGGTGAGCGAGAGGTGGAGAGAGGAGGAAAAAAAAATAGAGACGCGCTGTTTGCTGAGTGTAGAGAGGGAAAAATTGTCCTGGAAAAAGGTCGCCTTAAAAAAAAAAATCTTCTTGACTCTAATTATCGAATTACCACATGACAGATCGGCTTGGCGGCGGAGGATTTTAACCCCTCCTCGGGGACTATTCTAAGAACTCGGTTCTTTTTTCTCAAAAACAACATAAAACAGGAAAACATCACATCCTTCAGGTTTCCAAGACAGCCCCTTTCAGACGCCGTTATTTCCCCCGCTCCACCGCCCCCCGCCCCGGGCGAAAGCTGCTCTAACTGGTTTATCAGCTCCCTGCATCGTCTGCTCCCTCCTCCTCCACACCTTTTTTTTTCTCCTCCAGCCCAGCTCCTCATCCCACCCTTTCTTCCTTCTTCTCCTTCCTCCTCCCCCCCCTCATCCTTTCACCCCCTGCTTAAGTTAGTTGGAGAAATCAAATGTCAGGACGAGCGGAAAAAATGCCACTTCCCGACTAACAGGCGGAATCCAGCCCAGATTTTCAGTCCTTTCTTCTTATTCTTTCTTCCCTTTCACTAATTTATCCCGATGTTAGCACATTCTGTCTCGTTACTAGAGGACGCCTGTAGGTTTGCTACATGAGATCATTACTTACTGATCACGGTGACTCTGAAGTCTGCAACTGAAGGCGGAATCCGAAGTTCGGAAAAGTTTTTTCTCTAATCTCTCTCTCTCTCTCTCTCTCTCTCTCTCTCTCTCTCTCGAATGAGAGATTTCCCTTTCTCTCTCCCTCCCTCCCTTCCCTCCCCTCCCCCTCTCTTAACACCCTATTATTCTGAATGCTTGTTAAGAGGAAAAACACCCTTCGGTGCTTGGGTTGTGAATGGGAAGCCTCTCCCAGCTGCACAGTGACACATTTTTTTGAGGAGAAAAGGACTCCAGACCTTTTTGCCAAAAGGGGGATGGGGAAGTGGAATAATGTTACTGAGTGATTATTTTGGCTGAGATGTATTACTTGGTTTTTTCCTTTTTGATCATTTGGTGTTTAAGTAAAATGAGGCACAGGCTTGTGTGCCGAGTGGCGTGAGAAATACCTTTTGATTTTCGGGCCTAATTTTAAAAAATGGTAAAGGATTAAAAGGTAAGCAGTGTGTCTGTGTGTGTGTGTGTGTGTGTGTGTGTGATGTATGTGTATTTATTTATTTTTTTGACAACTGTTAAAGGGGGCTGATCCCTTTAAAAACTGTTTTAACTGCTCTTTGTCAAACACACACTCATTTGTGGTCACTGAGGCCACCGTGGTGCAGATCACCTAAAGTGTATGTCTTAATCAGTTTCCCTATAGTCAGTAGCACCATATTTAACAGACTGAGCAGGTCTGTGACCCAGGGTTATGGCAAAATTGTTTAGATGAATTTCCCCTTTTTTCTTAAAAGGCAGATATTTAACCTTTCTGCTCACACTGTCTTTTTACTGAGAGAAATACTCTTAGAGCGGTCTGTATATATTTCAGAAAGAGTTGCTTGACTGGGGGTGGGGGAGAAGGAGGTGGTATATATGTGTGTGTGAGGGGGGGACTACTGTTGCCCCCCTCGTTTCTTATGGGGAACAAAACTACATTACCCAGGCAATTTGTAAGTAGTATTAAAATTAGAAAGAAAAAAAATTTAGTGACATCATTTTGAACATGGGTCCCAGAGAACTTTCAGGGCCTGGTTATTTACACTGCAAGAGCCAAGATATGTTTAGGGGTGTTTAACAAAGTGTTTTACTTGTCTGAATGTCCACGATCTTTTCCTGGGGTTGAAATAGCCCATGTGCCAGGAAAAAATGTTCAACTTTAAAAAAAAAAAGCCACAAAAATCTTTCTGGGCTTGAATCAGATCCTTGGAGATAATTTTAACGCTTTTAAAGAAATTGGCTATCCCCCTGTTGTTTAGAGGGGTTTTCGGCTTCTGTAAGATGCTCATTGTCAGGGGTGCTGTTCTAGTCTGCCTGTTTGCCTTTAAACCTGGTATTGGACTGTGGAGACAATAATGAGCCCCTTACTCTCTATCCTTCCTTGTACCCCTTACCGACTCCCCAGTATTAATCGTTTTTTATTCCGGTAACATCCAGACAAGAAATATTTGACTTTTTCCCCCTCCACAGGAGATGGTGGACCTGGAGTGAGGGTGTGAGATCCCTGGACACATTCTTGGGGCAGGAAAAAGCAGAAGATTGGAAGGATTTTTTTTTTTCTTTAAGAAAAAGCCCAGCGGAGCTAAACGAATGTCCCCTCATCTTCCAAGGAAAGTTCATCGGATTTTTAATCTAGAGAACTCATCTTCAGGATGTCCGTAAACGTTTCGGCTGCAGGAAAAGGTGTGGATCCAAATACAGTTGATACTTATGACAGTGGCGATGATTGGGAAATCGGGGTTGGGAATTTAATCATTGATTTGGACGCCGATTTGGAGAAGGACAGACAGAAATTTGAGATGAATAATCCCACCAACAGCACTACCAACAGCAACACTAAGGATTGTGGAGGTCCGGCCTCCAATGGGACCGGTGCTACCTCAGCCTTAGCTGATGGCCTAAAATTTGCTTCTGTTCAGCCCTCCGCTCCCCAGGGGAATTCACACAAAGAGACCAGCAAATCAAAAGTGAAAAGGGCTAAAACTTCTAAGGATGCTAATAAATCTCTGCCTTCTGCTGCCTTGTATGGAATTCCCGAGATCAGCAGCACTGGCAAGAGGCAGGAAGTCCAAGGGCGCCCTGGAGAGGCTACTGGCATGAATTCAGCGCTGGGTCAAAGTGTGAGCGGCGGCGGCGGCGGCGGCGGCAACCCAAATAACAACGGTACCAGTACCGGGACCTCGGCTGCCGCTACGGGGGCAAGCTCCTGTGGGAAAAGCAAGGAAGAGAAGCCAGGGAAAAGCCACAGCAGCCGAGGCGCCAAACGGGATAAGGATGCTGCGAGATCCCGGAAAGACAAGCACGACCTGCTGCAGGTCCACCAGAATGGCAGCGGAGGCCAGGCCCCCTCCGGTGGTCACCTCTATGGCTTCGGGGCCAAGAGCAATGGAAGTGGTGCGAGCCCCTTCCATTGCGGGGGCGCTGGGAGTGGCAGCGTTGCGGCTGCAGGGGAAGTTAGCAAAAGTGCTCCGGATTCGGCGCTCATGGGAAACTCTATGTTGGTCAAGAAGGAAGAGGAGGAGGAGGAGAACCACAGGCGAATCAAGAAACTGAAAACCGAGAAGGTAGGATAAGGTCGCCTTCTTGTGTGTCCCACTCTGTGTGCATCTGTTTGGGGATGTGGGATGTGCCTCCGGGTGCCTTACACTTCCTAGTGCTTTCGGGTTCTCTGTGATTTCTATGACGGTCATCCTTTATGGGTGTTATCCTGAGTGCAGTGTTTGGCTCTTGCTTCTGCTGCTGCTTCTGCTGCTTGTGCCAGGTTTGAAAGATCATGGGGTGGGAGGTCCTGAGTGTCCTAAGTGCCTTTCGCCTTGTAAGGGCTCCTAGCCAGCCAGCAAATTGTCCGCGTGCTTTGAATAGAAAACCTGCTGCAGCACTAGCTTGACTTTCGTCCTGGTTTCTTCCCTCAGGAGATTGGCGTCTGTGTTACTGTTAACAACGTGTCCTTAGGAACAGGGTTCTAGTTCCCTCTGTGGGAAGGAGCGTGAAGGGTTATTTACACTTACTGTTCTGTTACTTTCCCCCAAAAGAGTTCTGCCAAAGGATGTACTCCAGTCTTGCAGTGTTGGTCACTGATTTCGTAACCCTGCAGCCCAAGTGTGATGGTTTTGGTGCCTGAGGACTCTCCTTTGACTCTCTCACCTATTTGCAGCCAGAGCTGTGAGACTGCTATCACTTGGGTATTTAGCTTGCCTGGGCAGCCGGAAGCTCAGTTAAGTAAGAATTGGAAAGCACACTTGGCTCGTGTTCCTGAAATGTGAGCTCTAACCGAAGGGGGCATGGTGGCAGCAGCGAAGGGGAATACTGCAAATGCGTGCTGCACTCAACAGTGCTTGACCTAGGCCACTTGGACCCTTGCACCCCTCTTGGTCATTGTCTTAAGGTCTGTGGTTAGACCCTGTTCTGGAAAAACTGCCCCCAGTGTTACCTTGCTTAGACGTGGAGGCCTGGGTCTTGTTTGTCTGGGATGCAGTTGCTTTGGGAAAATGTCTGGCAACTGATGGGTTTGTGTCTACCAGGAACATTGGTTGGGAGGTGAGAGCGGTGTTTCTATGAAATTAGTGTTTAGATTCATTCTACAAGTTGTAGCATGCAGATGTAGTATTTCTTGTTGTAGCAATGTGATATCTAGATATGCTTATTATACGATGTAATTTTCCCCCTTTCTATTTTGATCAGAATTGTAAGTGGTGCTGAGAAATCTCCTGGGAATTATTTCTGCATGAAATGATTCACAGTTCTCTGATCCTTTTTATTTTCGACTTCATGCTCAAGCTTTAAATTAGAACATAGGACTAAAGCTCTGATCGCAGGCTCTGATGGAGGTAGAGAAAGGTGTGGACAACAGTGTCAAACATGCAAAAGGCCACTGGTTACTTTCTGAATCCAAATCCTCTTAGATAGCCTTTTACATTGGTGAATTTAAATGAACTTAAAAAATATACTCAGGTTTTGCTTCTTAGTTTAAATGTGTGGTTTCACATAATTTCTACTAAAAGACGTTTTGAAATCTTCTTATTACTTAGTACAGTGGGGCATTTACTTTTGTTGCCAATAGTCTTCAAATTGCAGCTCTAATCTGCTTTAACTATCTGGATGAATTGCCCTAATCCAGTGCTCACAATGCTGTGGTTAAGGAGTCAGAGCTGTTTGATTGGATCCCCTGGCTGCTGGGAATGTGGGAGGTTCTGCCCTTTTGCATTCCCCTTAGCCTTTTAATCTTCCAGCCAAATGTTCACATTCAACAATTTTGTTTAGCTGGCGATCGGAACATTTCAGGCTCTCAAAGGCTGCTGTCATGGCAACTGAGATTAGTGCGTGGTGTCGGTTCTCCAGTTTTTGTGTTCTTTTCGCTTCCCAGTCACAGAAGGAAGTGGGTGAGAAATGGGAAGGCTAAATTATTCACACACATGCAACACATCTTCAGGCAGAGCAGTATAAATGGAGTCATATGAATTCCATAAATGAGGAGCAAACAAGTCATGGTGGGTGCCGAGGTGGGGGAGGGAGGAGAGAACACTGGCCTGCAGAGGGGAGGCTGTGCACCGACCTCAGCCACTAGACTTGGCCCAGACATCCTCTTAGGATGGTTTCCAGGGTGCTGGAACCCACAGTGTTGGCCATTCTTCTCAAGCTGAGGTGTTGGCTTGAGATCTCAAACATTATTCCTTAAGCCCTGTCCTCCCCAACCCCCGGAAGACTTAGTAGCACATCCATCCTTGGCTCCCAGAGATGGCAACTCTTGGGCATCAGTGCTACACAGGGAAACAAACCTAATTCCATTAACTACTGGTTATGTCAAATTAGCCTTTGCTTTAGAAAACACTTTTCAAGATGCCTATTTAGAAAGCAAAAACTTAGTAGGCCCACTTGATTTGAAAAAAAAAATTCATATCTGAAGTTTTTTTTTTTTAAATTCTATATGTTAGTTCAACATTGCTTGAAGAACCAGGTTATTGAAGAACAAGTGCCTCCCGAGTAAAAATGATTAACCTGCAGCATTTACATGTGGCTCTAACATGTATAGGGGGAACACATTAAAAATCTATGGGCAATGTGTGTGTTATTAGTATGGTTTGTTTTCCTGGTTAGAAGGTTGGTCTTGCTGTCACTGGATAACTTTCACAGTGTGCCTACATGTCTATTTTTGGTCTGTTTATTCTGTCTTTTCACTACACAGAGTCATGTAAAACATGATAAATTGGACCTTATGAAACCTAATTAAATCAGTGAGTGTTCTGGCTCCTTTATGTGGAAACCACAAGTATGTTGTAAAAGTCGCCACTCCCTTAATACGTGAAAAAAAATCAAAACATGCCATAATTCCAAGATGTCTGAGCTATACTGCTATAACCCATTTTGTGGTTAAGCCATCAGTGACATGTCTGAGTAAGTAGATTTGATGGGTTGGCTTTTGGTTGGTAAAACCTGCCTCTCCACCTGCCTCCGCCTTCCTTTCAAAGCATAATGGTCCTTCACTGAAGCTGTCTCCCTATCTCCCTTTATCGTCTTACAGTCTGGACTGACGAGAGAAGGAGCCATTGGGCTGGATTAAGCAGTAACGTTGAGTACAGCTAAATTCAGTAGGGTTATTCAATCACTAGAATAGTAGGAAACACACAGGGAAAAAAAGTCCTAAAAGCAGCTGATACTTAAACAGAAATAAATGAAAGGCAGAGGTCATATTTATAGTTGTGTCTTAGGGTTCTGTGCAGTGCGTGTTGCGAGGAGAGTTATATCATAAACTTTCTTCATTTCCATGGGCCTTGTCTTCCTAAAGATGGTGTCTATAAATGGACCTGTCTGTAAGAGGACATCATTCATTTTGTTTTATTCTCCTGTAGAAGCCTTTTTACACTTCACTAGGGAATTCTGACACATTCTCTAAGTGAGTGTGAGCAGTTTAAGAACATATTTTGATTAATGGCTTTTGTGGATATGCCCCCCCCAACACCCTCCATAATATAGTGTGTCCTGTGAATTAGGGAGTGCATTTGATCTAAGGCGGAATGAAAGGGCAGGAAGGTCACTTGCTTTAATGAAACCACTGAGTCCATTGTAGTTGGACGGTGCACTGTTTGCAAAGTTACATGTGGATTTAGCTAAAGGTGGCTTTCTGTCATCATTGCCTCTCCTCCTTTTCCAATAGACATCCTAGGAGGGTGACAGCAGGGGTGGGGTGGGGAGAGGCTGTTCAGGTGGGTCCGTGATCTTGGAGTACTTGTGTGACTAGGTCCATCAATGAGTTCTGAGTTTAGCATTTGAAATCTGTTAGGTTTGCTGAAGGAAGAAAAAAAGGAAAAGTATGCACAGTCGTTCCAGACTGAGCTTAAGAGGGTGCCGCTCAGCTACTTTGATGACTTGTCAAACAGCCTTCATTGCAAAGGGGGAGAAAGGCAGGTGGAGGGGCTGGGTGTTCAAATGTCCTAGGGTTAAGAATATGCTCTTCAAATGAAATTGTTTGGGTGCAAGATGGCTTTAATTAGAGTATTATAAAGACTTATTTTTTTCCTAAGCAGTGTTTTATAGTTATTAAACTAAATGAATGCAGAAAGTGCTAAGCAGGAATCTCCCTAGCCACAGAGGTGTTCAATAACCAGATTCAAACAACGTGGAAAGTACCATCTGGTCTTCGTTTTCAGCATGAAACACAGGGATTGAATGAGTGGCTGAGATTTGCCCCAATTCTGATGATGTCTGTGCTTTTTTTTGTTGTTGTTTTAATTTAAGAAAGTTCACCTGGTGGTACTTCATAGAGAATTGGAATTGCAGTAATATGAGCCCCACTGTGAACACACATGTCCCCACGTTTCTTTTAACCAGTTCCACTTTTGTTTGGAGGGTTTCCAGAAGTTCAGCCATTGACCACTGCCTTTGGGTTATTCCGTTTCTACAGGCCCTCACAATGAGGGGCTCAGTACTTCAGAGATCTAAATGATTCTGTCAATTTTCCTCCTGGAGGCTACTGAGGGGAAAGACTCCCCAGGGCTGACCCCAGTCATCACTCATCATTAATCTAATTTTGTGTGTGATAGTGCTGGTAACCCTTGGTATTCACTATACATAGGCCATACTCTAAAATCCTCGATAAGCAGCAACCTCACACTCCTTAAAGGATAACTTGCCAGCCCTTGACTCTCAGTCGCCAGGATTCTTGGTGCTGGGCTTAGTGGGAACCCTGGGTAAAACATTATCCGGCCTTTGTTTGAGGTCTTTTATTGAAGCTAATGACTGAGTTTGTGCCTTCCTGAGATAAATGACATTATCTCTGAGTGGGCTGACAGGAAACAGACATGTTAATGGTGAAGCTGCAGGGGAGTATCTGCTTGGGTTCTGACAAAGGAGTGGAGCAGGGACCCCTGGTTGTGGTCATTAGCACATAATGCATTCTTGCTCAGTCTAAGAGGCCCTTGATAATTGGAAAGCTATTTTAGCCACAAGCACTTAAATCATAAATTTACTACTGTTAGTTGCTTTGCATTTTCCAAGAGTAGCAAAGTAAAGTGTTTTTGTTAAGAACTATCTGCTCTGCTCTTTGAAGGTGGCAGCAGCCGGGCTCTTGGTAATGAGTGACATTTGAGAGAACTGCAGGTTGAGCCATTTGTTTTGAAAATCAGGTGGGCACCCTCTTTGTCTCTCGACATTGCTCAGCCTTCCTTCTGCATTCAGAGGTGGAAAAAAGAAAAGGTAGCTCCAAAGCTTTAGGGATGTCAGTTTTGGATTTAAAGATGTCTCATGGGAGGGGGGGATAAAAATCTCTTTTTTATAAGCTGGGAAAGAGATTTTGCTCAGTGATTTGAGTGTGATGAAACCTGCCTTTTGAAGTGTATGTTTAAAAAAGTCATGGGTATAATTGAGTTTCAATGCAATTTAAACTCTGCTGCTTGAACGAAGATAATTGCCACGTTGAACACACTCTAGAGGTGCAGAAGAGCTGGCGGGATCATGCTCTTCTATTCTTTAATATTAAGCATTGGGAAGTTTGTCATAGTAATTACTGCAGCACAACATAGTTTTGATTGCCAGCGCTCTACTTGCCAGCGATGTGAACATCAAGGGTTTTGCTTGAATACTAAACAGTTTATTTCTAAGTTACCTGGGTAGCATTCTCCTGTCATGTAGGAGCCAGAACTAAGGAAACATTGCATTGCCCTTGGCAGCAACATCACAGTGAGAGTATCACTTCTTTATTAAGACTGTTACCAGCTAGCGGTGGTGGCACACGCCTTTAATCCCAGCACTTGGGAGGCAGAGGCAGGTGGATCTTTGAGAGTTCGAGACCAGCCTGGTCTACAAGAGCTAGTTCCAGCGCAGGCTCCAAAGCCACAGAGAAACCCTGTCGATAAACCAAAAAACAAACAAACAAACAAACAAACAAAAACCAAAAAACTGTTACCAGCAAATGCCTGGGCCATTGAATATGGTAGGACCAGGAAACAGGTAATGGTTTAGGTGGTCACCAAGTAAGTCATGTAAAGATCGTATTAGAGCCCTGTAAGGGATCTGTCATAGAGGTCTGTGAGTCTAAATGATGTAATTGCATATATAGATGTTGGCTTGGTAGTTTTAGGTGGTATGAACTTTATTCTCAAACCAAAAACAAACAAACAACAACAACAACAAACAACCCAAAAGTTTTGAGACAGCTCAAAAGGTAAAGCCACAAAGCCTAATGACCTGAGTTTATTCTTTGGGATTGCTCCTCTGACCCTCTTTATGTGCCCTGTGGCAGGGGCACACCCCCCACACCTGAGGGCAGATGCACCCATAAGCAAGCAAGCAAACAAACAAAATATAATTTTAAAAAAGTGCCACTAATTTTACATATGACTCTTCTCCAGAGAAAGGAGGCCCCTCCCTCTGTTCCAGTTCTGTCTCTTCCACTGAAATTTCTCTTAGGGCCTACTTGCTTCCTGTTACAAGTGCTTCCTGATTCAAGCCGAAGGTTTTAGCAACTGGAACAAAGCCATTGCGACCAAATGAAGCGTTGTTGAACCACCCTTAGCTGGTTGACCAGCAGCTGGGCTGTTTGTAATGTCCCTTTGAGAGCTGCTGGCACTCGCTTCTCAAAACTGAATGCCACAGGCCTGCTAAATTTTGGTTAGAAACACCTTTGGGAATGTAGTCGAAGAGATTATGGGTTATGCTTCAAGAACTGAAGTGATCACAAAGCAAATACGTGTGCTTGGTAGACCAGGGGGCCCTAAGCTGTAGGGATCTCATCTGATATTTACCCCCAGGGAAGCTAAAAGAAAAAAGTCTACCATGCAGATGTAACGAAGATCCTCAGGGTGTACTGTTAAGACACGTGGGTTTAAAGTGGCCAACAGACGTCACTGCGAACTTTTTTGAACTTTTTCAAAGCCACTCCTTCTTCTTTCCGATCAGCCCTACACAGTCCTGATTCTTATTCACCAGGACTCTCATTTTCCTAGTTTTCTTTTTCTGGGACTCTTCATTGTCAGTGAGCACCTTAAGAAAAAAATA
Organism: Dicrostonyx torquatus; assembly: GCA_028555095.1. Lineage (NCBI taxonomy): Eukaryota > Metazoa > Chordata > Mammalia > Rodentia > Cricetidae > Dicrostonyx > Dicrostonyx torquatus. The sequence continues at coordinate 4,776,796 of JAQHUG010000078.1, forward strand.
TATGGGAGGAGCGATTTAGGCATATCCAAATAATGCACATATGACTGTAGGCTTCATGGTTTAGGAGTAAATAAAAATATATTAGTTGTGTTTTGTGCTGTTCATAATGATTTTAGAAAGTCTTTATTTAGGGTAGAGAATGGGTTCATTATGTTAACCAGAGAGCAGATGGCATGGTGCCACAGACGGATAATTTTACTTAAAGGGACTTTGAAGGTTTTGATGTGTTTTCTTTTCCTCTTATTTCCCCTATGGCTTCTTTTTTATTGAAGGGTAACTTAAGGAGACCTGGTAGCAATTTTACTGCCTTCCCCTGACAGTTTGAAATAATAGCTTGGTCTTTGGTTGCGTTGATCTTGTACCAGTGAGCTTGGTTCTGGTTTTTGTCGTGTGTGTGTGTATGTGTGTGTGTGTGTGTGTGTGTGTGTGTGTGTGTGTGTGTGTGTAAAGTGTTTGCAATATGTTTTAAGAAATGGACTCTTTTATATGTTTCACTTAGCATCAGACTACCAAGTTCCAGTTGGTCACACTTTCATAAAGTCCTGGAAGTTACTGTTCGCCCTTTTGATGACAGAAAACCCCTGGTTCGGTAGGAAAACTTGTCTGTCCCTCTGGCTGGCTGCCTTCCTTACACCTCTGCGTCTTTCACAGTAAGCACTGAAGGTTCAAAGGTCAGGACCAAGTCGCTCCTTGTGAGGTTGGCAGCCTATGTCGGAGGGCTGCGCTCTGGTGAGGTACCAGCCTCACCGCCCTCTTGAATTCCGCTAGCAGAAAATCACTGTGTATGTTCCTGTGTAGATGTGACAGTTTAGTTCATTCTTCACTTAAAATAAGAGGGGGATCTGGAGAACATTCCTCCTCCCCCCCTCCTCTTACCCCCCTCCTTTCCTTTTCCAAACTGTTCTCAGCCAGACCAACTTTCTTTTGAATTTCCTGTCATCTCCTTCACTGACTTTATGGATAGCTCATATTAAAAACAATAATGTTTGACTTGGAAGGACCAAAGCCTTGGGTTTTCATTCTTCATGGAGGACTGTTTATTTGCATGTGGCTCACCACAGTACATGGATAATGCTATCAAATCTGGGTTTTATTATGGGCTCATGATTAGCAGAGTGGCACTTGGTTCTGGATTCCCAGGTTTCAATCCTTTTGTGATGGAAATGAAATTAGAACCGAATCTAGGAAGCAAGGGAGAAAATAGGCAACAACAAAAAGAACCTGACCTTTGACCTAGTTCGAAAGCAAGTGATGATTTAAAAAAAAAAATCCAAGTGAGTGAAATAGAGAGTCATCCATTTGAAGCTGTGTGGAAGCTGGGCAGAACGCTGATGGATGGTGGACACCCGGTCACCTAGGCAGACTGCGTTGTCTGACATCCAGCTGATGGAGAAGCTCTGAGCGTTCCCAGATCTGCCAACTGCTGGAAGGTGCAATCTCAGTTGAGTCCCTCATGTGTGCTGCTGCTGCCCAAAGGGAGCAACATGATGTCAGAAGGGAGCAATTGGTCTCCCTTCACCCCCTGCATCCAGCTCCATTTGGGCAATTGTCTCCGTTTACATTCCTTGCCCAAATCCTTCCCCAGCCTTTCCCGTGCTGGCGCAGCAGATGCCAGACACTGAAGTTGAAAGCCAGCAGCTGTTTCCATTACTTCATGGCTCTATGAGCCCTCACAAGCTGCTTCCCCTTTTCCTCCCCTCCCCCACCTGGCAAAGAAAGGCCCTCCCCCTTGGACTTGGGCATCCACCCGTGTGTCACGGTGCAGATCCATTTATTTATTTATTTATTTATTTACTTACTTACTTATTTATTTATTTATTATGAGGTGACCAGGTACCGACCGGCCTGGTTCCTTTGGGGCGTGGCCTGGGCTCCCGGGGCCGCGCTGCGCGCTCTTGCACTGCGGGGACGAGCCCTCCTTGCAGCCAGGGACCCGTTTATGGCCCTGAGCGCAGAAAATCTGTCAGCTCTTCAGGACGCCGTCACCTCTTTCTTCATTTGCTCCAGCTTCTCGTCTGACAACGTTCCCCTGAGGCGGAATTGTAATCTGCTTCCAATTAGTTGTAAAATGTGACTGAAATTTCCACATTATGACTGCTGTTTTACTTACACGCACACATCTAGAAACAAATTAATGCCCTTCAATATTTATTTATTTATTTATTGAGCCCTTGGATTTACTCGAAGAGGAAGAGTTCCCGGCTATTAGGAACAACTTCGAGGGATCACAGTTTCCCCTTCTCCACTCTCATATGTGGACTATATTAGAACAAGAGAAGTCCTTTGGCTAGGGTCCCTCCCCCTGCAGCTATCTTTCAAGATTTTCCAGAATGTATTGCATATGTTTAAGTTTTGCAAAAAACATTTTGTAGGTTTTCTAAAATAAACAAAACAGGATATCTGGCTAAGGAGGGGCCCCTGTGGAGTGTTTTATTAGAACACAAATACAAATTTGTTTCTAAATATAGCACAGCTATATTTGACCCAGATACAGTTACATGTTACATTTTAAAATTCTTTCATTTTATGGCCAAAAGCTGTAACCCCAGGTAAAGGAATTGGGTCATCACTTGTTTGATAATTGGGATTGCATTAATGATGTCATTGTAGACAGTAACAAGTACCCCAAATTGTGTCCAAGTCCTTGGAGCACAACCTCTTGGGGCTGTTGGTGCCATCCATGGAGTCTCCTGACTTAATCCCCCACCCCCACCCCCATGCAGCAGTGCACATACTATGAGAAGGGGCCGGGCTCTGGGTTTCAGGTTGGTTCTACAGTGGGAGAAATGTTTACTCAACAATGTTCATTACTCTGTTGCCTCTATTTCCATGAATTTTCAGAAAGTTGTTGATTAGCTGATTTTTATGACTCTTGAAAGTGTTAAATCTTGGCCAAGAAAGAAACGTTGAGAATGTTATTTCATTACATCTCTTGGGATCCGCTTTCTCAAATACTGACCTGGAGTGTTTTCGCACACAGGACAGCGGACCTGTGGCTTAGCACTGGCGGAGAGGTGATACTCTTAATGTTAAAGGATGTAAGCAGCGGAATTTACGCACATTTTATAGGAGATTTGCATCCCCAAGCATCTTGGCAGATTGATACCAACAGCAGTGATGGGCTTTAAAGAGGTTTGAAGGGTTTTATTGATGATAACAGTGGTTATGTTGATCACGGTGCTCAGTTTCTAAGTAACACTTTCACATGTAAATGGATACATCTATTGTCTTTTCAAGGTCATTGTCATATAATCATAAAGCCCCGTGTTGAATGATTTTTTTTTTCACCATCCTTTTTATGTGCTATTTTCAATCTCTGTAATCAAGAAGGAGGAGTGTTTATTTCTCTGCATTTAAACAGGTCTTATTTTACATTATTTATTATATATGGCATATAAATTACTTAGATGATTTTGCAAAAACTCTTTATTATCTATAAAGTATAAATAACTCAAATGATTTCTACTAAAGCCCTTTGTTTAGACTATGTACAAACTCCATGAAAGAAATAGACAAGCAATCTTCCTTTTTTAGTGTCTGGTAGCAAGAAGAAAAACAGCAGACTGAAATCCCTAAAATTTGAAAACCTGGGCCTCCTAGATTAAGGAGCTCCCCTAGCTTGAAAGCATTGCATCTCCATACTGAAGCCTCAATAGGTATGCCTGTGGTATTGGGATTCACTAATTATCCCTTAATGAAGTCAGCCTACCCCAGTCTTTCTCCCTGCCTTGGGAGGAAAAGCAGACAGGACAGTTGGATTTCAAGTGGATCTTGCTGTATTTGCGACGTAGCATAACTTCTTTGGAGGCCTCTAGGGTGCTTAATTGGGGCCTGGTGTTTGTGTTGGGGATGGGGGTGCTGCTGCACACAGCCACTCTTTGTGTGTTTGGAAGCCCCTGTGCATCTTGGAAGCATTGCGTGCCTTTGTTGATGGTGTGTAGCTTTCTAAACTCCGAATGAGCTTATTCCCTTTTAACTGTGGGGAGAGCAAAATAATGGATGAACCTAGAAGTCTCTGGGTTGGGCAGCAGCCACGCTCTTAAGCAACAACAGTAAAAGGGACGAATGAACAGTTTAATTGTGGAGCAAGCCATTTGTTTGCACACGAAGACTTACTCCTCACTAAGCCCTACGGACCGGCAGGTGACAAAATGTGGCTGTAGCCTAGCGATCGAATGCCAGGGTTGTGTTTTGTGATCACACTCAAGGGTTTCTCCTAGGTGCCTTCTTTGTGTGTAGAGGAAGCAAAAGGAAGAATCATTTAATTATTTGGTAGGAAGACTGCTTGGCCAAGAACATGTCTTACACTGTCAAGAAATGAGGTAGGATGTAGGAAGGCTGGTTATCATTTTTTTTACCTGGTCAAGACATTAAAACCCCGAGGTTCTTGTAGCTGAGAGAGAAGGACTTGAGGACTCTTGTTAGGTTTTGTTTTCTATTTTGTTAAGGTGGTGGTGAGGAGGGTCACACTGGGAGGTATACTAGCTGAGGAGTAGAAAAAGGGTTTGGACAAGAGGATGGTAGTTGGTGCCCTGGGTCCTATTTAACACATTCTCCAGAGTTGTTGGGACATTTGCTAGAAACGTCCCCTATTTCATTGGGTAGTAGCATGGTTCTGAATAGAAAGGAACTCTCCAGGAAGGCAACGAAGTGCCATAGCCATCAAGGACCCAAAGAACTGTTGTCCAGAATTCTGAAGCTAGAGTGATTCTCTTTAGAAAATGCTAGATGAACTTTCCAGAATACCAGAAACAATGACCTTTGTTCCCATAGCAATTGCAGTTCAGCCTTCTAATCTCCTGGATAAAAAGGGTTAGGGATGTCTCCAGTAAACTACTGTTTTCTGGCCATGTCAGCCCAAACACTTCCTCATTCACTACCAACATTTTTCCACCAACCTCGTGAGCAAACCCCTTTATTTCAAACTGCTTTTGTCTATGAGTGGTCGTACTTTCTGATAACTCCAGATTCAAATACTTTTTTTATGGCCTCTGATCTGTCTGACCGCAATCAAGGCCACCACTCTGGGACATTAAAACCATTCGTTCACCACTTGATGAGTTCTTTAATATTTTATGTGTAGGGTTGTCTGTGTCTGTGCACCACGTACAGGCTCAGTGGCCAGAGAGAACAGAAGAGGATGTCGGATGCCTTGGAACAAGCATTAGAGATAATTGTGCGAGAGCTACTTTGGTGGTGTGGAAACCAGGTCCTCCAGCTTGGTGTTCTTTGTTTTTGAGACAGGGTTTCTCTGCTGGCTGTCCTGGAACTCACTCAGTCGACAAGGCTGGCCTTGGGCTCACAGAGATCATCAGCCTGTCTCTGCCTTCCACGTGCTGGATTTCAAGGCGCGCAGCACCATGCCCAGCCCCCTGCGTGTTCTTAACCACCGAGACACCTCCGTGGCCCCACTGGATGCATTCTCCATCAACTGAGCTTGCAAGATCCCAGTCTGTTTAAAGTAACCTTGGTTATTTTCTCCCTCGAGTTTTGGCACTACTATTCTCATACTTTTTATGCCTTTGAAATGGTATGATTTCCCATCCAAATGGCAGATCGGTAGCTTTATTTGGGAGCTCTCTTCTAGGGACTGATATGTAACGATGATGGAGGAATTGCGGAATGAAGAGGGTCGAACAGATCAGGTCCACATGGCTTCATTCTCAAACTACTTCTGACCTTTAAATGTGCTCTTATTTACAGCTGATGTTTTTCTGGTAATAGATTCTGTACAACCGAGGGAGGAGACCCGGTTTCACTACTGTGCAGGCTTCTAAATCTCCCCTTCTATTACAACTATCATTGTCACCAAGCAGACCAAATGAAAATGTGTTTTTTCAGTGGAAAGAATTACTGGACTTGGTGCCTCACAGTTTTAATCCCAGCACTTGAGTGACAGAGGCAGGTGGATCTCTGTGAGTTCTAGGCCGGCCTGGTCTACTCAGCGAGTTCCAGGACAGGCTCCAAAGCTACACAGAGAAACCTTGTCTCAAAAAAAACTACACACACACACACACACACACACACACACACACACACACACAATCACCTAAACATGTGTTCTACTCAGGTGTTCAGATTGCAGTCACAGAGTGGGGGAGGGCATGTGCTGAGTTTTCTACTTCTGTATCTTAATAGATGAGTTCTTGCTGGTCCCATTTATCTTGTTTTATATGCTATTTGGCTGGATCCTTTTTGTTAGCCAGTATAAAATGTGTGTGGAGGAGGGAGCTAACCTAAGATGCTCTGAAAATGGTTTTTATAAATCTGCTTACACCAAGTCCAATACTTTCTATCTTAGCTTATATTAAAGGCTTAAGGTGCACTTTGAAAGGCTACCACGTGAATCCACCAGCCTGCTGCAAGATTGTGTTCATTATTTCCTGGTACCAACCAATCTTTTCCATGGCTCGGAGCTAATGTAGCTACAGTGACTTCTGGGGGGGCTAATCCTGCCCGGTTTTAGAGTGATGGGAACTCTTACTAACTGCTGTTTTGTACCAGTGATGAGCTGACAACACAAGATCACTAGCCTTGTTAGGATTCCGCTGTCTGGATATTAAATCTTAAACACCTAGAGTTTCTGACAATTGTTGTAAACACCATGGAGAACAGGAGACTTTTATACTTGAACTGTTTATTTAGTCCACATCTGTACTAGAGTACAACACTGAACATACTGACTCCTTGAAATAGATATTTTAAAGGATTTATTCTATTTATTAAAACTGTGTGTATGTGTGTAGGGGTATGTGCATGTGTGTGTGTGTGTGTGTGTGTGTGTGTGTGTGTGTGTGTGTGTGTTTGCCTGTGGAGGCCAGTGGTGTTGGATCTTCGCCCCTGGAGTTGGAGTTACAGCAGTTGTGAGCAGCCCGGCATGGGTGCGGGAGCTTGAACCTAACTCCTCCAGGTACAGGTTTCTAACTGCTGTTTCCCCAGCCCCTCAAGTTGCTTTTGAGTCTGGTGAGTGCCTTGCCACCATGCATCCATCGAAGGGGATAGTTAACCAGTCCTAAAGAGCTAGGTAATGATTTCTCTTTCATCTCCATGCATTCTAAAAGGTTTCTGGAGTCTCCCTTATTTGGAGTTTGTTGTTGCTTGTTTTGGGATGTAAAGGATGAAGCTAACTGGATAAATAATTCTGTGCAGTGGGGTATAGTCGCCTCCATGTTATTTGAGCCTGAATGTGCGTGCATAATTGGAGAGATTATTGGAGAGAGAGTGTTTTGCTGTGGTAGATGTGGTTTAAATCCTAGCGCTGAGCATAGCATTTAGTTTCTCAGCTTACCCACAAAATCTGTGACTCATTTAGTGAATGTGAAGATTTTTGTCCAGATGGTTAGGTTTAATTGTAAAAACTGGAAAGATTTCAAAGTACCCTTCGGGGGAGTGTGGGGAACGAGTAAACAACAAAAAAGAATTAAAAGTAACCATAAATCACTAAATATGGCATATATGTATATTTTATATTTATAAACACACACATACATGTGTCTACAGGCGGGGGAAGATTAAAGAACTGATTAGAGCAGCACGAAGGGTTAGAATGTAGAAGAGGAGCGATTGCTTTAGATTATGCTCCTAATACTTGCGGGCTTGGCCTTCCCTGAGCTCAGAGCAGGCTTCCTCACAAGGGTGGCACGTTCCCACTCCCTCATCACTGGCGATTCCTGGTTGAGGTCATTGGCTATTAACTCATTCGACACTAACGTTGGCTGTGCTCTCGCCTTAGACTTGCCCTAGGAGCCTAGGCCAGCGTGCTCCACTGCCACTGCCGCTGGGGAGCCCAGAGACGGAGAAAGTTTGTGTTCAGCACCCATTTCTTCACACTTTTTGCATGTGATAGCTATTCCAGAATGAGTCAAACTATTTAAGACCGGTCCTTTCCCATCATGTCTTACGCCGATGGGCCCCGAAAGCACAGGCATGGGCTATCTCATGCTTTGTAGTCAGGATACTGATGACCTAATTCCTGCCCTCATAAATTACCCTTCATTTCCCCAGTAAATTTTCTTTGAAGTTGGTAGGCTAATAGATTCTACACGGAACTCTTTTTTTGTAATACCTAGATTTATAGGGAGAGAAAGAAATGATCTATCAATGACTTCAGGAAATAGCCAGACAGAAGGGGAGGCTGTGTGGCTATCGAGAATGTTTGTTTTGTTTGAGCAAAGTGGACGTGGGCTCTGGAAAATGGTCTGTCAGGAAGCAACACAGACATATTTCTTGCATAGGAATAGAAATGCACCAGACATCAGAAAGTGTAAAGGACTGAGCTAAGAGCATTAAATCAATCTGTTATACTTACCTTACGCCAGTTGGTTTTTTGATAATGGGATCTGGAAAACAGCCCGAGGTTTGAGATTGAGATTGTTTTGCATGAAAGGAAGATTAACAAAAAGGGCCAGTATTGGTATGGTGATTTTCAGGTTATAAGAGAGAGTGCTTCCTGTGTGGGAGGAAGTTGAAGTCTGTGGCATTGCAGAGTAGGGTTAGCCGAAGGTTCTCCACCCTGCCGTGAAAAGGGAGCTTTGACTTGCTCCCCTTGGCTAAACTCCTGCAAAAGTTCCTTTCTCCATTTTCTGATAGACTCCTATCTGTTGATAGTCTGGTTTTTCTCCCACTGTTTATCAAGAGCTTTGACCTCTGGTAGCAATCTATTGGAAGGCTCTCAATGGTGATTTTGAGATAGTGCTCACACGTCCACTGTGACTAAAGTGATAAAGACCAGAGATAATGAGGCTCACTGTTGGGAGTGTCCGATAGGGAGACAGGTGGGAGGGTGTGGTCTCTGTCTTTTGTAGCTCTTGGAGGGGTCTTTTCTTCCTGTGTGCCATGCTGATTTAAGAATCAGCTTATTCGATTCTTTTCCTAACTCCCCTCTCTTTCTTTCGTCCTCCTTCTCCCCAACCTAGGGCCTCATTCATACTAGGAAATGCTCGATCACTGAGTTGTATCCCCTGTCCTTCCTGTTGAGATTTCTTTTAATATGGCATTACGGATGAAAGTGGCAAGATTGAAGCAGAATGTGACCTTTCCCCCTTTTGAATTTTAAAGCCTTTTATAACTTAATGTAGAGAGTATGATTCAAATGGAGAGCGGGTGAGCACCTAAGATCCTGAGGATGGATGCAGTCATGCAAGTGTACTGTGAGATTCCTTGAGAGTAATATTCATGCTGTTTATTTCTGTATTTTGTCTTTGTTATGAATTTCATATATGTGTGTGTATGTTGTGGTTTCTAGAAATTATTGAGATTTCTCATGAACCTGACAATTAATTCCAGGAATAGAAAGAAGAATAGTGTACATTACTGGTGAGGTGAGGATTGCCTTCTACAGTTCAGACTACTCCTGTAGCTACTCCCTAGGACACGGTGGGTTGTAAGAAGATGGGGTTTGTCCAAGCAGTGCTACATTTTATTTCAGCCCAAGCCTTAATTTGGGCAATGGGTGTTAGGGTTGACAGAGCACACGGCTGCACTCTTTTCTGTTAGAAATTCTGCATGATCTTAAGACACAGTGTTGTGGAATATTAGTTGAAGATGTGTTACATTTGTTTATCCTGTGGAACATTTGTTTAACTCTGTGAAGCTGTGTTGCTTTGCCTGTCTAAAACACCTGATTGGTCTAATAAAGAGCAGAATGGCCAGTAGCTAGGCAGGAAAAAGGATAGGCGGGACTGGCAGGCAGAGAGAATAGGAGAAATCTGGGAGGAAGTAATCAAGGAATGAGAGAAGAGGAGGAGGACACCAGGGGCCAGCCACCCAGCGACACAGCAAGCCATGGAGTAAGAAGTAAAGAAAGATAATAGAACAGAGAAAGATAAAAACCCAGAGACAAAAGATAGATGGCATAATTTAAGAAGAGCTAGAAATAAGCTAAACTAAGCCAGGGCATTCATAAGAAAGAATAAACCTCCCTGTGATTATTTGGGACCTGGGTGATGAGCCCCTCGAAGAGCTAAAAGAATAAAAAAAAAAAAAAACAAAAAAAACAAAAAATACAGCCATGCAGTGGAAAAGAGGGTCACTAGAAAGATGTAGACTTGCCTGCTTGTGAATGACTTTTGGGGATGTTTAAGATTTCTAGTGACAAGAAGTTGCTCTAATGGAGGAGGTTGAACCTCAGAGGCTGAGGTGGCTGTGGTTTGAGCTGTTTGATAGGGTAAAGAGCCCTGTCAAATGGATGCTTGGGATGGAAGAGGAGAAGTAGTTGGAGCAGAAAGAGCTGTGCCAGCAGCCCCAGCAAGTGATGCTGAGCTTGAGGGGGCTTGAGCTTGGAATCTGAATCGATTGGATTGGATACAAGCACTGTGTTTTTGGATGTGCTTTCTAGCCCTTTTCTTGGCTGACTGGACGTGCTGTTAAATTCCCTCAGATAACAAACAAGGCATGTGTTTTGCACAGACCGTGTCCAGATTGGACTGGGATCTGGACCTAGCCTGGTCATGCAGGGCCTACTTGTAGGCCATGGTTAAGGAGTTCAAATCCTGGTTGGAGTAAAATATGCTTCCAAATTTTAAGCAAGGGAATAACGTGATTTAGTTTTGCTTTTTAAAAAACTTCCTTCGATGGTTCTTTGGTATGGGGTCCAGTGAAATTGGTTACAGGACTGCTTATGAAGCCCTCAGGAGACACACGAGATGTCTTCGTTAGTTACAGAGTTTGGCTGAAAGTCGTCGTGTTGTCCAAAGGTAAAGATGAACTAGAAATTGATCTGGAGTTGTGTAATAGTGAGAGTTCAGGATGACACTGAATGGGGTGGGGGTGGGGTCGGTGGAATCAAGAGCTATGAGTCCCTTTTTGTATTTATTTTGGGTCTCATGTATTTCTGACTGGCTTCAATGAACAGCTGAGGATGACCTTGAACTTCCGACCACCCTGCCCTCACCCTCGAGTGTTGTCTTTACAGGCACGCACCAGTGCACTCAGCTATGATACACTTTAAAAAATAAATTTATTTTTATTTTATGTGCATCAGTGTTTTGCCTGCATATATTTCTATGTGAGGGTGTCAGATCTTGGTATTACAGACAGCTGTGACAGTTGTGAGCTGCCACGTAGGTGCTGGGAATTGAACCCAGCTCCTCTGGAAGAGCAGTCAATTGCTCTTACCTTCCAAGCTATCTGCCCAGCCCTATGATATGTTTTGGACACAGTCTGAGGCAAATTGATGCTATTGTGGTTCATTCATTCAGTTAGATGGTTAGGGTCGGCATAAATTAGCTTGAACTTGAAGAAACTGATGTGGAAGTTGGTGGCTGTGAGAAGTCACCCAGAGCACGAGTGTCCTTAGGAAAAACAGAGATCAGAGCTGAGCCATGGAGTATTAAGAGGAGCCCGGGGCACATGGTACTGTGGAAGAGGAAACCCCAGGCAATCTGGTGTTTCTGGAAAGCAAGTTTAGAAATTCCATCCAGGTGGCAATGATCGTCTGTGCCAAATGGTGCCAAGGACTCAGGTTAAGATGGGAATCAGAGTCAACGCCTGCTAAGCTCCACAGTTGTTGTCCTTCCCGAAACACAGGGCAGGGAGACACAAAACGTCACTGAAAGACTTAGCGTAGTTCATAAATGGTGGGGAAAATCAGAGCATAGCGATACCTCTTAAATAGCTTGACATAAGGACAGAAATATTCTGTCTGTTATTTGCCAAGAAGGGGCTGGAGCCGTGGCTGGAGCTCAGCTGGTGGAGTACTTTACCAGCTCGAACAAAGGCCCGCGCCGCAATAGATCCACAGAGTCTTCCTTAGCTGTAAAGCAAGTTCAAGGACAGCCTAGGACGAGTGAGTCCCTGTCTCAAAAAGGAGGCAGGAAAATAAACATCTGTCATTTTCAAAGTGTAACCAACTTCTAGGGACCTGTTTGTGTGCTCCTGTGGAAGCGGGGTCGGGGGATAGAATTAGACAAAAGTGAAGGCTTAATAAATGCTCTCTTGTACGCCTGAGGGTGAGGGTAGGGAGACTGGGTACCCGGGGGCTGCCTTGGACTTTTGTAGTTGAACAAGTCGTCTATTGTAGTGGGGAAGATGGAGTAGAGTCGGCAGTGTTTGTGGCTGAAAAACAAAACAACCCCTTTGGATTCAAACAGAAGCAACATCTAACAAATATTCGGTTGCTTGTTTGTTTTTGTTATCTGAGACAAGTTTTTCTGTGTATCTTTGGTGCCTG
>JAQHUG010000078.1:4804849-4824858 GCA_028555095.1 Dicrostonyx torquatus
TTTGGGCCAGTGAGGGTTTTATTTAGTAAAGGCATTTGCCCCAGCTAAGCCCTTGAGCTTGACCCCCAGGACTCACCTGTTAGAAGGAGAGAAGCCCTCTCACAAGTTAGTTGTCTTCTGACCTCACAGGCACACATTCGGATCTCTCCACCTTTGACTGGCTCATGCCCCCCCAACATAAATAGTGGGGTTTTTTTTAATGTATAGGTTTATTCAGGGTAAAATCGTGACAAATATTGGAAAGTAGGTATTTGTTCATTGTGACAGTTTAACGAGGTGTTAAAAAATTATCTCAAAGCATGAGAATGTACTCAATATCAAAGCTACTGAAGTAAATCTCACCAATTGTCTCCATCCAGTCCATCCCACCCCTCCCCACCTCAACAAAATACAACTGCAGATCAAGCCAAACCAAAACCGCGCACATCTCACAGTGCTAAGGTTTCAGTACTTTCTTTCTTTCTTTTTTTTTTAAATATTTGTTTATTTATTATGTATACAATATTCTGTCTGTGTGTATGCCCGCAGGCCAGAAGAGGGCACCAGACCTCATTACAGGTGGTTGTGAGCCACCATGTGGTTGCTGGGAATTGAACTCAGGACCTTTGGAAGAGCAGGCAATGCTCTTAACCGCTGAGCCATCTCTCCAGCCCCTAGTACTTTCTTTTTTGAGATTTAATAAGAATTCTGTGTGTGTCTGTGTGCGCACGGTTGCTAAAGGAGGGTGTTAGATCCCTTGAAGCTGGGATTACAGGTAGTTGTGAACCGTGGCTTCTGGGAACTGAGCTCAAATCCCCAAACACGGACAAGCTCTTAATTGCTGAGCCATTTTCCCAGCCCAGTTCTTATATTTTAATCCTAGGTGACAGTGTATTCCTTATCTGCTAACAGTGGCTTGCCATGAGCATTCCTTTTTCCTCGTAAATTTGAATGCTGTAATTAAAGTTAGCATTGCCATCAAGGACTGAGTGTTTATTGGTGAGTGTTAATGCTGATTAACAAAGGTAGTTATCTCAGCTGCTCATCTCACCATGATTGATGGTTCAGAGTAATTCCGGTTTTTATTTAAACAAAAAACAATTTAAATGTAAGTTGTTTGTGTTAAGGTTATTAGATTTTAATATGCTGGGAAAATATCCACGATTAACTTTGAGAAGAGAGTTCTTTGGCTATTTAAATAGATGCTTTATTTAATTTTGATATAGAATCAGCTATGTCGAGTTCCTAATAGCTGTAAGATATGAAAAATGTGTGAAGAGGTGTGGAGTGCAGTTTTCATTATAAAAATATGTGTCTGTAGAAAGGCTGAGTTACGACATTAAAAATAAAATAATGAGAATATTTGAAGACATTTTCCCCTCCATCTTGAAATAATAATCCACCCATGAGTTTTATGAAGTCTATTGCCATTATGGCAAAAAGAAGCATGAATTCTTTAATTTTAAAAGATAGCTGTTTTTCTTGACTGATTTAAATGAGTCAGGTCAGCTTGATTTAAATTTAGCTGAGTCTACTGCTAAAACTGCAGGTGTTTCTTGACTGGAACAGTGAGAACTCTGTGTTTTAAGGTAGATAAGAGCAACCTTGTTGGCCACAGAGTCCTAGGAGTTTGATAACAGTGTATGGAATAAGTCTCTGTCACCTTTGCAAGGGCACAGTCTGTAAAATATCTGATTCACACCTGGCGTACGCCTTTAATCCCAGCACTTGGGAGGCAGAGGCAGGTGGATCTCTGTGAGTTCGAGGATGGCCTGGTCTACAAGAGCTAGTTCCAGGACAGGCACCAAAGCCACACAGAGAAACCCTGTTTCGAAACAACAACAACAAAAATATCTGATTGACATATTAAGAAATTCTGGACATTTGGAGCAATGCTCTGAACAGTGTAGGCACGTGTTCTCCGGCTGTCTTCCCTTAGGCTTGCCTGTGCCTGAGATTTAGAACAGACATTATTTGTTAGGTATGAAGTTGGGTGAATGGTTCCTGAATTAGTATCCCACCCCACCGTGTGCTTGTGCACACATGTGCATATGTGTGTGTTGGTCAACTTCAAGTGTCTTTCTCAGTCATTCTCATGCAGGTCTCTAACTGAACATGGAACTTAGACTGGCTGGCTAACAGCACAGGGATCCTCCCAGCAATGGGATTACAGCCACACCCTGCCACGCTCAGCTGCTCAGCTGCTCAGCTTTTTACCTAGGTAGAACAAGAGACACGTGCTCGCTCAGGACCTGATTCTGTACTGACTGAGTTGCCTTCCCAGTCCTCTGCCACAGTCCTAATTTCATTTTCTTTCCCTTTTAAGATGTACTTTTATTTATGTGTGTACTTGTAGGAGTCTTTGTAGTTGGTTTTGAGGCAGGGTCTTATGTAGCTCTGGCTGGTCTGAAACTCTAAATGTAAACAAGGCTGACTTCAGATTTACAGAAATCTGCCTGCCGCTGCATAGGCCACCGCACCCAGCTCTGCACGAGTTTATTGCCCCGCGTGTGAGCAGTATCCATAGATGCCAGAAAAGGGTACCTGATCACCTGAAACTGGGGTTGCAAGCATTTGTGAGCTGCCCATTGGGTGCTGGGAACGGAACCAGGGCCTCTGTAAGAGCAGTAAGTGCTCTTAACAACTGCACTATCCAGCCAGCCAGCAGTGAGTCTTAGTCACTCTTCATGACAATCTAGATTTTCTTCTGAAATAAAACATATCTAAAAATATTCTGGAAATATGAATGTCCAGAGAATGAGATTCTGTTAACGTTTCCAGTGTCTTCTTTCTCTATAAGCAAAAGACACGGTAAGTGTAAAAGTAAAAATACATTCTAACCTTGGTTTTTATTTGATTCAGAAAGATCTTTTTTTTTTTTAATTCAAAGGTGCTACTGTGACATAGCTGTCATTAGCCTTCTAAGTGCCACTTTTTTGATGACATCAGCAGACCCTGACTTCAGTCTTCAGCTAAGGTTTTGCTCAGAATACAGGTTTTAGAAGAGGAAAAAAAATCACCCTCTGTCTAAATCTCATCACTTATCAGATTCAAAATAACTGTAAATATTTAATTATAAACTCATTTCCAGGCATTTTAAAGCTTTTCACTTTTCATCATTGCTGAAAAACATTATCTGGTTTTCAGAAGCCAGAGAAACAAGTTTGTCTCCCGCTGCTCTAGCCCTGTTAGCCTTGTGACAAATTGGACTCTGTGAGCTTAGTGCCCTTAGGGATCTTGGGCGGAGCAGGAGCTTGAAATAACTTGATCTCCACAGGTTCCTTGACTCCTCTTGAGGTGAAGATCACATTATCTTTCCTCCTGGCTGCCAGCGCCACACAAAAGGTTGAGGTGTTTAAGGGTTTCTCAAAGGCCGTGAGTCACTGACAGAACAAAGGGTGCTGATACTGAGTCATGCTCTTTAGCCTGGATGGAGACAGGAGGCTCCTGGCTGGTGAAAGGACCACACACTAGGTGATCTGTGGCTGTTCCGGTGAAGTTAGGGAAAACGCTTTGAAAAGCTAGCATCCCTGCTCTTCTGGTAGGTGAGAGACAGAAGGAGGTCTTTGGTCAGTTCCCGGTGGCACTGAACATCAGCCCTTGAGACCAACTTCCTCTTAAATCTGGTCCTTAATACCACCTTTCTGAGCTTTCTCGCTTTCTTCCTCCTCGGCTCTCAGGGCCTACTGATGCCACCGGTTTTCACTGAGGGCCTCTCATCCTTCCACTGGCTTCCTATTTTCTGTGTGCTGGTCTAGTCTAGCTCACTTCTCCTTGGGTCCTGTGCCTACCCAGCAAACATTTCCCCAGAAATATCCTTCTGCCCTTCCGACCCTCTTAACGGAAATGGATACTTGAGACTCATCTCTGAGCTGTTTTCATCTCCCACCTTCTTGAGTCTTGACTGTGTTTCTTATCGGACTTCCGCCATGGCATCATAACACACATTCATATTCTTTTTCTCTCTTTGTGCTCAGCCTTGCCCTCTCTCAGCCAATGTGAGTTTTACCAGATGAGTCAGCTGATGTTCCCACACTCCTACTTCAGAAACCCCTCATGCTATATTTTAGCCTCACAGAAACTCCTAGGCTCTTATCCTTACCTGGACTCTTGATTTCCCTCTAGCTATGCCTGGCTCTCAACTGCCAGTCCCTTAACTACCGCTGCATTCAGGATAGCTTGGATCTCCCCTAGCCTCTCCTAGGCCAAGTCCTACACAATCTCATAAATCTACCTCAGCCCACTCCCTGCCCCACCCCCTCGATGCTCCCATAATGCTTTGGGCTTAACTGACCATCTGAATCCTGACCACAGTCTCTCCTCTGCAGTGACTATTCATCTCTCCTGGAACAATGCTTGCCATGTAGAGACACCTGACAGAAAGATACTGGATGAGAGGATGACTTCCCTAACAGTGAGGCAACTCTTACAAGGGGAGGGCCTGGGTCAATACATGGTGTTTCTGTCACATAAACTAGGCCCTTAGAAAACTTTGACTTACTCTGTTGCTCAGTACCTCTAGCATGGGGCGTTCACTAGGTACCTTCTCCCTCAGCATTGGATTTTGTTAGCTCTTCCATTCCTCTCCTTTCTCTTTTTCTGCTGAGACAGATTCAGGTATAGTTCAGGCTCTATGGAACTAAGGATGAGCTTGAACTCCCTTTATCTCCCAAGTCCTGGGAAGACAGACATGTGCCACTATGCCCAGGTGTTTGCTTTTATTTGAAGCAGAATTTGGCTTAGCATCATTTTTATAAAAAGATCTTTTTAAACTCTATTTATTAAACTGAATATATTAGCTCACAGCTATAATCCCAGTCCTTTGGAAGCTGAAAGTTTGAAGCTAGCCTGTGCTACATTGTGAGTTCCAGGACAGCTTAAGGCTATAGTGTGAGACATTCTCAACAGCAAATGAGAGAGATGTTTTTTTCCTTTTTAAAAAGATGATCCAAGTGCCATTAACATTGAGTACTATAGCTGAGGTGTCTCTTCCTGTCCTATGTGTGATATATGGATCACATTTCTCAGAGGATACTTGAAAAATGTCAGAGAAAAATGTTCTCTCTAGAGAGAGACCTGTTGGGTTTTTTAAAAAATCTGTTGTTCATAGAAGGGAAAATAATCTTGAACTTGGGAACTGCAATTTACTCGTGTAGGACTTTCTGAGAATAAGGCTGTATTATGGGACTGGGAGCTTACCTAATAGGCTTAAAGCCCTGGGTGAGTCTGATCTCCAATACCAAACACATAGAATTTATGTGACCATGAACTTGGAAGGGGGGTGTTTACAGACATTACTGGGAAATTCATGGCTTCAGCTGTGTTTGTTGTTTCTCTCTCTCTCTCTCTCTCTCTCTCTCTCTCTCTCTCTCTCTCTCTCTCTCTTTGCTTCTTACCTGAGCAGGCAGCTTCTGTTTTGGACTTGTTTCCAGATCAAATGAGCAGACTCACTTTCAGTAGAGGCATGGTAGGAATTGTATTGTGTCCTTAAACATAGGTAGGTATTGGTACCAAGATAGACAAAGTTAAAATTGTCACCCTCTGTGGTTGATCCATGGTGCTTTGGTAAAACAAGTTCTGAGCCTTTGGAAGACACTGAGAGCCTGATATGACTGAGACAGGCCCTTGTCATTTGTCATCAGCAGCATATACTGGATAATTCAAATGCGTACACTTCTACTGGAGTCCATTTGGGTGGCTGGAAGAAGTCACCTACCCTGGATAGAGAAAGGATTTTAGTTGAGAGCAGGAAAAGAAGGATTTTCTCTTCAAGAAGTTATGTCCACATCTGGCAGAGTGAGGCGAGACATGGCCGTTTATCCTCCCTTTTTCAACCTGACTTGGTAGGGATTTAGGAGCCCTGGAGCTGTGGGCAGTGTGCATATCAGTGACGTCTAGCTCCTGAAGCTCATGCCTTGTTCAGCGGAGTTGAAATGGGCCCGTTGGCTCCCATAGGCATCCTCTGAGGAACAGCACCCGAGCTCTCACCTCTGAGCTGTCTCTGTCACGGGAAGGAATGAAACTTAATTGGGAGAAATGCAATTTGGGTAAAACTTTCCTCAGAACTCGACTTTATACCAAGAAGACAGTAAAAGGATTTTTCCCCAAAAGGAAGATGGCTGTTCTAGTACCTCCTATGATCGCCACCGCCTTTCCCTTTGGTTTGTTTTTGTTTTCGGCATCTTTGGAAATGTGGCTAGAGGAGATCAGAGAACCCCTTTGAACCAGATATGAAAACTCCTACCATTTACCGCCACTATTTACAGCACACCCCACTCTGGGCAGTGAAAAGTGTCAGTGGCACTTTGAGAACAGATTGCCTGTGGCTCAGGGGTGGGGCAGCAGTCTTTCCGGGAGCACAAGTGAGGCTAACTGATACGGCGTGCTGGAAGAGTTCTTGAGGCCCAGATCCCTATGAAATTCTACAGTGAGCATCTTTGAGAGGAGATTTAGTTTAGCTTCGGAACAAAACAAAACAAAACAAAATTGAAAGCATTGGGCTGAGTGGTGTAATTACACCGTCTGTACCCACTCAGACCTTTGACGGTGGCTGGAAAACAGCCAAGGCCAGACAAGGAAGTTGAAAGTCGTGCCGTAGTTTCAGCACATTTTCTACACGTGCTTGCACACAGGGGCCACCTCTGAGGTTATTCCTGACGGCTAGTGACACCCTTCCCCCGAAGCAGCATTATGCAGAGCCTAGACTGTTGGCATTCTGTGTGTCCAGCCTTCTGTTTGTCTTGGCTGGAAATGGAAGCAGTCTTCTTGGCCCCAGGGGAGCAGAGCCATGGTCATGGCTAGACTTTGGCAGCATCTCAGCTGTGGTTTCAGGTGGCTGTTTCTCTCTCTCAATGCAGGCAATTGAGCCTAGGGTTTCACACAAGCTCTACCAAGTGCTCTACCGCGGAGCTAATGTACGTGCGTGTGTGTGTGTGTGTGTGTGTGCGCGCGCGTGCGTACACACAGTGTGTTTCTGCTTACCCCCAGAGGGCTCTCGGCATCACTCCACCGACACGAGGTCCCTTACAGAACCGAGCTGGTGTAATATCAAGAAAGCCCCAGCTATCTTTCTTTCTCTGCCACCACCCACTTCTCCAGAACAGGATTTACAGGTGTGTGCTCAACCATGCCCAAATTCTTTTCATGGGCTTGGGGGATTAGAACTCAGGTACAGAGTGCTCCTAACTGCTGAGTCATCGCCTCTGCCTGGGAGTGGGGGAGGGGTTCTGGAGGGGTCACAGTATTTGTGGGACAGTTTTAAACTGCAGGCTTTAAAAGAGTTTCAGGTGTGTGGCTTCCTGTGTACAGAAAAACAAGCTCCGAAATTCCCTTAGAAGGAGGCTTTCTCTCTATCTCATGCTCTGTTTTACATTTAGATGAGGTTACTTTTGGTTGACCTAGGTTGGTTCAAATTCTGGCTTGGCTACCCACTCTTAGAAACCCTTTAAGGTCACTCTCATCTCCTCGCAGTTTTGTGAAGATTAAATGAAAAAAAAAATGAGTGCCCAGTGTAATCCTGCCTCTGATGTCTGTTTGGAAACTGTTCTAATCCCCAAACACCATGTGTGTTAAACAGTAGCTCAGGGTGTGAACTCTGCACAAACAAGTCGAAAGCCCTGTGCCAGGCCGGGCTTTGGTCTTGAATTTGAGATCCTTGGATAAGTTGCCCCTGCTTTGGGATCTTGTTTCTGTTTCTGTAAAGTGGTTGGTAGTGGCAGAGACTCTGGGCTGGAAGAGAACTGGACCCTTAAATCATTAGCATGAGTTTGTTCCCTCCACCCCCCTTTATTTTTTGCACTGCAAGTTCCAGAGCATAAATTGCTTTGATCCTGCCTCTCAGAAGTGTCTACCACATTTAGGAGAGGCCTAACTAAGAATAATGACCGAAGTTGGATCTGTTCTGGTTTGTTCCTTGGGATGGAAACTCAACCGTAGGTAATTCTGGCGGGAGGATCAGTGCTAAGGAACATGTTTCTAAACCGACCCCACTCTGTTAAGGAGACAGTGACGTCAGGCAGATGCATAGTCCAGATTTTCTGCCACCAGCAGGCATTGGTCACCTCCAAAAGGCAGGGATTTCTAGTTACAGCACAGCAGTCTTCTGCCTAATGCTTTTAAAATTAAGAGGTGACTGGGCAATCTAATAAAACAGCCAAATGCTAGGATCTGAAGAAAATATGAGCCTTAAGTACCTATGCCCCAGCATGCTCAGAGAATCAAAACATTGACTCCGTGCGTAATGAAACACCACACTCCTCCCGCCTCTGGCAGTTGGCAGTCTGAGAATCCCAGGATTGAGGGGTTAACGACAGGACTCGATTGGAGATTTGTGAGAACAGATGGAAGGAACCCAGGGCACGTTGCCCTGTCAGGGTTCAGCCCTGATGCAGGCCAATCCGGGTGGGGGTGGTCTCTGCAGTGAGGAGGCTCCCCTGACTGCAGCCCCGGGCTTTCCTCCTGGCAGCCCCGGCTGCCTCCTGCAGCAGAGCCACGTGGACGCGTCTTTGTTGGTCTAGAGTGTCTGCGGCAGTGCCCCTCATCCGTGCCCGGGAGACCCCTCTGGTTTAGCTTTGGGCTTCCTGGCACTGTAGACCCTCCCCGGCTGACACAGGCAAATGCCGCATGATGAAAAGCAGCCACCACCGGCACTCCAGCCTCGGAGCCTTCCTGGCTCATCAGCACTCAGGAAGCCCTTGAAATAAGGTGAAGAGAGAAAATATTACCAGGACCTCTGCAGAGCCGTCGTCCCCTCCCCTCCCCCACCTCTGATTACACACACTAAGTGCCGCTATCTGTGTAAATAACCTTCTGTTCCCCGCGTCCCTCCGCCCTCTCAGCTCCCCCCGCCCCCTGCCTTAGGCTCTCTGGCGTGATAAATAGCCAGGCTACTGCACAGCGTGCACCAACACCTGGGAATAATCATGCAAAAATAACAGTGAGAGACTGCGGCGCGTCTGTTCTTGACATTAACTTTCCTCAGTTTGACAGGCTGCCACCACCAGCTGTTAGACTTACGAGTCTTTTTTTTTTTTTTTCTTTCCCTTCCCCCCAACTGGAAGATGGCTGCTTTCCTATTTTGGCCTCTGCTAGGTTGCACCAGTATCCCATCAAGATGACAGACAAGAGCACTGACAAAGGAACCCTAGCTAAAACTGCCAGTACTTTTGTTCCGATCTTTAATTCTCGTTATTGATACTGTATAACCCCCAGTGAGTTTTAAATGAGGACCATCTGATTAGGAGTATGTTTTTTTTTCCACTAGGAAGCCATGCAGAATTGTCTCACTTGAATTGCTGTTGAATGTAGTAAAGCCTAACCTTTGGCCTCCCAGGACCAAACCACCCATCAATTAATTTCCTTTCATTCAGGTCTGAGATATATTTGCAGCGATGGTAATGATATTAATGGTAGGACTAGCTCCTACTTAGTGAGTGTTACTCTGCCCTGCGCCCTGAACTCAGGTTGCTTGTATGACTCCGGGTCGCATTAGCTAGGTGCTATTTCTGTGTGTGTTTTTCTTTTTCTTTTTTTCAAATGAAGACAGAGCCACACAGAGATCAAGTGCCTGAGGTCCCATAGTGAATGGCCAAGCCAGGATTTCAACTCTGAAGACCTTTGTCTGCACCGCCCTGTTGTCATTAAAGTCCAGCCTTTTACACTCTTCCCTTGACCGCAGCTCTACAACTGAAGTTGCCGTTTTGATCTATTGATGATTGTTTAATTAGTGTTGATTGATTCCTTTGATGCAGCTTGCAGCCTTGGGACACAGGGATTCGGGGGCCCATTCTTTTCGGAGCAGGTCGCACAGAGTTTAACTGATTAAGTAGTTCTTTAGTGAGTGTGGAGGGGCTGAGGTGAGCTGAAGTACTTTTGGCGAGGCTACGCAAAAAAAAAAAAAAAAAAAAAAAAAAGATGGGAAACTGGAGATTAGGAGCAGAGATCTTGGAGTAATTCAGGACTCACCAGGACCTCTGGGTGCTCTCCTCATTGCTACAGAGCTGTAAATGGGGGTGATCATGCCAGCAGGCTTCTGCCAGGAGTCATTGGTAGAAAGCCCTATTTCCCCAGGCTGAGCTTCTCTGAGTTAAGCCCCCTTTTCTTATACTTTTACCACACTTTCACCGCACTTAGCCATGCATTTGGAGGGGATTACAGATTTATGTTAAATATAGTAGCGTGTAGAAAGAAGCCTTGTAAGGCTGTGTGCACGCCTTGGAGAGCTGGAATATCAGGCTGGGGACTCGCCAACCCCTTAAGCCAGTGTTTACTGAGCTGTACCCTGTGCTGAGCACCTCTTTTTACATGGGTTATCCCAGTCTTCCTTGTACCCCAGTGGGGGTGATGGTCATTACCACCCCCATTTCTTAGATTCTGATGTTCCATCAGTGGCTCGGAGTCTCTTAAACATGAACTGGTAGAGCCAGGACTTGAACCCTGGCCTCCTTGCTCACAAAACCCTAGATCCCACCCGCCTCAGCTGCCCTGCTCAGAAGCTGCTGCCTCCCAACAGGCAGGCCTGTTATAGACCTCTGCATTATCAGACTTCATTGCCTGAAGAAATTATGGCTTCAGTGTGGATTTCCCAGTGACCTGGGAAATCAGGGCATCACAGACTTGATCACTACTGAGGCCTGGTGTGGCAGCGAAGGCTTGAAATCCCAATGCTAGGGAGATGGAAGAAGGGAAGTCCCCAGATTGAAGCCAGACTATTCTGTTTAAGGAGCCCCTGCCGCAACAAACATACAATATCCTTTAAGACCTTGCTTTCTGTGTGGTAGGTGTGCTTGGTGTGTAACACCGTGACACCCATGAGAGAACTTAAATCTTTTCAGAGGGACGGTTCCACTGGGACATTACCTAGCTGGAAATAGCTATGGTCTCTGAATATTCCTCTCCATTTTAACCTCCCGTGATAGGTGATTCTCTTGGGAATTTCCCACCGCAGAGTTTCTCCCCCCCCCCCCAATACTGGTGCTTTTGTTCTTGCACAAAAGATGGAACACAAGCTCTCCTAGAATTGGGTGGGTTGGTCTGGATGGCTTTCTTGCTGGAACGCTGTGATGGTCTCAGGTAAAGGCCCAAGGCACAGACATATAGAGCTTTCTGTGACGGATGAGGAGTGTGGGCCCTGTGAAGCAAGTTCTCCAATCATTATTTGAGCTAATGGAAATTCAGATTCTTCTCTAAGCTCTTAAGGATTGGTAAATAAGAGGAATGCTTTTAAAAATAGCATTTCTGCCAAGTAAAACACTCCGGGAGTGGCTGTAACTCCTGCCCCGAAAACCCTCTTTCCATTTGGTGACCTCTAGGGAGGAGGGGCCCCTGGAGGCCATGTGGGTGGTCTCTGTACTCCACCTCTGCAGGACTCAGAGGGCAGTGGAGGAGAATGCAGGGTAGGGCAAGAGCTAATTCTTCTGGAAACAGGAATTTTGAGCTCCAGGGGAAAAACAAAACAACAACAACAACAACAAAAAACCCACAAACAAGCAGGATAATAGGAAAAGTGAGAGAAGACTTCACTTTGTCAATCAAAGATCTGAATATTTGAGATACCAGGTGTTAAGGCTTTAGACTATTATCATCTTATGAGTAGGTTGATATTTATAGTCAAAGTCTCTGATCCCTCATTTCTTTATTTGAAAACTGTTGGATGAGGTTTTTACATCATCACTGACTCAGCTTAGATCATGACATTTGGACTGTTTTCATGGGAATAACCACAGCCAGCTTATTTGGAGGCCTTGCTCTCAGGACACCCAAATTTTTCAAAAATATAAACTTTGGGCTGGGGTGTCTCTCAGTGACAGAGCGTGGGTTGAGCCTGCTCCAGGCCCTGGGTCTGGTCCCAGCAGCAGCAGCAGCAACCCCACAACAGAAACTTGATTTCTTTTTTTTGAATTTACATAAGTATCACAAATATCATGGTGTGTATTACTGATCGGTCTGTCTCTAAGTGGGATTGGGTTGAAATGGGGATTCAGTGCCGAAACAGGTGACATAAGCATTGCTAGCGGTATTAGGAGGCTGAAGACTCTATTTCCCAGCTGAGGAAAGTGGGCCTCAGAGAGGTGAAAGGACTAGGACTCTGTCAGGCCAGGAGCCAGAAGCCTAGTGTGAGCGCATGCTCCATCAAGAAAGGCCCCATTCATTCTCTGTCCAATTCTCACCTCTCAAAACTGCATCCCTGCTCTCTTGGCTCCTCACTTCTTTTATTTTAGTCTATTTTCTTACACATCAACTCAAGCTGTCTTTGTTCTCAGCATTAATGTGGGCTGTGGATCAGGCCACCTGACGCTATTTTCAGAAAACTGCTCCGCTTTGTCCCGTTAGCGTCTTCACCTAGCATCACATCGTCTCACCGTTTTTTTTTTAATTTCGAAAAGCAATTCTTACCACGTACAGGTTTTTAAGCTGCAATAAAAACCGTGGTTAGGATTGAGCTCGTCTCTCCTCCCCGCCACCGCCTCCTTAATTTTCTTCCTCAGAACCCCTTTCCTCATTTGTCAGCCCCCATTTTTAAACAGGAGCATTCGGTGGGAACTTTGATTCACACTCTGCTATGGTTCCGCGAAGGCATAAATCACCGTGTGGGGACTTGGTCCTGCCGGGGGCTTTTCTTTCTGGGACTCTGTGGTCAGGACAATAAAAATATGGTGCAAAAGAAGTTTTATGGCAGCTTTGAGAGCAGGAAATTAAGTTTCTTTAACATGCAGATGGGTGGAGGACTGCTCTCTGGCCTCTAGAATCCTCAGGCAAGGAAATGTGAGTTTATCATTTTAGGTGGAATGCAGCTGCCGAGGCTCCTCTGGTCAGTTCATCCAGGAGCCCACACAGGTGACTGCCTCCCCAGTTCAGGGAGCACAGCTCCTCCTCCGACCCTACTGAAATGCTTATTTCATTAGGGTTGTTTTTTTTTTTTTTTTTTTCTCTAAGCAACAAAGACTAGAATATTAACTCTGTAGCCAAAAGACTGCAAAGGGGCTTTAGGAAGCAAGGGATGTATGCACAGCAGATGCGATCAAGTTTTACTAGGGTCAGCCGTCTGTGGAGCCTTCTTAACATTTGCTGTTTACCGGGCGGATAATGAGCCCGAGAAGTGAGAGGCCCTGTCTGCACACGGTGCATAGGCGTCGGGAGTCCTAGTTTACAGGTGTGTTCCTCTGAGTCTTCTCCACAGCGGATGACCTGTTTCCAAGGTCAGATCCACGCTGCTCAGTAACAGTCCTAGCTCATAGTTGTTAAGTGAGCCGAATGAATGGCTGGCGGTGTGTCTAGGGCATGTGTGGGCTTTGGTTTCTTGACAGTCAGGCCTCTCAACTTGGGAAGAACATCTTTGCTTGTCCTTCTGGGGTTAGGGGTGCAAAGGGGGAATTTCTTGCACCTCAAGGCCTTGTACGTGGCTGAGGTATCCATTTCTTGGATGGGGGACGGGCTACCAAACCTTGATTGAGCTCCTCAGTCGTCTTGGTAAGGTGAATCATTGAAGGCTTTGTGGGTGAGGAGGCTCAGGTTGAATGGATTCGGGCACACACATTTATTTATCCTCTTTATGAATTCCTGCTAAACTTCACGCTAGAACACTTAATTAGGAATTGATTCTTAACACAGGCTAATATTCAGCTTACGTGCTTTAGTGTGTATAATCAAGTTATAAATTTTATACATTCTGCAGAGTAAGTTAATATATTTTAGTAGTGATTTAATTCATTATAGGTTGTAAAGTACTCTGAGAACAATTGTAGTCTATCTCCTTTATTTAAATGTCCAATAGCATAGATATTGTTGCTTATTAGTGTTTATCAGTTTCTCCTTTAGACAATGTTATCATTTTGAAAATGAGGTTTCTGTATGAGTGGGAAATAGTGTTAATTTTACAACACAATTTCACTCACGTCTCCGGAGACTAAAAGATTGTCCCGTTGGTGAATTTAGAAGGCCTGCTTCTCAATCGGGAAGCTAGCGCTCCCGTCTTCACCTTCTTGGACTTGAAAACAGGAAACGCTCAATTCTGTTCTGCTTATATTTTGGCACCCACGAAAGCACTCAAAGCCTATGGTAATTGCAAACGGAATGTAGAATGATGATCTGTTCTAGAAGCCATGTAAGAAGCTTGCATTACAGAGAATTCCCAGAATGCATCACCCCTGCAGTAAGCCTGTCTGTCTTTCAGGTTGACCCCCTGTTTACAGTGCCGGCACCACCGCCGCCGATTGCCAGCGGTCTCGCACCTCAGATTCTGCCCTCCTACTTTTCCCCATCTTCATCCAATATTGCAGCGCCAGCCGAGCAGCTTTTGGTTCGGACTCGGTCCGTGGGTGTCAATACGTGTGAAGTTGGAGTAGTGACAGAGCCAGAGTGTCTTGGGCCCTGTGAACCTGGGACCAGTGTCAATTTGGAAGGGATCGTGTGGCATGAAACAGAAGAAGGTAAATATCATTTATTTTTATTTTATCTCCCTCTGCCCTCTTCTCCGTGGTGTATCTCTGTCCATCTGTGAGGGGGATTTATTTGCTTTGTGGTTTGAGAGGACAGAAAGGTGGCTGGTAGGTGCTCTGACTTGGTTTAAATAACGATGCTTAATCGTCGTGTTCCTGGCTCTTACCTTAAAGATACGTCAGAGCCTTAAAATGCTTCTCTATCCTGAGGGCTACCACGGAGGTTCTGTGAGAAGCGGGGTCAGGAGCAGCTTTCTCCTGCCAGGTATCAAGGAGAGGGCGCTAAAGTTTGTTTGTTTCTGTGGAGTCTTCTACATCTGCCTACCTTCTGAATGTAACAGTGCTCCTTGTGCGTAGCCAGGGCCATTGTCATGATGGAGCTGAGGCTGATTGGTGCTCAGAGCTAATGAAGTTAAGGTCAAAGGTTTAAGGCCCAGTGGAGCCAGTCATCTCTTCTGCGTCCCCAGACAGACCCTTAACTCAGCACACCGTTTGGCAAGTGTGGCCCCTTAGTCACCGGGGAAACACTGCCCAGGGAAACTCAGATCCATCTATCACCGCCATTGGGAATGTAAGTCATAGTACCGGCCATGTAGATAGTGGGTCCAGATCAGTTTGCCATGTCTCTTAGCACATGTGTGTGGAGTGTTTCAAGTGGCATGCATCACTAACCAGAAGATACCGAGAAGCAACTCCCGGAGACAAGAGCAGTCTGCTCTGTGTACAGCGAGAAGAGGGGGTTGGAGGAGGGAACACACTAGTTGTTTGAAGAGGCGCAGTTGACAATGAGCATGGGAACCTGTCTCCTTTCAGCAGTGTTGGTCAAGGAGGAGGATGACAGCTGCATATATCTGGGCATCTGTGAGAAGAGTTGGTACGAGACTGAGATTGACAACAATGGGCAGAGACTGAATCATTAGTTGGTCTTGTTAAGGAGGAAGGTTGATTTTTATCCTCATGCAAAATCAAATGTAGAATACATGCCAGGGAAGCTTGGGTGTGCCACTATGAGGGGTTTATTGCTGGGCAGAAAAAAAAATATTTTATTTCTGGTTGTTTCAAGGGGAAAAAAACCTGATGATTGGAGAAATCTTTGGATTCTATAACACTACATGCATTCTTGTATGGTCTGTTTCTTAATTATTCAAAACAAGGATTGCAGCTGATGCCTATAATGAAGAAAAAAGGAAATAAAAACAGCAGTTCCTGGCTTAGTTCTTGTTTAAGTAGAAGTGATGATACCTAAAATTTTATTTGACATTTTTTTTTAAAATCTTCTCCTAAAACTAAACATCATCTAAAACATCTTTGAAGTTTTAGTTTGGGTTTGTCACCATTCTGGAAAGCCAGTTAGCCCAACACTGAGAATGTGGGGCTTCGAGGATGGTGTGAGAGCAGATAGAAGCTCTCCTCATCCTGCCTGTTTGCTCAGGACCCATGTCCCAGGCCAAGGGCCAGTCTCTGTCTGCCCCCACACCCCTCACGTGGTCCAGTTTTCCTCCCTAGGGGTCTTTCTGTAGAGCAGGAGTAGTGGAGAAGGGGTTCAGGCCGACCCCTCTTTTGTAGAAAGCGAATCAAGACATTACAGTTAGTTAAAGATTTTCAGCAACAAGGGAAGAAAAAAAAATGTGAAGAAAATAGGGGTTGACTTCCATAAACTCGAAATGGAGATTTCCTGGAAAATTCATTCATTAAAGTGAGGCACTGTCTTCCTGTTTCCTAATGGGTTCATTGCTTGTCATGATTTTATCATGTAAGTGTGGTGTAGGACAGTCTTCCTGCCCTGTCACCTCGCTGGGTGGTAGCTGTTAGAAAATTAGCCATAGCTTTCCGGGACAGTTTGGGTTATTTTTCAGTTTGCCTAGAAGTCTGTTTAGTTTTGACTTTTAACCTTGGCCTCTAATAAAAGTGGATTATTTAGAGCAGGGGAGTTGAGGGGTTGTGATTAAAAGCCAAAGCAGTCCGTGAATTAAAGTCGTTCTGACACTCTGGCCCTAGGTTTAAAGATACTGCTTTGATAATATAGAAATAGAGCCTCACCACTGCCACCCTAGCCTTTAAAAGACGGTTTTTGATTTTAAACAAACAAACAAACAAACAAACAGTCCTTTTTGGGCCAGAGTTTCACTCTGTACTGGAGGCTGACACCGAACTCATGATCCACCTACCTCTGCCTTCTGCCTGTTGGGATTCTAAGCATGTGCCACCATGCCTGCTCATTTCCAGATTTTGATAGACTTGGTTTTCTGGGTTTCCATCCAGGCGAATCTATGGGTGTCTCTGCACTGACTTACAGCTGTAGAAGAAAGGCAGAGTAGCCGACCATGGGCGGGGCCAATCTCCTTGCAGCCCCACATGTGCCAGGGCATGGCAGGTGCTGCTGTTCACTGTGGTGCCCTTAAGGAGCCAGAGTCATTCATAGGATTGTTCCTGCTGAAGAAGCTGAATTTCTGACCTCTGTAGAATTAAAGAACTCGTCTTTATGAAGGCCTGGGTACTAAGACATGGATTTAGTATACACCCATTTTCAAGGAAGAGGCATTTACTTTTTTCTTTCTTTCTTGGTACCATGTGCTTAAGGCCTTGGCACCAATTTAAAAATTAAACTCAATTGAGTATTAACTTCTTTTCAGGAAGAATAAAGACACAGAACAAAGACATTTGGAGCCAATTATTTTGCAGAGCTCAAAAACGGACGGTTTTGAGGGAAGGGGAGGGCAAAGCAAGCTCTAATAATTTGTCCTACAAGGTTTCACTAAAGAAAGAACTGCTTGTACCCATGCTTATAAAGTTGTCAGGTGCCTTTACACTGACTTGAGTCAAATCCTCCAGTGCTACCGTAACGGGTGGTGTTTTCCCAAATTTAATTTGACGCTGCATTCACACGTGTGGAGGTTGTATACGCCTGTGTTTTCAGACCCTAGAAATTCAAGAATCCATAGTTGCGGTCTCCAGGGGTTCTTGGATATTCCTGCAACCTCGTGGAGGATGGGAGCCATAGCGAGACTGGAACTTGTCGTTAGGTCACACACTTAGTTGCCTCTTGTTCCAGGAAGCCCTCTTCAGCGTCAGCCTCCTTTAGTCGGTCTTTGCACCTCTGGTTACTGCCCATAGTGAATGTCTGGTTGGTCGAGAACCTAGTTGTGCTCGGGAATGAAGCGTTAATAGTCTGGTTGCTTCTGGAAAAAATTAGCCAGCTTCAGAATATGCTTAATAGGAGAGAAAAATGATTGCTCCATGCGGACGTTTGCTTACCCTGGTCTGATCTTTCTCCTCTAAGGTGAGTGTTTAGGAGCCATGATGAACTGTACGAGATTACTCACAGATGTGGGGAAAATTTCCATAATGTTTCACCCGTGGCTTTTGGTACACACATGCCTAAAGTATAAGAGTTTGTTTGAAAATATGCTCTTAAAACAAAAATGGCAAAATAATGGATGAATTCAGCGCTGTGTGTAAATACATGTGTTGAGCTTGACTTTATGTGTCTTGACTGTGTTTTCTTTTGCATTTTATTGAGGTGGGGGGGTTTCCAACAATTGTTATTTATTTTTAGTTTTCTGTACATGAGTGCCTCTTTGGGTGTGTGCCCATGAGCACAGGTGTGGCTGAGAAAGCCAGAAGAGGGTTTGGATCCCTAGAGCTGGCGTTACAGGGCACAGGGTGGGAATTGAATTCTTGACTGTTGAACCAGCTCTCCATCCCCTTAATTATGTTTCCTATTGGGCCTTTTTGGTGGGCAGCCACATGTGAGAGAAAAGACTTGGTTCATGTGTGCCTACTGTCCATTCTTATAGCTGTCATCCTCCTCCCCTTTAGGATCCTGATGGTTAACCGAGTAAAGTAACTTAGAGAAAGGAAAACTGGCATTTGCCAATGATGGCCTCTTGAGCACCCACAGAAAAACAGAGCACGAGTTTTCAGTACTGTGCTATTAAGTCACTCAAGACGGGATGGTTTTAGAACCATCAGATGCCCAGGTACCACTCTAGGCACTGAGTTGGCATGGATTTGTGCATTGGTCTGGACTGGTAGATGATCTGCCACTGGTGTTTTAATATTCCAGAGGTGATCAGAGGAGCAGGGAGAAAGACAGGTAGAGGAGACAAAAGAGGACAAAGAACACTAGGTCCTCTGCAAGTTCCTTGCTCGTTTCTCTTTCAGGATGTCCCATATATGTATTGTCTCAAGTTCCCAAGAGTAAAATGGACTGGGACCTTTGCCTTTACCTGACAGTTGATGAGATCTACCAAGATGCTGAAGTATGGCAGGGGAGCATAGTTGTTGAGCTACTGGGGGGATGGAAGCCTTGAACATCCATCCAGATGAACCACAGAGGATCTGAGTGGCAGTCTTCATGAACAACCGACTGATACCACTTCCTAATACAGTGCGAGGCACCTTACTGTTGAGTTTTCAAATGAGCCAGGCACAATAGGCTTATTCCTTTGTCGTTTCTGCTGAATTAATTTTGAAATAGGCCAGAAACCAATAGTGATGTTAATGTAGCGTATATCCTGGAGAGAATGGATCTCACTTGTAGCTCCAGCACTCAGGAGACAGAACAAATGTGAGCCTGAGGCCAGCTTGGGCTCCAGGGAGACCCTGTCTACAAATAAGCAAGCAGGCAAACCTTGCTTAGATCATCAATGGGGGATTTCCTAGGAGACAGTGGAACGCCAGTGGCACGGTGAGTATGATTGTAATGAGACAGAACAGCATTGGCGGGAGGAACGCCATATAGAAACTTCTTTACCTGGTGTTCTGTGCCTTTGGTTTCCAAGTGATAAAAAGAAAAAGGAAGAAAAGGAAGAAAAGGAAAAAAAAAAACAGACGAAGATTTGGGAAATGATGGTTTTAAAAGGTAATTAACTGGAGAAATAAATGACTCCTTTTTTAAAAAAAAAAACAAAACAAAACACTAGAGATGTTCTTAAATTCCGTTTCTCTTGGATCTCCAAAGTCGTAAATGTGCAGTGTAAGCAGTTTCAGGCTAAGTCACTAAAAGGCAAATGCTCTGCACAATTGAGACTAGCCTCAAATACGGCAGCATGATACCCCTTCTGCCGTATTTACTTCCTGATCCCAGTACTTCAAACACAACATTTCTTTTAAACTTCTGATTAATTTGAGAAGAGATTACACACGAATCCAGGCTTCCGCCCCATTTTCTGTGCGATACTTCGCTGAGTGAGAAGCTGTTTTGAGAGCTGTGTTGTTATAAATTTGATTGTGATCCTCAGGGGTGTGAAATGACATTGTTGACTCGAGTGCTTCATAATCCTTTCCCACCACTAGTAACCCTGCAGTCCCAGCAAACGAGATAAATGGTGGCTGGAGCTAGGGGCCAGTGCTCAGTTGAGGCTTGTCAGTTCATATGTTTGCCGGAAATAATTGTTTAATTACTCTGTTGAAAAGAACAAAAGGGTCTAGCCTTGGTCCTCTACAACTTCCCACAGAGGTGTTGAGGGGCTGAAAGAACTACAAATTATAATTAGCACCACTGTGTGCACTGGCCATGAACTGTTCCATAGTCTTTTTTACCCACCCTACCAGAAGGCTGCCATTGAGAGTGCCCATTGGTTCCTTAAAAGC
>JAQHUG010000078.1:4826008-4860134 GCA_028555095.1 Dicrostonyx torquatus
GTGTGCGTGCGTGTGTGCGCGTGCGTGTACGCATCTGTAACTGACATATCTTTTTCTCCTGAATGGAGGAATTTATAAAGAAATTTCATGAGTCTTGATGTTATAGTGACTTTGAACTGAACATACATTTATAATTACAACATGGAAATGATCTCATTATTTGCAAAGAATAGCTACTGACCCATCTATACACATCAATTGAAGTATTTCATTGATTTTTTTAAATAATTTTCATAGCTTTAGTGAAATATAATTTACTTAACATGCAATTTGTTCATTGAAAGTGTACGGTCCATAGATTTTTCACTGCATCTAGAGTTAGACAGTCATCATTACAATTAATTTCAAAAGGTTCTTCATCACTCCAAATTTGAAACCCACAACTTTAGTCCTCCTGAAGTGACTTTTTTTTTCATTTTTTCTCCTTATTTTTTGCTCGTTTATGGGTAAGCATGTGGGTTTTGTTTGGGATAAGACAAAGGGTTGATTTGATAAGCTATTTCTTTGTGCCTAAGTGTTTATTAGGCACTGATTTCATTGAAACCAAAGCAAGCTCACTGTCTCCATCTCTGTTTAAATAGAGACATGGGACTCAGGTCACCTGTGTCAGGTAGCTCGCTTGGCGAGCAGGAATCTAAATTTGAATTCACTGAAGCTGGACCTGGAGGTTTTAGTCTCCACAATACCCCTCCTTTTGAATTTCTGCTCTCCTTCTGTCAGAGTTCTCGTGCATTTCCCAAAAGGCTGAGTGAAAAGAGGGAGCCAATGCGGTGTGGTAACTGGAGGTTTTATTCGAAGTGTGAAGGAAGTTCTTTGTAGTTTGTGAGTCTGGTATGGCAATGGTCCTCAAACTTCAGCTGCGTTGATGGGCGCACACTGTCCTTTCCAGCCCCGCTATCCTGAGAGCGGCTTCAGTGTGACTCAGCTGCTCTTTCATTGTCCTCCACGCCTGGCATAGAACAAGCCCAGACATACATATTTGTTGACTGTTGGATAGATTCATGGAACAAAGTGATACAGGCTAAACACCTGGGTGAGTGGGAGTAGTGGAGCTTCAGAGCCAGGGATATGCTATTTTTATAGAATTATGTTTTAGACGATGAAGGATAGCTCTAGAAATACTTTCTTGTTGATTTTTAAAAAACTATTGAAAAGTCATATTTTACAAGTAATTTAGCTTCTAACCTTGCTAGTATTTAACTAATCAGAACAAAAAGAAAGCGTAGTCAAAATTATTCATTCAGGCATATTATGATGGCATAATTCAGAGGATAGGGGCGTTTGCCTCCCATCCTGAAGGCCAGAGTTTTCTACCCAGGACCCACATGAGCAAAGGAGAGAACTGACTCCCTTTTCTTCTCATAGGTTGTGCTCTGACCTCCATATTCAAGTCATGGCACGTCCGTTCCCCCATACACACAAACTACACTTACAAAATAAGCAAATAAATGCAATGATTTATGCATTCATTATTATCCTCAAAATGGTTTTTGTTTTCTGACTATCAAGTGTCCCTTATGGATTCTGGATGGGTTCATGTAGGGCCATGTGGGAATAAAGAAAAATACATAACAAAATAATCTGTAATCAGTACTCAGGTGACCCTTAGTGTATCAGTTAACTTTCTTAGCTTTTAAAGATTGTTAGCTATAGGAGAATGTAGCATAAGAGTCTCCAGAATAGAATCATTTCTCAAGATTATTATACCTGGCCTCAATTCTCAGAGTTCATCCATGCTATCACACATGGCAAGACTCATTTCTCTTTCAGATTTGTACAATATATTCCTCTCTCTCTCTCTTACTTACACACACACACACACACACACACACACACACACACACACACACACACACACACACCCCATTTTCTTTATCCACTCTTTCATCAAGAGACATTATTTCCACATCATTGTTTCCTTGACAATGAAAGGGAAAAAAAGGGGGTGTGAAACTCATTGTAAGATCCTGATTTCAATGCTTTGGGGTAAGTATCCAAAAGAGGATACGATGTTTTGATTTCTATATAATGGTTCCCATCCTGGTAGGCAGGCAGGCATCAGATGGCATCATTGTGGTTTGAGTTACGTTTTCTGGATGGTTACTGTGTTGAGCATCTTTTCATGTACTTGTTGGCCATTTGTTCATGCTTTTTGGAGAAATGTCTGCTCAAGTCTGAGATGGTTGTGTGAAGAATTCATATAGCAGAGGTGTTTGCTGCTGATCAAAAGGTTCTTCTTTTGCTGGTCCGATGCAGGCTCACAGCTGCACTCTCCCACCTGGCCGCAGCCTGTCGCCTCCCCCGCCCCCGTAAATGTCTACATAGTCATAGTTTTCTATGAGGAAGCTTTCCGTTTTACATAGTCCCACTAAACTGTTTTGCTTTTTGCTTCCCATAGGCTTAGCATTTTCCTATGCTTTCAAAAGAATAGTTGAGCTCATATACAAGATGTACTTTTTATGGACCTGGGCAAATATTTGATAAAATGTTCGTGAAAACGGATGTCAAACTGCCTTTGCAAAGTGGCTGAGCCATTTTTTACATTCCCACCAGCAATGAATAAAAAGTCCTGTGACTGCACCCGCTAGGGCTTAATGCTCTCAGGTTCTGAAGTGTGGCCCACGGAATGAGTACCTTGTTCTAGGTGAATTCCCCTGAGGAGGGTTAAGGCAGCACTTCCTGGACTTTTGCCATTTGTATGTCATCTGTGGTGGTGTATCTGGAGCATTCAAAACACGATTTGTTTTCTTGCTATTGAAGCTGAAGTGCTCTTTGCCTATTTTAGATAAACACTTTCTCCCAGCTCTTTTCTATTCTTCCCCCCACTTCCTTCCCCTCCTTGTCAAGTCTTCGTCGAGATTTTCTTCTGTGCCATCTTTCCATTTTACAGTTTTGTGCTTACGTTGAGGTCTGTAGTCTGTATTGAATGTGTGGTGCGCAGAGCATGAGGCTAGTGTCTAGATGGTTTTTGTGTGCGGCTGTTATACAACTTTTCTGAATCTGTTGCCTTTGCACCTTTGTCAAAAATCAATTCAATATATATATATATATTGACATGTGTGTGTTTGCCTGAGAGCTGTTATGTTGGAATACCTTTATTTAATTTTTCTTTTTTCAGTTTTTCGAGACAGGGTTTCTCTGTAGCTTTGGTGCCTGTCCTGGAACTAGTTTTTTTTTTTTTCTTTTGGTTTTTCGAGACAAGGTTTCTCTGTAGCTTTGGAGCCTGTCCTGGAACTAGCTCTTTTAGACCAGGCTGGTCTTGAACTCACAGAGATCTGCCTGCCTCTGCCTCCTGAGTGCTGGGATTGAAGGCGTGCGCCACCACCGCCCGGCTGTGGAACTAGCTCTTGTAGACCAGGCTGGCCTTGAACTCACAGAGTTCTCTGCCTCCTGAGTGCTGGGATTACAGGTGTGCGCCATCACCGCCCAGCTAAAACCGGTCTTGATTAACATAGCTATCCTGTAGAGCGGTAGTTCCCACCTATGGGTCACGACCACTTTAAGGGGTTGAATGACCCTTTCACAGTCACCTAAGACCACTGGAAAACACAGATATTTATGTTATGATTCATAAGAGTACCAAAATTTCATTTATAAAGTACCAACAAAAATAATATTATGTTTGGGGTCAGCATCGCATGAGGACCTGGACTGAAGGGCGGAAGCATTAGGAAGGTTGAGAGCCACTGCTGCAGGGTATATACTTTATATATTCTGCTCTTCAGCTTCGTGTGGGCTATTTTTTTTTTTTGACTTTTTGCCTCTTCATGTTGACACTAATGTTAATCAGGGCCCATTGAGTAACTTCCTGGGTTTCAGATTAATATTGCACAGAATCTGCCCATGAAGTGGAAGGAATTAACATTTTGACTCTCTCAAGTAATTCTACAAATGTGATATCTTCATTTACTTAATTCTTGGATTGCTTTAATCAAATTTTGTAGTTTTCCTTATGTAGCTATTGTACATGTTTAATTAGAATTGTTTTATGCTTTGTGATACTAATGACAGTGGTATTTTTAAAAGAAGTTTCGTACGTTTATTTTTTGAGCGCATGCATGCCCTCACACTTGGTTAGCTTGAGGACATGCCGTGGCACACACGTGGAGTTCGGAGGACGGCATGTAGGTGTCAGTTTTCTTCTTCCACAGTGGAGGACTCGACTGGAATTCAGGTCATCAGACTTGGTGGCAAGATCTTTCTTTACCCGCTGGGCCATCTTGACAACTGTCATGTCTGAAATGTTAAAGTCTTCTTATTACTGAGACTCGGGAGAGTGACTGACTTTTGTGTCCTGTGCCTTGGTCTCATCACGTATTAGCTCTATATAGTCATGTTGAATGTTGCCTTCTCTACTCCCTCCCCCACTACCCCCATTACATACAACTACGCATGGTGGCACACACCTTGAATCCCAGCACTCAGGAGGTGAAGGCAGGTAAATCTGAGTTCAGGGCCAGCGTGGCCTGGAGACTGAGCTCCAGAATAGCCAGAACTACACAGACAGGAGAAAGCCCGTCTTGAGCAAACAGAAATACATATGTGTATCTTTTCTTTTATTATTAATTTTATTACTAGTTTTAAAAAAATTATTCAAACCTTTTCTAAAAAAGACTACTTCTCGACCGGATGGTGGTGGTGGCACACATCTTAAAGCCCGGCACTCAGGCAGAGTTGGGTGAATCTCTGTGAGTTCGAGGCCAGCCTTGTCTACAGATTGAGTTCCAAGACAAGGAATACACAGAGAAACCCTGTTAATAAATAAAATAAAAGGCTAATTCTCCCTGTTCTCTGTTCAGGTGTAGGGCCAGGTCTTGTTTAGGCAGCCATATTTTTGCGGTATCTTGAGTCTAGATTCTGTCTTTTCTAGGAGATACAGTCTTACAGCCGACTTTGGCCCTCTGGCTCTTACACTCTCTCGAGTGTGTGAGATATCCTGCTGTTGTTACAGCACTTAGCTGCGAGTGGTGGAGGAAGCCTGTAATGGGGTGGGCCAGTGTGCACATCCCAGATAGAAGGATGTAAGCGCTTTTCTCAGGTTGCCCAGCTTTGGACCCACTTTTATTTTAATAACAGAGGGGATTCGGCTCCAAGTTCCATGTCTAGCTTGTGGTACTGATGTCCAGGCTCACTGGGCTCTGCCCCAGTGGAGGCCTTTGCTCTCCATCACAGAAATGTTTGGCTTTGGCCTTGGCTTGGGTCTGGAATGGCATTAGTAGTACCCTATCCCCCAAGAAAAGTGAAGGAAGCTAAAGGAGACCTTTAGACCGCAAAGATTCAAACCCACAGGGGGGAAACGTTAGTCCAGTCACCAGTTCCTCTGACTCACAGCCAGTTAGGCTTGTCTTCCCAATGTCTCTCTGTTCAGTTCTGTTTCCTCAGAGACAGGAAGAAGTAAGGACAGAATATTCATAGAGAACCCTTTGAGAGCCATAACCTGTTTATAATATACAATTTGTCACTTGGCATATCAAGGGGTGTCCAGATTTCTCCTTGACACATCCAAGCCCTTACTGGCCTGTCCCTTTGCCTGCCTCCTAAGCTCCCTCTCATAATCTCTCCTCTCTTGGCAGGTGGAACTATCAGGGTACTTTTTAACAGTAATGTTGACCAAAGCACTCCCATGTGCCCTCCTCCAGACTTCCTGTTCAAAAAGAAGCTTGGCTGGTCTTTCCTTGGCAAAGGGGAAATAAGCCGTAATGTGGGAGAAGGCATAGCATATATATCCCAGATTGCTGTGCTCAGCAAAGAAAATAGCAGGAATTAGGCTCATGGGCACTATCGCAGAGGATCTAGCAGGGCCCGATATCACGCATTCAGGAGACTCAAGAGAGGGGCAGATAAAACTTGCAGCGAGGTAAGCAAAACTCTGATTGCTCATTTGGTGAATTCTTATAGCCGAACACTAAATTGAGCAGTCATATGCACACTCATATTTGTTTTTTCATAATTAAACCTCTCAACTCAATAAGTAACTGAGGCGCTTTTGCGACAATTCGTTCTTTGGGTGTTAGAAAGGTGGCACCTGAGTCTCTGTGACACAGGACACGCCGGGTATCTGTGTCTGCGCTCTTAAGCCCTTTGATCTGGGGAGATCCTTATTGTTAAGGTTGGAATCTGCCATG
Source organism: Dicrostonyx torquatus (assembly GCA_028555095.1). Classification (NCBI taxonomy): domain Eukaryota; kingdom Metazoa; phylum Chordata; class Mammalia; order Rodentia; family Cricetidae; genus Dicrostonyx; species Dicrostonyx torquatus. The sequence continues at coordinate 4,832,134 of JAQHUG010000078.1, forward strand.
CCCCTCTGTCAAGCTCACACTTGGAAGACTTGGCTCCTGGATGGTGGTGCCATTTGTGTAAGTGACAGAATCTTTGGGGCACAGGTGGCCGATGTTGGCCACTGGGTACAGGACTTTGAAGGCTGTGCCTGCCCATAGTTTTGTTTTAATGTCTGTTTCCTGCGAGGAGCCGTGGGCTCTCGCTGTTGTTGCTGTCAGAGCTCCCTTGCTGAGATGGACTAAAATTCCCTGAGTCTGCGAGTCAAAAATGAATCATTTATGTGGCTTCCTTTGGGTGTTTTGTTAGGGCGATGAGAAAACATGCATGAACCTCTCCTTCTAATTAGCCTCATGTCTGTATGTGGAAGGCTCCAATACAAAGCTCATTCTTTTCTTGGGGCGCGGGGGCACGGGTTTCAAGACAGGGTTTCTTTGTGTCGCTTTGGAGCCTGTGCTGGAACTCGCTCTATAGACTAGGCTGCCCTTGAACTCGCAAATATCCACTCGCCTCTGCCTCCCAGGTACTGGGATTAAAGGCATGCACCACCACTGCTGACTTCCTCTTTTTTTCTTAAAACCCACTGAGTCCATTTTGTACTGCCCCTAGACTCATGGGTACAGGCCATCCCTCAGAGCATGATAACCCACCCGGGCCACGCCGCTAAAGAATCCTGACTCGACTCTTCCTCAGCAGTCGGTAGCCCTTCAGGTAGTGAGAGGTTCATGTGCCCTTACCCCATCTTCGCTGGGCTGTTGGCTGGCTTGATCTGATAGTGGTCTGGTTTGGGATATCACAGCTGCTGGAAGTTCCCGAGACTAGTAGCCCTGTCATTTCCAGAAGACACTGTTTTGCCCCAGTCCTCCCCAAACTCTGGAACTTATAACTTTTTCCAGCCCCCTGTAATGGGTCCCCATGCCTTGGAGGGAAGACCCTTGTTCTCAGAGTTCTTAGAATAGCAGAACATCTACTTAAAGTTACTATTGGCAGTACTGTTTTTCAGAATCTCTAGTTCCTAAGTAATTGGTCTTCTCTGTTTCTGAGTGTGTGGGTGAATATAGCTAGTTTTTACAAACTGTTGAAAAGCAAGTAAACACTTTTCTGGCTGTGAAGGTTTTGGCTGATACATGGGAGCTCAGTTTGGCTTATGGAGAGAAATGTTTTTTTTTAAATTTAATATTCACTCAATATTTTTACAAAATACCCCCAATGTAGTTTTCAGCTCTGTTCTTCACGACAAGAAAAATCAAAACACCACCCATTCTCCTTTCCTTGGAGAAGGAGCCCCACATGTTCTTCTGGGCTGGCGGGAGGCCTGGGTCCTGCCAGCTCTTCAGAGACTCCTGTGGATACCCACAGTCTGGGTTTTTGCCACAGAGCTGCCTTCTTGACAGACGACGTTTGAAGTCACTCAGGTCAAAAATGCATGTAACATGTCTTATTTTCTGGAGCGGCAGTGAGGCCTACGTGTTTGACAAGACCCACCAAAGGCAGCCTTCTCCCATGTTCCTGCACTTCCTGAAGAGACACGGCCACTTTTCAGAATATGAAAACAAACCTGCCGGAGACAATGTGGGAAGTGAGTCATAGCTTAGCGGCACCTCACCGGTCCATGAGCAGAACAATCGCTTGTCCTAACAAGTGTTTGGGAGTCGGAGCCAGAATCAGGATCTGCCATCATGACTTGGAGCACCGTGAACCTGTCACCAAGGTGGCTGCAGCAATATGGAGACGTGAGAGGTGTCTTGCTTTCAATAAATGTTTGAGGACTCAATTGCAGACTCAGAATTCTCTTCACTGGAAAGCGCCAGCCACACTGCTTGGTAGGAAGACTGGAAGGCAACGCATCTGCTATGGAGGGGTTTTTGGTTTTGCCTGTTTTTTTGTTTTTTTTTTTTAAGTTTTGAATTGATAATGGGTCAAATAAACGTAATGGAACTTGAGAATAAAGGGTCCATTTTCAAAGACACAGAATGTTGTCAGCCACTTAAAATTATGTTGACATCAATCTTTAGTGACGTTGCAGGAGAGGCTTGCCTCAAACTCCCGATCAGTTACTCGAGAATTCCCAAAGTGTATACCTTCCAGGAGATCTCATCTTATGTCTAGCGTGCGAATTAAATATCTTCTTGCAATAAATACCAGGAACTGGGCCAGTTCTCCTGAGCCCGCAGTTTCTTGCAAGCAGCAGGTTTTCTAAGCATGGGATTTCAATGAAGCATTGTTAAGTCTTCGAGCTGAGTTAAAGTCACCACCTTTATTTTCTCGCACTGAAGGAAGTCTGGGGGATTTATGACCTGTTGTGCCATCAAGACAAGATCCGAGAAGCACAAAGTTCCAGGGCTTTAGTGATGGCTTGCAGGGTGGAGGTAGGGTCTACTTGTCCCTCTCGTTCACCCTAAACCCACCTCAGAGTTCCAGGAGAGGTTGGACTGTACCACATTGGACTCCTTGAAGAGTCAGCCTGGCAGCTGAGCCCGGGCCCCAGGAGCTCACGTTGGGGTTTGCTGGCGAGGAGTTGCTCTTCCCCTCTAGAGTTGCCTCTCCTGACAGCAGCCATCAGCAGACTCCCCTCTTTACGTTGAACTTGATCTGTGGGGGTTGCAGATAGTCCAGCAAGAGGTAGGTGGTCCTCGTTGCACACTGGGGAAGATCGTGGGTGTCTTTTGCGAAGGAGAAGGAGCAGTTTGCAGAGGAGATTGTCAGGGAGCCTGATTTTGTGTTCTTCAGCTATGAATTCTGGCAGCCTAACTTGTTCTGGTTCAGTGTTAGATGCCACTCTCTCTTGTATTTCCTTCTGGTCATTAATGAACAATGATGAAAGGGTCACAGGCGCTCCTGGTCTGTTGGAAGGCATAATCACATTGATTAGAGTGCAAAATGGAAACATGGAGATCGCTCCAAGGCAGCCAGAGCCCTTCTCCCACTGCGTGTGGACTCCTTTCCCTCTTTCTCGTTTATTCTTGTTTAGGTGTGACTAGTCTTCATCTCTTGTGATAACCATGCAGAAAAAGCATTTCATCCCAAATGATGAGTCTGTTAAGACCCAAAGAGGCATGATTCCATAGCTTAGGACACATCTGTAACAGTTTTGATTTAAAAATCTTTGTTTTTATCGTCTGTAATATTCCTCTGTCTTCTCCATCTAGCAGTTTTAGGGAAAACAATGTATTATGGTAGAATCCTCTCGCGTTTTTAGTAATCCAGTTCTGACGACTCCTAGTCTTATACTTCTTGAGAAAAGATGGGTAACTAAACCAACAGAAAAAAATTAAAGTAACAAAGAAACAAACAGCAACAATAAACCAAAACTAAGGTGGCAGAATTGCCACAGCTCTAAGGTACGGATAATAAGTTGGTTTTAAAAGAGAGGCCAATCAAGGTGTGGGGGTTCACACCTATAACCTCAGCAGTTGAGAGCCTGAGGCCAGAGGATTGCCACAAGTTTGACACCAACCTGGGTGCACAGTATATTCTAAGGCACCTCCGGTGTGCTAGCCTGCCTCAAAAAAACCAAAACCAGAAACAAAAAGATGAAAGAAAAACGGTGGGGTTGGAAGACCAGGGTGGTAGCTAGTCCCATCTCTCTGTCCCCATTTGTTACATAAATACTTATATGTGTAAATAGCCTAGTGATGTGCTTTGAATGTATTCCCGTTGCCTCCCAGCTTTTGCAGACATGATCCCCTGTTCACTTTGACAGCTAATGCATTTTACATAACTCAAGTGACAGGATGTGGGTCAGCCATGCCTTGGGACTTGGGAAGATTAATAAGGCACAGTGGCTAAAAGGGATCTTGGAAAAGAGCACTGGTTTAGGTGTCAAGAACCCACTGCTGGGTTTGGTGTCACATGCTTGTAATTCCAACATGTGAAAGGTTGAGGCAGGGGGATTGCGAGTGTAAGGCTAGCCTGACATACACAGAAAAGACAGAGAGAAAGAGAGATCGAAACAGGGATACACACACAGAGAGAAACACAGGGAAAGAAAATGCATGCACTAGGCTACAGTCTCAATTTCCATCATTAGCCGTTTTCTCCTGGCACTGGGCCTGGCTTCCCCCAGGTGTGAAATGGAGTGGGCTAGAGTGCATGATCTTCTGTTGATGCACAAAGTCCTGGGTGCAAAGGAGTGTAATGATCTTAGGTCTTCATGCCAGAGTAATCACAGACTTGAAGGGCTCTACACAGAATGCTTAGCAGATCACGCTGATGGCATTACTCTTAAATACCCTCTGGGTTAGTGCCAAGGGCTGCTGAATGGGGAGGCTCGATCTGAGTCTTCAGAAATTGGTATTTCTAGGGTTCTTCATTTACTCAAACCACATGTCAAGCCATTAGCACTCCTGCAGGAAAGGTGAATTCTGTAGCCCACTCCCTCTGAGGAAGAGCTCATTGAAGGTCTCATCTGACAAGCTGAGTGGGCCAAGATAGCTTCCCTGACAGGTCCTGAAGCCCCTGGCCTAATGGACCTGAGCAAACTCCACTGTGAAACAGAGAGGTTATGTTATGTGAACAGGACAATGAACATATGACTGCAGCCTCATTTGCTTTCTAACTCTTATCCAAGTCTCTCTCTCTCTCATACACACACACACACACACACACACACACACACAAAAGCGTGCACGCGTGCACAGAGACACACATAGAGTTGTTCAAAAGGGCACAAATTTCCTATAGACCAATTTAAAAAGCTTGTAGTTAGCCAGGCCATGGTGACATGTGTCTTTAATCCCAGCACTTGGGAGGCAGAGGCGGGTGGATCTCTGTTAGTTTGAGGCCAGCCTGGTCTACAGAGCATGTTTTGGAGAGGTTCCAAAATCTACATAGAAAAACCCTGTTTTAGAAACAAACAAACAAAAAAAAAACAAAAAACCAACCAAAAAAAAAAAAACCCAACCAACCAAACAAAGGGCAATAGTTTCATAAATAGTTTTTTTTTTTAATCTATTTTCTGTTTTTCAGCAGGAACTAACTACTCGGAACTCTCAGGTGACATTTTCTATTTTATTTTTTTTCTTTCTTTCTCTCTCTCTCTCTCTCTCTCTCTTTGGTAAATAGTTCTTGCATTTTTTTTTTTTTTGCTCTGATTTGGATATTTTACAGAACCTCTTATTTGGAAATATAATGACTAAAAACTCTTTTTCTCTTCCAACACAAATATATTTTACCTCACCCATACTCCCAATATAATTATGAGTTACGAGCTCTCTATTGCTGTTTGACAAATTATTCTAAGACATTGAGCCATAGAATAACAAACATATATTATGTCACAGTTTTCTTGGGTCAGGAATGTGGAATGTGGAAACAGCTTATCTGGTTGCTTCTGACCAAACTGTCTCCTGAGGTTTCTGTCAAGCTGTAGCCAGTGCTCCTGTCGGCGGAAGACTTGGCTGAACCCGAAGGACTCCGTTTTGAGCTCACTTATGTGGTTATTGGCAAGCTTTAATCTGTTGTGGACTACTAGGTCAAAGACCTTAACATGGGCCTCTGTATAGAATCACTCACAGTGTGGCAGCTTGCTTCTCCATCAAGACGGATGGATGGATGGATGGATGGATGGATGGATGGATGGATGGATGGATACATATACACATACATACATACATACATACGTGGGTGGGTGGGTGAATGGACAAATCGATGATAGGTTGATGACTGATAGACAGACAGACAGATGGATGTAAAGTTCCAAATAGAATCCATGCTTTTATGTAACTTAATGTTGGACCTGATAGCAGTACTTACTTCAAGCAGAGCGTGAATACTAAGCCGTGGTGGAATTAGGGACCATGATAGAGGCTGCCTACCACAAGTAATTTTCTGCTGGGAATGTTTACATTATTATGATTATGAATATACTACCCACAGCGTAGCAGTGTCCTGTGATTGCCTCTCTTTCTCATCTACCTTTCTCCCTGGAGTTAATATTTAACTTTTATTTCGTTTGTTTAGTGTTCTCTGAGCCCATCACTAATTCACCGTGCATTGCCCTGCCAGAATTAAATTGCAATTGCCTCTCATTACATTGAAAGGCATTGAGTATCCCACACAGTTTTCGTATTGGACTAGTTTTCCCCGGTCTTCTGATCTGCTCCAGTCTGGACTGATTACAAGAGTATGATTCATGTCTATACAAATCTGGGCTTGCTAGTTTAGAGCTTGCTCAGGCTAACATCACCTGGTACTTTGCATGTCCTCTTCTCTTGGTCTGCCCTTAATCTTGGGGGGAGTCTATCTTTCAGTAGTGTTCACGGGAGATAGAAGTTATGAAATCTTGAAGACCTACAAATGTGTTTCTTCCATCCTCACACGTAGTTAATGCTGTGTCAGCTGAGGATAATTGGGAGTTGCTTGACCTTAAGCCTTTGAAGGTGGTCCCTCATTGCTCTGAGCTCCCCTGTGTTGTGGTGGAGATGGGTAATATCACCCCAACTTGAGCTCTTGTACCTGATCCTTGTCTTGTCTCCTAAGCCTTCATCTTTGCTTTTGAGCATTCTGACATATCTTGTTGACATCCTTTGTCATGAGATCTTTTAAAATATGCAGTGCTAAGCTTGGTCCTATGCCTGGAATTGGTGCTCTTAGGGACTGTGTAGACAGACTGCGATGGCTATGATTTGCATCCCCTCTCTTTTTAGACCTTTTATTTAGAACCTCCTGTTACATCCTTTCTCCCTCCTTTCTCAAAACTCTGGTTTATAAGTATTTATGTATTTTCTTTTTTCAGCAGACTTTTCTCCAAATTTATCATTGTTTTTTCCCTGACAAATCTGTTCTCGTGTATCTTTCACTTCTCAAAGCTTAAGAACAACAACCCAGAATTGTCCCCGCAAGCCTTCCTTCCATTCGAGTTTCAGAATAACCGTCTTCTTCTTACTCCAGAAGTCCTATTTTTCCTCTTTCTTATTTTCCTCTCCGCATTATTTTAAATTCTTTCTCTTTCGACTGTGTCTAGTTTGGGCTTTCTGTTTCACAGTGGCGATGTCCCTCAACCGTCTGTGGCTTCTTGGCTGCCTAGTGCTAACCGCTAAGGAGCGTATCTTTGGGGACTTGATGATGGGATAAAAGGGGTCATTTCCAGAGTGCCTCTGGATCGTCTTCCACCTCGAGTCTGCTTTTATCAATTTCTTAAGAAAAGCTCTTACTACATTCCTGACTGCCATCTTTCTTGCTGTCACTTTTAGGGAACTAAAGGCTTTCTCTACATTGTACAAATTTAGCTTAATCTTACTATCCTTCTGCCCGCCCCCCTTTTTGGACTGAAATGTGATCTCTATACTAATAGTTTCTTAGCTGAGAATTCCTGGTAGCTACCATGAGAAAATTTTAGTTGATATGGGATATGCCACCATGATTATCACTTACATCAGCAATCAATTTTTTTTAAAGATTATTGCTATTTGGGATTTTTTGTTGTTGTTCATTTGTTCTTATTTTAAGCTGAAGCCTTTTCACATACCCTAGAATGCCCTGGATCTTGGGGTTCTGGTGTCTTAGACTCCCATGGGCTGGGATTAAGGTCAGCCTGTTATTATGGATTCTTAGACGCAGTTAATCCCAGAAATGTGACTTCCGTTGTGTTTGATTTGGGGACATACCCTAAGTTTGGGAACTTAAAACAGGAAGTGAAACTTCTAATGTCACCAAACTTTGTTATTTTTTGGTTATTAGTTATCTAAAGTAAGAAAGATAGTGACTTTGGGATGAGCTTTCTGCAACCCTTTTCCTGCTTACCTCCTGTCATTATTTTGCCAGTCATTATTTTGGCCAGAGCTGTGCTCTTTTTTTTTCTTCTTTTTTTTCTTTTTTTTTTATTTAATGAGAAGCGTTGCTCACACTACTGATATTTTTCTTATTTCTCCAAAACTCTTTTCAGTGTTGTTGCAAAACTCTTACTTCCTTCTTTGTTGAACTTCCATGAAGCTGTAGTTGAGACGGGTTTCATGACTACTTTTTCCACGGAAAGATGTGCTGAAGGCAACCAAGTTCCACTGTTGTATTCGCTAGTAAAACCACACTTGGGTGGGGTGTGTTTGCAGTGTCTCTGAGCACCTTCGCTTGCTTAACCACAGTGCATGCAGCTACTTATGTTCTCAAGTATTGTCATTTGTCTAGAAAGGTTCTGTTTGCTTTAGGCTGCCTGCCCGCTGTAGAGTAACAGCATATAAAGATTGTGAATGATGATTTGAATATTACAGCGATGCCTCTAAGGCAGAGATGCCCGTCTTCTTCACCAATGCAGAACCTACAGGAAGGTCTCAGTCCCAGTACTGTCTGAGACTTCATTCTCAAACCTAGACAGTGGTGCTGAAATCCGTTCCTCCTTCCCACACCTCTCTTCCACCCTGTTCAACTCTGTGCTGTCATGGAGTGGGTGATTGAGTTGGGGAGGGGTAGGATGGGAGGCCCTGAGGTTCTTGCTGTTCTCAGTCAAGTCAACGAGGTGACAGTCAGGAAGCTGAGGGAAATGCTTTTATAGCCTTAAAAGTGTTATCTTGGAGGAGCACGGCTTAGAATGCTAGAGTGGAGAGAAGCCGCTTCCAACATGGCCAAGTCAGTGCAGGCAAAACTGCTAATTTGTTTTCAGCTTCAAGGAGATTTAGAGCCTTGGCCTCCCTGGCAGGCGGGTGTACGATGGAATTCTTTTCCTCTTCCTTCATCTAAGTGTGCTGCCGGGCTCTGGGAAGGCTGTGTGTTTATAGAATGGCAGGACCAAATGCTTCTTTTACTGATAGACATGGGGATTTGTTACACAGAGCATCTCCGAATTAATGGAGTTTTGGAAGAGAAATGCACTTTTATTTTTTCATGTCTTGGAGCAACTGCAGCCTGGCCACAGAAAGGCGAACTGGAGGCCAGTCTCCAACCTGCTGGGAAGGGAAGAATCAAAGGGGAAGATTTTGGATTCCAGCCCTGAGCAGTGCTGTCACCAACCTGGTAGAAGCAGATAGCAAATTAGTTAGGTACACCCCTTGGGTTGGTTGGCATCTGAATTTAGCTAGGCTTGGCCAGCCAGTCAAGGTATACATGTAAGAACTGAGGCTGGTTGATAAAGTACTTGAGTAGCATGCACGGAGCCCTGAGTTCAATCCCCAGCATCCATGAACTGGGCATGGTAGGGCATACTGGTAATCCACCCATATTCTGGGATGGCAGTGCACACTGGTAATCCTAGTCTCTAGAGGTGGAAGCAGGAGTAGTAGACTTTCAGAGTCATCCTCAGCTTCATGATGAGATCAGGGAAAGCCTGGAATACACGAGACAGCGGCAGTCCTCTTGTGAGGTCAGATCAAGTCAGATCAAGCTGCCTTCCCTGGTTGCCAGTTAAATCCCAAGTCCAATTTAGACTATTTATCTGTTTGAGGGCATTGAGCAGGGGAACACAGAGGACACAACTCAACTAGATTGGTTTTGTTTGAGTTTGCTTGTCCAGAACCTTTCCTTGGTAGTTTGATTCCATTGTTAATTTTAGTGTATTGTACTTTACCAGGCTTTCTCCTCCATCGTGTACAGGTCTTTGGGTACTGAGGAGGAAGGTTTTTAACTTCTTGGTAATGCCTGGATCACCATTCTTGTAATTGCTTTATTGCCAACTTTTCTTTCTTTTGTAGTGATGGAAAATACATGGATAATTCCTTCTTTGAAGGTTTAACACACACAATAAGCAAAAACTCCTTAATTGAACTTTACAGGCTGAAGGGTCTGACTTAGAAGCAGCATTTGAACCAACTTCTAGTCACCATCATTTAGTAAGGAGTGGCTGCCAAAAGCCACGAAAAACTTTACTTGATCCATTTATGAATTAAGAGCCTGCAGTAAATTAATTACCATGTATTGGGGCTAATAAAGTCTAGCAGGAAGAGAATGCCTCTGGGTTCATATGGAGAGAAGAATCAAGGCCGAGAGCTGCTTCCTGTTGTCTGAGGGTTTCCTGGCTGTGGGCCTTCCACAGTACCAGGCAAGGATGCTGGTACTTGGGCCCCATGACCACCAAAGAGGCATTTGAGCCAACTTTTGCCTCTGAACTGCTGGAAGACTCTGCTTTATTGATCATAATAAGCTGTTTGGTCTTATTAACGTTGCATCATGGAGTCTGGTTTTTAGGAACCCTGTTGTGAATTAGTTGCAGAAGAAGTGATTTGCTTGTATTTTCCGACAGTTAACAGGCCAAGCAGATGGGACAGCAGACCTGAAATGGTTGGGCTGGCTGCCTGCCATTGTTCTGTGAATTTTGATTTACATGGATCTGTAGTGCTTTTATTATTATTTTATTATTTTTTGGAAGTACTTGCCGATGAGCCTTGAGAAAATTAACCTTCAGTTTCCTGTAAACACACCATTCTGAATGAAAGTGATTGTAGTGTTTCTTGAGTACCCTGTGTAAGTCATATGTCACTAAGCTGCGAACAGCACAGACTGCTTTGTTAAAGATGTAATGGCACATGCTTTTAATCCCAGCACTTAGGAGGTGAAACAGGAGAATCTCTGAGTTCAAAGGCAGCCTGGTCTACATAGTGAGTTCTAGGACAGCCAAAGCTACGTAGTGAGAATCTTTCTCAAAAAACCAAAACCAAATAAAACAGACAACAACAATAAAAAAGACAGATATACACACTTGAGTTTCTCCTGGCTGAATCTTTTCATTCCCAGTTGATTCTGCATTTTCTTTTTATTCCAGAAAACAGGAGTGCTTTTCCTTTTCTTGACATTCTGCTCAATAAAATATAGAGTAAATACAAGAAAGACATCTGTCTGTAAGCCTTCCAAGAGGGATTTCAGGGCATGGAAGAAGCAGCAGTGTCCTTTGTGTCAAGATCTGGATTCTTGCTAAAAGAAGAACCTTAAATCTTGTTTTGTCAGTTCTAAATATATGCAAAATATGACTTAATATGCATCACTTATAAGGAACAACATGAAAACAAATACCCATCTTCCACCCAGGAATAAGAATGAAGTTTTCCAATTTCTGAAACTTCTGGGTGAGCCTTCTTCAGTCTTTGTCCTCTTCTTTCTCCATGTAATCACCTAATCTCTTCTGAAATTTATAGCTTTGTTCCCGTATTTTATTACAGACCTCTAAATTCCACACAAGATACTGCTTAGCTTTTCTTCCTCAAAATCACACGCGGGGTCTTTTCTCGGCTTGCACTTTTCACTTAGCACCAAGCTGGAGCCCATTGCAATGACTTTATCAGACTTGCCTGAATACATCCTCATTTATTTCTTCATTCTTGTGCCTGTGGACTTTTGGACTGTGGCCAGTTCTTGGCTGTTTCAATTGCTGTCCCTTGGTTTCCAAGCTCGTGTTTAAACAAAACAATCTCCTTTAAACAGTACGCCTCTGTTTTTCCTTAAGGTTTGTTTGGCTAAGAGGGTACGTCACCAAGTATTTCAGGTATTACAGATTAGGAAACAATCGCTTATTACATACTTCAAAGAGAGGCGTGCGTTGACACAGCAGTGGAAGGGCACCAGAGTTTGGCTTTCCTCCTCTTTGCAGCCATCCAGATAAAAGCCAGTGTTGCTGCAAAGCGCATGGCATTATAATGTTTGCTCAGACCACAGCTTGGGGAATCGAGTTAAATTTTAAGATGAAAAAGACAAATAGGGAAAAAAAAAAAAAAAAACAAAACCAAGGCTACTTCCACCTCTATAAGGATCCACAGAGCCTTTGTTTGTCTCTTTGGAATTCTGCTTCTGTCTCTCTATGGGCACTCACTAGAGGCATTTTGATGGCCTCTCTTGGATTTGGCACCCTCTCTTCTGCTGCCTGTGGACCTTAGCATCTTATGACGTCCAGCTTCACAGTTCTCAGCTCCTGACTCCAATGTTACTTCCCCAATGAAACATTCCTTGTCTGTCATCCCCCAGATGCCTTTTGTCCTATCCCTTCCCTGAGCCCTATCTGGTTGGTTAATTTTCTTCAGAGCCGTCATGCCTAAAAATGCCGCTCTTCCCTTAGCGTGATAATCCGTCTTGCTGCTCACGGCTATGGTTCTTCACTGCACCGTCTAAGCCTTTAAAAGAGCAAGACATTAAAACAGGCTTAGGAAATGACTGGTACCTGAGTACCACGTAGACTGAAGACATTTCTAAGTAAAGGATTGTTGTAGTCTCATGAAAATGAATCTTGGTAGGGACAAGGGATCTGTAACTAAGCTGTTATACTCCTTCAGTCTTGTTTTAATGACAAAATGGGGTTAAGGATTTGGAATGTAGTAAATGGTAATATATTAAAAATAAAGCTTTGAAAAATAAGTGGCAAAGCTGATGTTGAAACTCTACAACGGTACACCAGCCCTTCGGGTCACTGAAGTCTTAAGGTGAACATGTTGCAGACTCCGTCGGCAGGAAAAAGACATTCTTCCGAAAGAACAGACAGGGTCAAGTTTGAAGGCTCTGGAGGACACCCTCTTCCCACCCCTTCCCTCCAAGTGAGTCTCAGACATTTTCCTGCAGAATCTGGGCATGTTTGGATGCTTTGCCCTAAGCCAACATGAGACGGAAATACTTGTATTTTAGTTCCAACACTTAAGGTATTCTGAGTTCTTTAAGTATCTCCTTTGCTAATGGAGTATTTGAACTATTCTTTTGTTCTTTGACCTTCGTATATTATTTACCTGACCAGATAAGCTTAGGTTCCACCACAGGAGAAACTTTTTTGTTTTTTAAATATATTGTATTTGGCAAGACACAGTCTTCTGTTTTGCAAAGCAAGTATGTTTGGCTAAATGTAATAAATCGTTTAAGTGTGTTTTATTAACCTTAAATGCATTATGTTTCTCTCAGGCTGGATTTCACATTCAGATCATTTTAGGAACTTAAAAAAGTATGCTTTCCTAAATGTGGTTCAGGCTTCTGGACCAAATATTTGTGTTCATTTGGTTTAAGATGGAGTGATATCTTTTTCTTTTTCTCCCCCCTTTCTCCCTCCCTCTCTCTGTCCCTCCCTCCCTTCTTTCATCTTTTCTAAGTTATTATTGCTGTCAGCCTGTAACTTCCTGCATGTGACTCAGATGAACAGTCAAGGTTTACGACTACTCATCTAGACCGGAATGTCACTTCATAAATGTGCTTGTTTTCTCAGATCACCTAGAGATTCAAGCATGCCAGTGTTTAGAATCTCTCCCCACACACTGCTTGAAGTTGAGTGGGTATCAGAATATTTAAAGGACTCCAAGGTGACCCTAATGTACAGCAGTTTCTGAACCATTGACACTCAGACGCAGGTTTCAGAGCTCAGAGCCAGATGTAGATAGTGTACCCTTCCTATGTCACTTGTCAGTATAGCTTATTCATAATGCTTTCAACTATGCATATTCCTGGGCAACTGGTCTGTATCCAGAGAAATGCTGGGGATTTCAGGTTCTCCCCACCACCACCATTGTGTGCGTGCATGCATGTGTGCATGCTTTGTAAGGCAAATCTGAAGACTCCCTTACTATATTGTGATTATGAGCAAATTGTTGCATAATTTACCTGCTTTGCTTCTGAACATGGAATCCTGCTTTGCAGATACTTGCTAACTTTTGAATAATTAAGATTAAAGACTTTGATATTTAGGGGGAAATGTAGAAAAACAGCAAAGGTGTCAATTATGCCATTTCAGGAAACAATTATGATCGCGTTCTCTCTGTAGTTAAATGATCATAAACTACACATGATGTAAATTCTTGAAATAAACAGCCAATCTTGAGATAAGTATTTGATCATAGGAATATAGCAAATTCTTAGTTGTATTTTCAGGAGTGCAGCCATCGCAGGTAATTAAAGCCAGAGCTGATGAGAAGACTCATTATAATTGAGGGTTCTCCCTCCTCCCTGTTCCTTCTTCCTGTTGTCTTTTTTAAATTTGGACCTGTCTGGTTTGTACGTTTATTGATTTTTATTTTCATGACTTTTGTTTTGTAGAGATACTCAAAGATACACAGTGTGTGTGTTTGTGTGTGTGTGTGTGTGTGTGTTTGTGAGAGTATGTATGTGTGTATTCTCCAGACATACCTGTGAGATGGTCAGTGCATAGAACGCTTGTAATCCCAGCACCAAGCGGGATAGCTCTTCAGAATTGGTGAGATTCAATTTTAATGAAATTCTGCCTCAATAAATACAGTAGAGAGTGAGACAGAGGATTGAGGAAGACACCAGATGTCAACTTTGGGCCTCCATGATCTCATACAATGTATGTGTGTGCACCTGCATGAGAGAGAGAGAAACAAGCAAACAAAAGGCAACTGTTGAAACCCAAGAGTATTCAACAGAATTTATTGGGTTATTTTGTGTGTGTCACATTGTATAAGCAACTATGAAAGGAATTAGAAGTATGGCAATGTCTTGTGGTTGAAGGCTAACTACAAAAGTGCTTGCACAACGTAAACTCACAGATGTCCGCCTCCCTCTGCCTCCCGAGTGCTGGGATTAAAGGTGTGCGCCACCACTGTCTGGCTGTAAAATCCACTTTTTTTTTTTTTTTAAAGATTTATTTATTATGTATACAACATTCCTTCGATGTATGTTGCATGCCAGAAGAGGGCACCAGATCTCATTATAGATGGTTGTGAGCCACCATGTGGTTGCTGGGAATTGAACTCAGGACCTCTGGAAGAGCAGTCAGTGCTCTTAACCTCTGAGCCGTCTCTCCAGCCCCTGTAAAATCCACTTTTAACCCACCAATTTGTTAAGTAGTTGTGAAAAAGTGGGCCATTTTTCTATCTCTATCTACAGGTATGGCGCTGTCCTGCATTTCTAATATATTTTCAATCATTTGCAAAGATAGTTCCCTTGGTGTGTATTAAGAAATCAAGTTTAGGAGGTGGTAATACACACCTTTAATCCCAGCACTTGGGAGGCAGAGGCAGGTGGATCTCTGTGAGATCAAGGCTAGCCTGGTTTACAGAGCATGTTCCAGGACAGCCAGGGCTACACAGAGAAACCCTGTCTCAAAAATGAACAAATGAAAGGAAGGAAGAAAGGAAGGGAAAGAAAGAGAAAGAAATAAAAGAAGGAAGGAAAGAAGGAAGAAAGAAGGAATCCACCTTCAATAGCAAGTGTCCCTGGCTTTATGCCAAGGATGAATAACCTACTGATACTGAGGGATGCTGGGAGTTATAGTTCTTACAGTGAGATTCCCTTTAGTAGATGGTGATCTCCAGAAATGTAATTGTATGTGCTCAGTCTCTCAGACTATGTATTTCCTGCTGGTTGAGTGTAGGCTCTCCATTATATACCTTTTTCTTCTCGATATTTCTTAGAGAATCTGCAATTATTTAGTAAAATCTTGCTGACCATGTACTGACTACAGATGAGTTCATACTGCTTTGTAGAGAGAGCAGTTTCAGGAGACATATTTGTTTGCTCCAGACTTCCTCTGAGCAATGTTAAGATTTGAGATTTTTGCCTCTTGGCATGTGAGACCTAACATCAAAAGGATATTCCTTCAAAGAATTTCATGTTGCTCTATTTGAGTGGTAATTACTTTCCCCTGGTGTATCTCTGAGCTTGATACATTTCTTAGGTTTGGTATTTTTATTTTATTTTGTTGGTGTTGTGAGATGAATTTTTCTGAATCAAAACCACCTGAATTCAGTTTAAAAGACAGATGAATACTTCAGTTGAAGATCTGGTTCAGTGTTACACGGTCAAATGTTGACTTATGTTCCGTCGGAAAAAAAGTGAATCATCCTTTTGCTTTTAATTATTACTGACTATGTCTGAGTGCTCCATTTACATGTTGGAAGACAGTTTTTACAGTCAACACAGCTTATTGCAGTAATGGAGGACTCAGATTTGCTTGGGTGGTGTTTTTTTAGAGATCCATCATTCCCACAGAAGAAACGGAGGCAACTAGATGTCAGCCCTGCCCACACATTCAACTCATGTCTTTTAAAAGCTGACCTGGAACTCAGAACCACTGAACCACAGTGTTCAGGGATCGAGCTCTCACATGGTGGTTAGAAAAACAAATCCTCATAAGTGTGATACGCAGCAGAACTGAAAACCAGCTGCCCAGATAAAAGCAATTCTCCATTTTCTTCAGCTAGAAATTTAATGAAGCTTATTTAGCTAGATCCCTGAGAATATTCTCTGTTGTGTTTCTTAGAGTTTCTAGGGAAAGAATGGCTTTCTAGGGATCTTGCCTGTCAGTTTCTTGACTTATGATTTGAGCCTTTTTCTGTAGAATTGGATTTCTTAGAGCTGATGGTTTCTCTATGTATTTCATGATTTTTTTTTTAAGCCCATGGACAGTTGGACAATATGAGGCATCCATTTCCTAACCACAAAAAGAACTCCATGTAAAATATTTCTGGCTAACAACAATTTGCCTTTTGAGGAAGAGTGTGGGCGGAGGTGTGGGGATTGGCTGCACTGCCATTGCTGCCTGCTGAGGTAGCTCTTGGAAACTTGATGTTGAGTGGGTTTTTGTTTTTGCGGTTTCAAGTGACCTTTGGCTATGGTAAGCTATTTAAAACCCCAGGCAGGAAGGTGAGATTTGGCACAACTAGAAATTAGGTTGGCAAGGTACAAATAGAGAGTGGCTTTTCTGGGACTTTTTCTGCCTTTCTGTATGTATTTCCTGACCGTTTAGCAGGCACTTCCTTTGAATATTGTATTATCTACTTGGTTTATAATCAAGACCACCCACCTGATTTTAGCCTGCAGACTTCTTCCCCTGCCTTTTTATTCCCTCAAGCCCATAATGCATGTGTATTCATGTTTTTGCTTTCCATTCACGGAGATCTCCAGCTGGGAAAATATAGTGTGTACAATACTCTCTGCCTTCAGCTGACATTGCTCATAAATTGCAACAGAAACACTGCTATCAGCAGCTTAATAGCAGGTAGAACACAGCTCTACATATCAAGCCTCAGCAGGATATACAATCTATGGTTACCAAATTTCCAGAGGAGCTGGGGAGGGCCAGGGAGTTTTCTAGTGAAGAGTAACTACAGCAGCATTGGGCTTGCATTTACTGAAGGCCGCTTTCTGGAAAGGGCTTTGAAGCCTGACTCAGTGGCTGCTCCCAAGGCATGTCTTGGCTGGGTCATTATTTCTGAAGCGCTTACCAAAGCTTTTTGCGGTGGAACAGGGTAAAAGGCAAGTTGGTTCTGCCCTCTGGGGAGGTCTTTGATAAATGTGTTGGAAAGGGTTCTGGCTCCCAGATTCCCAAGAGGCTGAGGAGGTATGTGTGGCATGCCTGTGGGGCACACTCACCTTTCTACACAGGCGTTCGGCAGAGGTGCCGTGCCCAGTGTGAGTGTACAAAGCGAGCAGTGCTGTTTGCTTTGTCTCAGGGCTCATTTATCAGGCACCATGACCTGCCCAGTTGTCTGACTTTTGCTAAATTAGCACGCAGTCGCAACAGCACAGTAAGATTTTAGTACCTAGGCGTTGGGGCTTGGGAAATGGTCCAGTAGCTAAGAATGGTTACTGCGCAAGTAGAAAGACCTGAGATCAAATCCTTAACAACCACAAGGAAAGTTGGGGTCAGGGAGATCACTCAAGTGGGTAAAGGTCTTTGCCATGGAACTTGCGGACCTGAATTCCATCCTACGAACCAACATGATAGGAGAGGAAGTCCTGCCACAAGGTGTCCTCTGACCTTTACTTGTGTGCCAGAGCAGAAGGAATCCATCCACACACATACCTACCCAATAAACAAATCCATCAATAAACAAGAAAACCAATCTGTTTACTTTTGGGCGCGCTCACCTGAGACCCCAGCACTGTGTGGGGCTGAAACGGAAGTATGACTGGGGCTTGCTTGGCTACTGGCTTAGCTCCACATTCAGTGAGAGAACCTTTCTGTGGAGAGAGTGTGGAGAGTGACGGAGCAGGCCATCTAACGTCCTTCTGTGACCTGTGCATGTGCTGGTGTGCATGCGCACACTACACACACTGAGATGAACACGTGTGTCTGTGTAAGGCTCCCGAGGAACAGGTATGCTATAAATACATGCCGTTCAGAATTATTCGGGAGTAGGATAGGAAGCGTCTGTGATATACTACTTTCTGCAACTTTGTTTTTATAAGTGAGGTTATATGAATATTTCGAAGAGTTCCAAATCCCTGTCCCTGAAGGAAAGGATGGCTGGGGCTCGGTCTTCTTCTGTGAGGAGCCATTGTTGGCATTCTGCCTCTTGCCAGCTGAGATTAGTGTGGATGGGGGGATAATTCTCTCCTTAACTCAAGGGAAGCTGCTATGCTAATACTCCTGTCAAAAGGCTCAGGAGTTAAAAGTCCTTAGCTTCTGTGAAAAAGCCTTAGTAACTTTCCCGAAGGGAATAGCAAAATGCCATTCCCACCCTCACCCTGACAGTATGGGAAAGGGACTCATCAAACCATGACCCCCTCCCCCCCTTTTCCTCCTGGAAATGTTCAGGTCTGGAATGGTTATCTTATTTTATATGATATATGCTTTTCCTTTAAAGACCATTAGCCTGGCAAATCTAACAGCCATCTTAGATCCTTGTGGGTAGAACTAGCAATTAGTATCTTCAGCAAGCACCCAAGGGACTGTTTAATACCTGGAGAATTTGGGGAAAGTATGCAATATGTCTAGAGCTAAAATACAGATACACCATTCAGGAGGCAGGACTCGCATTCCTTGCAGTCCACTCAGGATAGAACTGGAACCTTGATTCTCACCACGTAGACAAAGCTAGGACCTTGAAACCTGCAGTGTCCACACATTGCGCCAACACTCCCATTTGGCTTGGCCATCCATCCTGAGCTTCACACTGGCCTTCCAGGCCTTCAGGGCAGTCGCAGGCTGACATACTGACTCATCACCATTCTGAGAGCACCTTCACTTCTGTTTTTTGGTAACACACGCAAAGTGGATCCCGGAGGATGCGACCCCTACCTGTCAGCCATCAGGAACTACTTTCCGGATGTCGTCGTGATAAAATAAACAAACGTAGGCAGGAATCACCTGGTGTGACTCAAATAAAGCCTGCTCCATAATGTGAATTTGAGGGACAGAGCAGTTGTGTCATAGGCTGTCTTCAAGTACTGTCCTGAGGTGTCTGTGGTCACGTTCATTCATGAAATCGTGACTCCCCAAATTGCTTTCTCTGTTTTCATTTGTTTGTTTCCTGAAGTTCTAAACATGACTTAAAGCACATTTCATTTTGTTGTGTGTGGACTGCAATGAATAATCTCCATGTTCACCTTTTTAATAACTGTATATGCCATAAATATGACATAGCCCCCTGTAGTTTTAGTTTCCTCCTACCTGGGCTAAGAAATTTCGAATTAAGTGAAGACTCTTGTGTCACCTACCATAGGACTTCAGGCCTACCCAGTGCACTTCTTTGTCCAGTCTTTTGCTTTCTTTCTTTCTGAAAAAGACTTTTTTTTTTTTTTTTTGAGACACAGTGTCCCGTATAGCCTGGCTAACTGTGAACTTGATGTATAACTCTGGATGACTTTGAACTCCTGCTCTTCCTGGTCCCACCACCCAAGTGGTGAGACTGTAGGTTTGCATCACTCTGTCTGGCTTATGTGCTGCTGGGCATGGAGTCCAGGGCCTCGCGTATGCTAGGCAAGCACTCTCCCCACTGATGAGGGATATCCCCAGTCCCCAAATCCTCCTCCTGATTCTTCTGGTCTCCAAAACAATATCCTGTCATTGTGCATTGGCCTCACTAGAGCTGAATTCCCGAGGACTCTAGCTGTGGGCCAGGCTTCCTCAGTGTGTTGGGTTTAAGCAAATCTCATGCTCAGAAGGCATCACCAAGAGCTTTAGATGGGTGTCTACAACCATGCAGCCATGTTAAGACAAAGGACTACTTGAAGAGAAGAATGTGGAAGATATCTGGGTGGTCTTGGTCCTGGCTTCATCTCTGTTCTCATTACATTAGCCTTGGGATCCAAGACCAACCGTTTCATCTCTCTGGGCCCTTAAGATATTGCCTTTTCAGTAAAGCTCCCCAAGATACTTTGTTCTTGAAAACTGCTTGGATGTTTGTTTGTTTGTTAATTTATTTGGGGAGGACTCTCCCTTTTACATTGCTAGTAGGATTAAGGAAATTAATATTTATGAGACTCTTTGAAAAGTGCTTAACACACAGTCAACACTTAATGCACTCTGTTAAATGAAACAAAAGTTCATAGCAGTGTTGAACATAATGTTTATTCTAGAAACAGTCAAGGGGTATTTCACTAGCCAGTCAGCATGGTCCCTAGGTTTGGGTTTCCTCAAATGTGCAGGTCTTGTTACATGACTAGCAAAGGTGGTCATGTTATTTCTGTACCCCACAGTCTCTGGATCGAGGTGAAATGTAAATTGCAAGAAACCGTGATTGAGGACCCATTTGGCAGCTAATTGCTTTGTAAAAATTACAGACTCCTCCCGTTTTTCCCGCTCTCATCGCATCGCAGTGCATGGGTATAAATTTCTTTCATACTTTCTTGTGAGGACCAGAGTTGCGAACACCATCCAAGGAGAGGTGATTTTATAAGATTGACCCCAAATCCACCAAGAGTTAGAGATTGGGCAGTTCATTTGGACTTGAATTGGATTAAGTAAATAGAATTCACATTTCTGTAGTCTTCTGGAAAGAGAATGGGGCAGCATTGGCCAGACTTACACCAGCATCTACACAGGGCTGTTATGACAGCCATATTTCTTTAGAAGGACTGGTTTTTAGTGTTTTCTGTTCTGTTCTGCAGCATTTGCCCGGATGGCAGGGTTTCTGTCTATGTACTGTTTCTATATTTCAATATGCATCCACATAAAATTAGATTAATTTAAGTAATTAGCTGATTAAATATTAGAGTCCACAATTCGCTAAACAAATTAAACACACTCACACTAGCAAGTACACTCACACACATATAGAGCAAACCTAACAGTATTCCTTTACTATGGATCCTGTGAACAAGAATAGTAACACTATGTCTTACCCGTGTCTGTCTCCTATATTTGGGCCAGGTACATGATTCCTAAAAAGTTGCCACCTGGCCTTTAAAACGAAGCTACTGAGTTTGAATTATTTGGGGACATAAGGTTTAAGGTTCCCCAGAAGCAGACTGTGCAGGGAACACCTACTACAGGTCACAGGCACTTGTTGAAGACAAGCTATGACTGTGTTCACTCCTGTCTGGCAGGAGCACACTCACCAAGGGCACACAAAGCCATCTGTGCCAACACTGGTCACAAAAGGAAAGCACCCCCCTGAGTTGTTCAATATGGATGCGTGTGAACGTGTGATCTGTGAGCTTCACGTTGCCAGGCAACAAGCTGAATAATTTTGTGTCTCCTTGAAATCAATTTCCGCTGATCACACACGGAGGTGGAAACCACAGCTTTTGAATATTTACATCCAGCAAATAAAATTTACGTTCCCTGAAAGGCAAAGAGGCTGCCATTTCATGCTTCCTAACCTTCATTGTGTCTTTCTCTTTGGTACACACAGGCAGCCTCATAGGCACAAATGCACAGGCCCATTCTGAAGACGGGGCTTTCTGCTCTGTCAACTGTGTTTTAGGTAAAGCTCTGGTTTCTTTATTGCCTTTATCTATTACATCTGTAAAATTTATTTAAGCAATGACAGATCTCTCTTTGGGGCTCTGAGTCTGGGAGAAGAACCACTGGCGGGCTCTATCGGGATGAGATTTGTTGGATATGACTGTTCATTAAATTGCAAGCAGTCTGAGAAGCCAGCGGTCTGGATCTTCCGTGCCTGGGTGGGTGATGGTCTGCATTTAGAGCCTCAACATCAGGTGAGTGACAGCTGTACCTCACCAAGTGCTTTTGGAATATTTCAAAAATAAAATGAATGCCTTTTGAAGTCCCAGGGGAAGGTTCCCAGCTTCTTTTACATGCAAGGTTGCTTATTCCACACAAGTTCTACTAAAAGGAAAAAGGAAAATGAAAAGATCGGAAAAGCTGAGTGATTTGGGCCTGTATTATAAGATTGATTGACAAGTGGGAAGCATTACCTGGGGTGGAATCTTGCTCTGAGAAGAGACAGAGCAGCAGCCGTTGGGAATTTTGTGGGTGTGCAGCTTTTATGCCTTCATTCATTTTAATATCAGGTCCCCCTTTACCTGCATGCTGAGTGCTCGCTCTTGGCCAACACCAGGAGGAGCTGGCTGGTGTCAGTACCCCGGGTCTCAGGGGGAAACTGCTTGGGTAGGAATACCCCAGGAATGGTGAGGGATTTGGGAAAAGGCTCACTGGAGTTCAGTGTTCCTGAACTTGAATTCTGACGATCAGCCAGGCAAAGTGAGCCATAGTTCTCCAGGCCCCAGATAGATATGAAGGGTTAATGGGAAAGAAGTGGATCCCGGAAAAGATTAAAGGCTCCTTGAAGTGTGAGGCAGAGGAAGATCATGGTGGGACCCAAATCGAAGTCTGGAGGTGATCCACGGTGTAGATAAAGTCGTGGCGACAGGAGTTATGAAGAGGTAAAGGAAGGCACACTCTAATGACCAATGAGATGTAAGAGCTTCAGCAGAAAGAGATGTCTGGACTGTGAATTTTCATTCCTTTGAAAGACAGCCCCACATTGTAAGGAGTTAGAACTCTAGTCCACTGTGAGTTCTGGAATCATCCTCCTCAGGTTTTAAATCACCTCCCAAGCAGTTAAACATAGACTTAAAAGGGGCTTGAGATTCTCTGCTTTTTCCAGATCTCATTTCCTTGACAAGGAGCATTATGATGCTAGAAATGAATGTGGCAACCTCTGGAATTCCACAGTGAGCATGTGACCCTAGCAAGGGACTTGGAGAGGGAAAGCCCTGCTCTGTTGTATTTGTTGTCACCACTGTGGTCACTTTCAAGCTTCTAAGGTGATGATGCCACCAAACCTAGAGTTGAGATGTGTGTACCTGCAGCATGTGTTTCTGGCACACCTCTGGCCATCACAAATGCACTCACCCATAGGGGGTGAGCACCCATGCTCTTGCAGTTCCTGTGTGAAACTCTGCTATTCAGAACACCATGTTTCTATGACCTAGTACCCGTGGGTGCAGGACAAGAGAAGTCAGATGCGTTCATGTCTCTGGCTTTCTAACAAGGGGACATCAGTTAAGCATCCTTAGAGTTAATTTGCTCATTAGTAACATAATAATTAAGGAACCTGACACACAAGCCCTGCGAAACAAATGAGATGATCTGTGTAAAAACACTGATTCTTGTGTCTCGTGCTTGGCGAGTTCTCCACCGTTCTTCCTTGTATATGTTCCGCATCTTTCCTCCTGGCAACTGTGATGCAAACGTTAGCCCCCTGATATGTCAGGTCATGTCATTTTATTCATTTTAAGTTGGCTTTTTGATGCTTCAGTGGACACCCCCACTCTAGGTTTGAGTCTATCAGGCTTCAGAAAGAAAATCTCCTGTTCAGTTTTCCTGTGGCCTTCCATTTTTAGTGTTATGTTTAGGACTGTCTTAGGATGCTTTGTACGGGTACAACATAATGCCTGGAACCGGACAATTTATAATGCACAGAAAATTATTTTTTCCACAGTTCTGAATCCGAAGAAGTCTAAAATCAAGACTCCGGCCTTGGGGCTGGAGAAATGGATGGCTCAGTTGGTAGAATGCTTGCCTCACGGGCATGAGTTCCAGATCCTCAGATCCAACCAACCACACATAAAATATGTCACTAGCCTCTATTCTGGTTTGCTTCTGTTGCTGCGATAAACACCATGACCCAAAGCATTGTGAGGGGACAATGGGTTTATTTTGTTTGTTTCTACCTTACAGTCTATCATCAGTGGAGGTCAGGGCAGAGGGGGAACACAAACAGAAATCTAAAGGCAGCAACTGAAGCAGAGACAATGAAAGAGCACTCCTTACTGGCTTGCTTCCAGCCCGGGCCCAGCTGCCTAGGGATGGTACTACCCACAATGGGTGCCTACTATGTCAATTAGCACCCAAGAAAATGTCCTTACAGGCCAATCTGATAGAGGTAATTCTTCAAGGGAGGTTTTCTCCTCTTAGGTGTCTCAAGTTGATCACCAAGATAATGGCTATCACATCATTTAAATAGTGCCACAACTGTTTGCATAACTTCTGTGTTGTTGGCATTTTCAGAGGATGTATCATGGTTTTATGCAATTACTGTGCCCCCATATGTAAAGCTTTTAGTGTCTGTAGTAGAGGAGGGGTCTGTCTAAAAGCAGTCCCCCAGATCCCAAGGGATGACTTGTCTACTCTGACTTTTATTCAGGCAACTACTTGGTGTCTCTCTGGTTCTCTTCCTAACCTACTTTTGGCCTATGAAAACAAAACAAACCGGAAAAGGACTTTTTGGAAAAGCTTCCTACGGGAAAACAAGCTACACAGTCATTTTCATTTTAAGCTCTTCATGAAATCTATTTTGGCCTCTGGGGAGCCATTGTATCTGTGAGTTTAATCTGTTATGACAGTAGGGTGTACACAAGGATTTATATAAATACATCGAAGCCACAGGTGCAAGATGATCATTTAAAAAGCTAGGATTTGTTGCAAATTTGAGTTTTCCCTGATCTGATCTCATTTTCTCTGGTGTTCAAGTTGAGTGGTACTCCAGTGGTCCCACGGAAAAGCTGGACAAAAAGCAGCACCCACTTTTCTTCAGTCTTTTTACCTAAAGCTCAACTTTGGAAACTGCTACGTGTCTGTGAGTTACCAGCGCACACCCAGAACAGACGTTAGCATGGCAGCGGAAACAGTGGCTTCCTGGGAAAATCTTTTCTTGCTTGAAAAAAAAAAATGTATGCGAATTCATGTGTACCAATCCATACCCTGGAATACAGTACCGGAAGCAGAGTACTCCTTTGACTAAATGTCAACAGCTTTGTGGCCAAAACAAAACAAAAAACCAAAACAATGACAAAAAAAAAAACAACTTGATTTAGCCATTTAGTGTTAGCCACTCCCTATTGAAAATATTGATTTCTAATGCCAGCATATGATTTCTTTCCTCAAATTCTGCCCTGTCATTTACCACTTTCAACAACAAAAGGTGTTTGGTAGGGCTGTAAAAGGCCTGGCAGGGCCTAAGAATAGTGGTTAGCAGGCCTGTTGGGCCAGGCAGGAGGAAGTAGGCCTGGCAGGGCCCTGTGGTGATTTCCTTCCATCAGCCACTTGCTTTCCCACCCTCTCCCAGAACAGAAGAGATAATAGCTTTGCTTGCCTTTTCTTTCAAAGAAAGCCAGGAAGCCTTTGGACCAATAATTCTGCTACAGCCTTAGAGAGCTTGAATTCTTCAAACAAAGCCGAGGAGTGGCATTTTGTTCTCTTCACCCCTGAGGCCATCTCTCTGCTGCTAGCTGCTCATAAATACAGCGCCCAGTTTCTACTGAAAACATCTTTAGTTATTGTAAGCAAAAGACATCAGAAGGAAATAATAGGTCTGCACCTCATCCCTCCACCAGGCCTTTTCCTGTCCGGTGTACTAACCCCACAGCTATTTGTTATGAAAACAAAACAACAAAAAGAACTTATCTATTACTTCCTGTGCCAGCTTCCAGTGTTAGCTCTGCCTAGACAGCCTTTGTTTGCAATCTGCGATAGAAATCAGATGTTTGTTTCCTCTCTGTCTCTTTCTCTGTACATGTATGTATGTGAATGCTTCTGTGTGTATACACATGCATGTGTCTGTATCTCTAGTATGTCTGTGTGGGTGTGGGTGTTTTCACTCTTGACAGAAGGAAAAGACGTTTGAAATGTTCAGTCAGGTCTTTCCGTGTGACGAGGTGTATAAAACATGTCCCAGTGATGAGCACCAATTAACAGTGCATTGCTTTCTCGAAAAGACTTCCAAGTTGGCTGCCCTGCAGGTCAGAGTCAATAAAGACTGAGTTACTAACAATAGCCTTTTTCTCTTGCTGAAGCCTTGGACTTAACCCTAACGTCATCAGACCAGAGAAGAGAATAATGCGAGCCTAGCAGTCTTGGGGGTTGACTTAAGCCTAATGCTCAGAGGCTGTAAAACCTGTCAGAGAGCTTGATTGATTGGCTCACATGCCCTAGTCCTCCGTGCAGAGGACTAATGTTTCTGCCTCTTCCGAGAGGGCTTGATGTGCCACCTGGGGTCAGAACTTATCAGCCTACGGGGCTAATGTTTCTGATGAGGCCAAAGTGCAGTCAATAATTTATACAGAAATTTGTGCTCAGATTCGCACGGAAAGCAGGTTTTTGACTTGAATCCCTTCCTCTCCGTCTGAAGAAGTGTGGAAAGAACTTCAAGTCTTCCTGCCAACAGAAAGCATCATTGGGTGTGTTTGATAACACGTTAGACAAATGGGAATTAAAAAGGAGACCTTTAAAAGTCATTGTGGAGGATTTAGTTAGCAGTTGGCAATGAGTCTGGGGAGTTTCAGAATCCATCAGTGGAATAGGTAAAGGAAGAGTCAGCAATTTCAGATATTATACACCAGACTTCCCTCTAAAATGTAATGACCATGGCAGTTATAATTAGAGTGACTTTGAAACAGCTCTGAGTGACCCTGGGTACAGGTTCTAAAGGCCCAAGGCTGGGACGGAGCCTTGAATCAGAGAGGAAGGAGCCTGTCTGGTTTGCGGAGAAGCAGAACCTAGAGTTAGCCTCAGTGGTTGTGCACGGCCATGCATGCGCATGATGCATCACGATGTCCACACAAAAGCGTATTCATACAACCCCCAGAAATTGACAGTAAGGCAATGACATGGAGCAGGGCTGGTCAATCAATAACCAGCTAAGTTCTGTTCTTCTCCAGCAAAATGACAGTTTGCTCCAGTAAGTGCCAACAAAGGCCCCTTTACCTTCGCCCTGCACTAGGAGAGCACTGTTAGTCACACTTCATTAGGTTTGTTTACAGAACAGAGCTGGTCTCTAAGCAGGCTATTGAAATCCTTGTAACTCCATAGGGCCTTAAAAAAAAAAAAAACCTTCCCTCCGTGAAAGATAAGAACTTTGGAATGTGAGGTGGGGGAGGGTGCTAAGGGACCTCGGAGCACTGACAGAAAACTGGTTTGTTGGGACAGGAATTGGAAGGGATGAGCTGGCCTTTGAGGTGCTGCTGGCTCAGAATCAGGGATTGTGCCCTCAGAGTCAGGTCCTGTGGCCCCTTTGCTCTCCTCACTGAACTGGGAATTTGGCCTTTTTGTAACCACGAAAACATGAGCTGCTGCTGAGACCTTGAAATGGTTTCCTTTACCTTAAAAAGAATTCAGAGGAGTGGCTTCTGGGATTTCAAGTTGGGAGAGTCAGATGAGGAAGCGAGGAAGCTTAAACAACAACTGTGTTCGTTCGTGCAGAGAAAGTTCCTATTGGCTGAGATTAACGGTGTGTGTGTGTGTGTGTGTGTGTGTGTGTGTGTGTGTGTGTGTGTGTGTGTGTGTGTGTGTGTGTAGAAGAAATAAAAGGTTCTGAAGGTTGGAATTTGCAGCCCTTAAGATTCTGAAACGTAGCTAAGTCACAGCCGTGGCCTGCTCTGTCCAGAGGCCGAGGGGTACAGCTGCCTGGTTCCAGAGTTCTTCCCCTGGAAGGAATGCGGGAAGACTTGCCTGCTTAGTGGGGAACTCTTCCTATTTTCGCATGGTCTCCCATTCTTCACCTGCTCACCGAGTTAAGGCAGAGTTTAAAAGATGTGGGGGTCACACGGCAGTGGTGGTGCTGAATTAGATTAACAGGATATGGAACTGGGACTCAGGAAAGTGTAGGTGAGCTCCAGAGGGACCAGAGAAGGCAGCGGGAGGGGGCTGGTACTCCTGGTTAGAGTGCTGTCCTACTGCCTGGTCTGCAGAATTCACTGCCCACCACCCTCGGAACACACACCTTCAGCTTCCCACACTACTTTCTGACTCGAAGCCACAGTGTGTGGCCCCATTGCCAGAGTGATCCACCCCACTCTCATGCTGCCTATGGGATATGGCCTCTGCAGCTGGGAACAGGAATGGGCAAACCCCTCCATCAAGGTGCATTCCTTCAAGGGGTTGCTGAGTCCAATATCCTGTTATCCGGACCTTTGCTTCTATTCTAGATTGGCCAAGATGGTGGCATTTTCTGTTGTGTAACAGTTACCTCTTTGTATGCCTTATGCT
>JAQHUG010000078.1:4860224-4904420 GCA_028555095.1 Dicrostonyx torquatus
CACCCCGCAGTTCAGAGCAGCAGTTCCCAGTCTGAGCTGCTGTTGTAAATTGCTATTTTAAATTTCGGCGAGTGGAATAATAGCTGAGTGATCATCTCCGGCAAATGTTGTTGGCCTTTGTAAAGCAAGGCTCCTTCAGAGGCTTTATGATTTACAGAGGACACAGCTGGTGGGCAGCGGAGCTGCAGGAATCTGTGCTCTCCTGGGCCCGGCAAGCTACAGATGAAAAGGGCCCAGAGCTGGCACAAAAGCAAATAAGCGCTCTGACTTTAAATAAAGCATCCTAATTTATAGGAAGCCCAGCTCTTCAGTCCCAGCAAGATACACGGATCAGTAGCAGCCTTTTGATGTGGAGCATAATTGTCAATTGGTTCCCACTGTTTCCTTATAACTCAGGCCCATGGCTGGTAAAAAATTCTCTTTAAAACACAGTCCCATAATGTAGAATTGTGATACACATATTTTGACAAGCAATTTAATAGTGTTTAAACCTGGAAGTCTGCAAATTACCAGGACCTAATCTGGTCCTGATTAAGGCGAGAGAATGGGTGTCTAGAGGACCACTTCCTTTTTCCCGGTTCCTTGTCTCTCCCCTCCTCCACTTCCCCACCCCCACCCCCATCTTCCCTAAGGCCATGAGGATGAAGTTTTCCTTCTAACTGCTCGCTTCCTCCATGTTCATTCTTTAGAATCACTTTGTCTTTCCTTGCAGCCTCCCCCTCCCCAGTACCTGCCCCCCCCCATGAGAAAGCTGTCTGTCACAAGACCCCATATTCACAGTACTTTGCACTCTCCTGTTTTGAGCCATGATGACTCTCCTTTAATGGGGAACGACCTAGAGGGGGCCTTTTTTTTGCCTTGAGTAACTGTTTCCATCATCGTTGGCTATTCTTCGCTTTGCCTGTTTCCCAGCAGAAGCCCTGACTTGGGGAAGGAGGAGCTGTTGATGCAAAAGGATCAAATGGGAGCAGTGATTGACAGGCTGCATCCTTCCAGCTGCCCATCTTCAGTGGCTCTGAGAGTGACCTAGGGGAGGCTCTGTCCATCTCCCTCAGGGGCACCAGGGCCATGTGCTGTATGCCCCGGGCCGCTTGTACATAGCTGTGTCCTGAAATAACACTCTTTACAAAGGGAGTGGCTCTGAGGAGGTAAAAGTACAGTTTGCCTAATTCGACAAACATTTATAAACTACCTTTCCCACGCTCCCGAATGCCTTTACTTAAAGGAAGAAAAATATCTCCTTAATGAACTAATCAAGGTCTGGGGGGGGGGGGGCTCTGCCTTCCCATGGGGGAGGGGTGAGAAGGTGATAAGTCATTTTCCTTCCCTAATGAGGCTTCAAAGGCAAGGCTACATGGAAGTAGGCTACATAGAAACTCAGGTTTCACATAAACCAAAAGGTGCCTAGAAGGTCCAAGTGCAGAATCAGGCATCAGAAGCCAGAGTGCCACTGGCTCCATGGTGTGAAGCCTTCAAGGCAGCATTTACTTACTGGAAAGCTCACTCAAGTCAGAAATGAAGCCTCTTTAGAGAGAGAGAGAGAGAGAGAGAGAGAGAGAGAGAGACTGTACGCCTAACGTGGCATTTGCTTGTTCGGTTCCTGCATTTAGATTACTCCAAATATTTATCTCGGAAGACTCCCTCAACCCTCATGTCCCCTGTGTCTCTTTGTCCTTTCCTTACCACTGTGTGTTGACTGAGCCTTGGTGGGAAGTGGCCTGCAGGGGTTGGCATGGTGCCCAGTGAAGTGTCTCTGGCTTGCTGTCCTGTAGAAACTACCTCAAGAGATGTCCTCTTCCCTGTACTGGCACCATCATCTCAGACTTGCTTTCCAGCTTGTCCCCAAGTTGGGACTCAGGATAGAGTGGCAGAAGCTGTTAGAGGAACCTGCTAGCAACGAGGGTAATTATGGTGTTGTGCATTTGCTGTGGAGAGGAAGAATATACGGTAAAGCCGTTCGTACTGCTTCAGGGTATCTGCCTGCTTACCATGAAAGCAAATGCTTTGGTTACTGATCATGCTTTAAACGCTTTTCTGTTCCCCGAAGATCTCCACGTGGCATTTTCTTTCATGAAGGTTTTCATTACATTTGAGTCATATTATAAAACCTATGGCATTTTGTAAGTAGGAAACTTGCTTGCACAACATAGGTCCTGGCTACTGGAAAGAAGCATCTCTTTCTGCAATCAACAGGAATTTATCTGCAATGACCAGTTATGAAATGACTTTGTCCTCAGACACTCTCTTGTGTCGCAGGCTGGCCTTGCACACATGATGTATTTTGGGCTGGTCTCGAAGTCTTGATTCTCCACTAGGCTCTCCTGAGTAGTGGGGTCGCAGCTGTATGCCAGCACACTCAGTCTTGGCCTGCTGTTTCTTAGCGTGATCTTAGGCTGCTGTGATGTTCATTCATACTTCTGCATGGGTGATTTTGGGCCAGAGGACATTCTGTCCTCATCTTGACAGGCAGCCAGTGAAGCAACTGTGTAGGACAGCCTTTTAGTGTTTCTGGTGGTGACTGACGAAAGCCTCATTTCTGCTCCCTGTTCTTCACCAGTAGACTTCCTAACAGGCCTTTGGAATTCATAGACACGAGAGAGGATATCATTACTAGGGAAGCCAGGGAAAGAAAACCAGCCAGAGCTTCCTTTAGCTGACCAGCCAGCTGGA
Organism: Dicrostonyx torquatus; assembly: GCA_028555095.1. Classification (NCBI taxonomy): domain Eukaryota; kingdom Metazoa; phylum Chordata; class Mammalia; order Rodentia; family Cricetidae; genus Dicrostonyx; species Dicrostonyx torquatus. Next base: position 4,862,895 of record JAQHUG010000078.1, read on the forward strand.
TATTGACCACCTGTCTTCCTGGGAAAGAAATAGATGGCAGTGAATAAGTGAGAGTCGAGTTTTCCAAGAAGCTCAATGATTTTCCCAAATCAATACAGCTCATCAGGCCTCAGAACAAAGGCTGCTGGGAGGTGACAGTGATGGAAGCGGCTCTGTGTTCTTTTGTGTATTAAACCATGCGGCCCACGGGGAAACAAGGTTTCTCTGTGTGCGTGCGTGTGTATGCATGTATGTGTGTGCGTGTGTTCTTAAAGACTTACTAGGTATATTAAACCATACGGCCCATGGGGAAACAAGGTTTCTCTGTGTACGTGTGAGTGTGTGTGCGAATGTGTGCATGTGTGTTTTCTTAAAGACTTACTAGGTATATTAAACCATAAGGCCCACGGGGAAACAAGGTTTCTCTCTCTCTCTCTCTCTCTCTCTCTCTCTCTCTGTGTGTGTGTGTGTGTGCGCGCATGTGTGTTCTTAAAGAATTATTAGGCATATAATCATAAGGCCCATGGGAAAACAAGGTTTCTGCGTGTGTGTGCATGTATGTGTGTCCGTATGTATGCGTGTGTTCTTAAAGAATTATTAGGTATATTTGTAGTAAGGAAGTCCTTCCAGATTAAAACAAAAAGAACTACACAGATTGTATATAAATGTTCAAATATTTTGAAAAGTGTGGAGGGCCACTTTGTTTTTTCAAAAAGTAGAATAGAGGTAGAATAGAGTAAGATCTAGGCTTTGCTTTTCCGTATTGATTGGGGTTTCTTCTTCTTCTCCTTCTCCTCTTCCTCCTTTTCCCCTTCTTCCTCCTCCTCCTCCTCCTCCTCCTCTTCCTCCTCTATGTCTTTCTCCTCCTCCTTTTTCTTCTCTTTCTCTTCCTCCTCCTCTTCTTCTTCTTCTATATGGTGGCATTTAGAAGAACTTAAATAAATATCTAGATATCCACCTTAACCCCTGGCAAACAGTCCTAACTAGTCTGCCACGAACGAACCCTGCTTCTAATGCCCTGGAAATAGCACCAAAATGGAATGGTGGGCCGTCATACAGAGGTTATAATTAACAAAGGCACAGTGATGCCAGCAAATTCCAGCCGCCAACAGAGATCCGTGGAGACCAGCAAGTGCTAGCCCTTGTGTCCTTGAATCGTTAAGCGCTCTCTGCTTTCACAAGGTAGTGCATTAACGCCAGAACAATGTGTCTCTGGGGTTTACGACTGGGTGGCAGCATACTAGGGCATAAAGTATTTCATTATACTTCCTTTTGTCAGCCCTGCCCTATCTCGCAAGCTCCATTGCCATACATTATTTGTTCAGATAAAGCCCAATGTTCAGGGTGACTAATCGCAGAACTGTGTTCCAGATGGTTTGATTACAGGATGTGGTTAAAGTGGCTCTTCAAACATTCAGCCCAGCAGCAGGGCTCCCTAAAAAAAAAAAAAAAAAAAAAAAAAAACCTGTTTCATGGTCATGTGACAACATTGACTTTTCTTGTGCTGGTGCACCATACATTCTTGGTGTAAGCAACAGAAAAGCCATTTTACTCTTTTGACTGGCAGGTATTTTATGGACAAACTTAAAAACTTCTCAAAAAAAAATTATAAACGTTGTGTTCTGAAAGGGAATCTAGTTGAAGGAAAAGCGGTCTGGAGCCAGAGCCATGAATAAGGACACCACAGCAGCTTGGTATCCAACAGAACAAAGCCAAGGAATGTTTGCAGAGGAATTCCTCACGAAGGACTGCTGATAAGCCCCACCCTATGCAGTAGTCACACTGGGACCGAGTATCTGAAACAATGGCCTTTCTATTATCCTTGGTGTTTCTCTAGAAAAGTAAAATAAAAGAAAGTGTAGCCCAGGGAGTGGGGGTGCCTTGGATTACAGCAGAAACGGGTTACAGTTTGGTGTTATTAGAATGAGGTTTGTGTTTTCTGCCCGAGTGTACACCAAATCCATCCAGATGTATCTTGGTGATGCTTTCATTCCCAAGGATGAGGCTCTTTTAAGACTCAGACAGGGGGCTGGAGAGATGCTCAGTGGTTAAGAGCACTGACTGCTCTTCCAGAGGACCCAGGTTCAATTCCCAGCACCCACATGGCAGCTCACAACTGTCTGAAGATCCATTTGCAGGGGATCTGACACCTTCACACCAATGTACATAAAAATAAAGTTAAATAAACCATGAAAATTATTTAAAAAAAAAAAGACTCAGACAGTGTTTAAACTGTAATAGAAACAGAGTGATGCAGAACCACTGGGCAATCAGCATTTGCCCAGTTTTTGAGGCAGTGGCTATCACAAATACAAGAAATAGTAACTTAGAAGCCAGAATCTCCCCACAGAGAAAGTCTGCCACTCATAATAGTGGGAGATTACTCTTACGGAAAAAATACGGTAGCAATGAGACCTCAAGAAAAGGCGCGGATGCTGCTGAGAGTCCTGGAGGTTCCTAAGTGTTGTGCTTGAGGTTCAGTGCTTCTCAGGGATGTGTGTGCAGACACTGTACCAGATACAAAGGAATGCTAGAAGAGACCCGCTCAAGATGCCCATGCATGGAGGGAAATGTTAAAGGAACGCCCTACTAGGATATGACATGTCTTATGTTCAAACATGATTTGAGTTTCTCACATAAGCATTCCCAGTCAGCAGAAAGCTACTGGTGACTCAAGTTCCCACGGGAGGGAGACCTTGCCACCTTGAGCCTGTAGCCTTTAAGGTCACTTCAGTCCTTTCTATTCCAACCAATGGGAGGAGAGCAGACTAGAAGAATGTGTCCTAGCGGTTCACACAGGCTGTGCCCTTACATGTTCTCTTTCAGTAGAATGCAAGCACAGTGACAGATAGGGAGGAGGAGAGAATCCAGCTATAATCCAAGAAAAGAGGGAATATTATGGGTGCCGGTGAGCACCGTCATGGGGGAAACTACTTTGTGTCCAGATAGTGACCCAAGAGAGAACAGAAAAACAAAAAAAGTTTTTCCCTGACTCCCAAATGTGTGCCATGGTATGTAAGCACACGGATATGCACATATGAACACACACACATATGCATACATGCAACCAAGGAAAATGTAATAAATATTTGTTTTAAAGTGTGACATGAAGAACAGTTGAAGAAACTTGTTTGGGGCTGAAGTGACAAAGGAGGGTGTAAGCTGGAGGAGAAACAATGACAATTTGGTATTGTTCTGTCAGGAACAAGGCCTTTGGGTGCAGGATGAGTGAAATGATCCTAAGGGCTTTCCGAAGGCAGAAACATGAACCAGGAACTCATGGATCCATTTTTGGTGTAATACTGGGAATTTTTAAACAAGCTCATCAGATAGCAGCCAGGTAGCCCTTGAGTGAGTGCTGATAGTCTTCTGCTGGTGATAAGACTAGAGGAAAAGAGGATTCTTGTGTGCATGTATGTGCTCATGCGCACGCATGTGCGCACACACACACACACACAAGTGTTGAGGTGTTGATCTAGAACTTGGCATCTTTGTCTCATCTCTTAGCTATTACATCTTTGAGGCCCTTGCCCATCCTGGTCCTTTTCTTTAGACTTCTCTTTGTATCATCATTTCTAAGTTTCTACTAACTAGAAATCTGCTAACCCAGATTCCTGGCATGAATGTATCAGGCACCAGTCACTGATGCGGTGATATGAGGTTAGGTTTAGGATTATTGGTATGAGAGCTTGCTGGTCTAGGATGTCCTTCCAAGCAGGGTGCAAGGGCAGAGCAGGAACCAAGAGCATCACACCTAGGTTCTCATCTAATGTGAGATTGGTCTAGTCTAGTAAAGGGCACACTCTTTACAGCTAATATGCAAAGCCATGCTTCGACTTCTAGATTGTGATGAATGTCTATCCTGACTGTAAGACTGTAGACCCTGTAAGTACAGAAGCTGAACAGATTTTCCAACAAAGTGTGATTCAATAGCAGCAAATAAGTACTTTAAAAAGACCCAATGGACACAGCCAATGCTGGATGGATCTGAGTAGGAAATAGAGCATAAATCTGTATGAAGTGTGTGTGTGTGAGAGAGAGAGAGAGTGTGTGTGTGTATGTGCGTGTGTTTCAGTATCTGGGATGAAGTGTCAACAATATGAAGAAGAAAGTCATACTATTGAGCTTCCTGTTCTATCCTTGTACGCCCCCCCCCCATTTGCTTAGGATTAACAGTAATATGCCTCAGGAATTTTTCAAGTAGCCTTGGTGAAAAGGGAAGGGCAAAAAAAAAAAAAACCCAGTGAGATCCTTATTCTTATAAACATAAAAAGGACTTGAAGAGAGAGAGACCCGGCTCCTAACTCACAGGCAAGGGATTCAGGAGAATAAGTGTGCTTGAAAAGGCAAACCTTCAGGGAACTAAGTATGTGTATTGTCTAATTTATTTAAGAGAGAAACGTACCTTTGAGCCTGGAGTTATGAAGTTTAAGCCTGTACTTTCTGGGCACTAGCTTTCATCTGATTTATATCACTCACTGTGCCTTTAGTAACTTATGCTTCATATAGCCTTGTGTTACAAAACATTTAAAATTTATAATTTCATCGAAATCATAAAAATATTTATAGATTTGATTTATTGATTGAAGCAGGGTCTCACTGTATAGCCCTTAGCTGGCCTGGAACTCGCTCTGTTGACCCGTCTGGCCTCCAGCTCACAAAGAATCACCAGCCTCTGTTGGAAATAAAGGCCTGTGCCACCACTCCCAGCAATGTCCACGTTTCAGAGCTAGACCGCCTACTTGGCCCTTCACAATGACCGTGTACTACCTACAAAAAACAGTGAATTGCAGTTCATAGAGGAAGAGTCCCGAACCTCTCCCCCAGCCAGAACCTCAGCTGAGTGTCTGTACTCCCTCCAAGCAGATTCACACAAGATCGACCACCAAGGCCCCACGAATCTAATTAGCACTGCTTGAGGGGGCTGTTAAAAAACGAATTAAAACAAAACAAAACAAACAAAAAACCTCCCTGGGAGAGGAACATTTGTTTTGAGCGTTTTAAATTCAGAGTGCTTCTCGAAAAATTAGGGTGGCATATTTAGGTTCTCTGAAGTTGAGAGTGGGCTTTTCTTTACAGAACTTTACCCCTTCCAGTACAGACAACAACGTGGCCCAAGTGGCTCCTAAGCAGTAGCAGATGTGAACTGTTTTTTTTTCGTATGGAAGTTGCAACTGCACTTCTGTCTCTCTGACCCGTTCAACCTGTGGCCCGGGATAACCACTGACTGATGGCTTGTGTTGGGTTCCTTCCTACTTTTTGGCCCAGTTACCCTCGCCTGGCTGGAGGGCGCAGATTTGGCTGTCAGGGCACCGTGCGGGCTGGCCTGTTGGCTGTGTGCAGCCTTGTGGTGGGGATCGCGGCGGGTGGGGCTGCTTCCAACTTCCAGAGCCTTGGTGGGGCCTCTGGCGGTGGATGCTTCAGCTCTCCCGGGGCAGGGAGCATCCTTCCTCCTGCCCGGCCTTTCTCCTTGCCCTGTCATCCTGTGCTCGGGCCAGCTGCATCGGGCCAGCCAATCAGACGTGAGCGTTCGCAGCAGGCACTGGCCAATGGGCGGCCCGCGTTTGCTGGAAACGCGAAACCCTTAGGGGAGAAGCAGTAACAAAAGCCTTTCACTGCAGACAAATGTTAAGTGTCTGTGCAGACTTTTCCTGTTTTTAATTTTATTACTGCAAGAATGGAAGGTTTGTTGTTTCTTTCATGTTTCCTTTCAAGCAATTTTAATTATACATTTGTGCTACATCAGGGACTCTGGAACGCAGTGATTTCAGCCTATTGCCTCTGAAGCTAAAATGCAGTAACCTTCTGGCAATACAGATACATTCCCGCACTGTAAATATTGCTGACACGCTAAAGAATTTTAAGCAGCTGCAGAGGTCTCTGACACCACACACGGTGCCCCAGAGAGCAGATGATGAGAAAGCCAGCTCAGCCTGCCCCTCTCCTCCACGCCCCGCCCCTCTTTCCTGAAGGGATGTGCTCATAAAGAATCCTTTCCGATTGTTCCATCTTGTGCAATTTTTGACCGAATGCCTAATTGCTATTGATTCTCATCACAATGGGATTTTTCATACTCAACGGTTAAAAATGCCCCCACCCTCCCTCCATGGGGGAATAAAAAGGAATCAAGCGTGATTTGAGGTGATGCCTGCCATTCTTTTTAGCTTTTCTCCCCTGGCTAGACTACTGCCGGTGGAATTCCTAGTGAGTAAAGTCAGCCGCCACGTAATAACAGCCCCGACCATATGGAAAACAAGTTTAAGATCTCTTTCTGAGACTTTTGAGAGAAAAATCTCCCTTCCCCAGTACTCGAGATCCAACCATTCAGATATTTTACCTTCTATTTAAGGGTGCTCCAGTTTTTTTTGTTTGTTTGTTTTTTTTTTTTAAGGCCTTGCTTTGTGAGGTTCCCAAGTTGGTAGAAGTACAGGTGAATTAGTAAAGACTTGGAGAAAGGGTCTCTGAGGGTGGAAGAGGTAGTAGGCACTGAAAGAAAACAATGGCTCCTTTAAATGTTTCATTTATTTACCTTCCTCTTGTATATGTCTCAGAATCCAGCTTCTTTACAAATACGCTTTTAAGGACGTGGGTTGTGTGTGTGTGTTTCCTTAAAGTGGCATTTGTCTTCCGCAGGAACAAGCAGGGTGTTGTGTGTCCCTCAGTGCTGTCTGGCACAATGCGAGCACTCAGGTTTAGTGACCCACAGACGCAGTGCCGAGGTGAAGTCTGCGGTGCTGCCCAGGGAAAGCAGGGCGGCTGGAAGGAAACACGTGTGTCAGTTTCGAGCATTCTCTTCTAATCCTCTGTGGCAAATGCTTACCAAAGTTGACTGACGATAACCCCAAGAGCAGATGTGCTGTGCACACTTATTTTCTTACGAGAGCTATTTTAAGAGCCTCGGAGCCCTTTTCCGAGGCTGATCGCTGCCTCACACAGTCAACGAAGGGAGGGTCAAGAAGTCACAGCTGCCCCAAGGCCCTGCCTTTTCCGTCATGCCTATTTTTACATATCTGCAAGTGGGATTTTTCTTTTCTTAATAAGAAAAAAAAAGTTGCCATTGTTTTATAGTGTTGAATTGGAAACCAGATTCCTCTCAGTCACCCTCTGGCTTAAGCACTGGTAACTCCGGCTTGGTTTACACTGGCTGCCTGCCAAACGAAAGCAATTATGTGTAATAATAGAAAAATTAAGAGGTGAATGTCACTGCTTTACAGCAGGACATGGCAAAAACCATTTCCTTCTGTCAGCAATATCTTGATCACACCCTTACACACTCTCACCCCTTTGCACCACATTTGTGAGCACATGCATGCACGCATGAACACACACACACACACACACACACACACACACACACAATTTCCTGTGGGTTTTTACTTGAGGTCACTGAAACCAGAAAGGGGAAGGATGCCAACCGCAGCTTCTGAAAGCCATGTGAGAATAGAATTTGCTGGTAAAAATAATAACAATAAATGAAGTGGAAATAAAGTAATAGGTGTTAAGTGTGCTCCCCTTTAACCACCCCCTCTCCCCTACAGGTGTCCTAGTGGTCAATGTCACGTGGAGGAACAAAACGTACGTGGGGACCCTACTAGACTGCACCAAGCACGACTGGGCCCCTCCTAGGTGGGTGCCTTTTCTTGCTCTTTCCTCTGCTTCCCCCTTCCCGTTTCTGCAAAGAAGCTATAGAAAGAAATGAATAATATATAAAACTCTTCCTGTAATTGAAACCAGGCAAAGGAGAACTGAGCCCTTTAGCCCGGAGCCTGTAAAGTGCAGATGCTAGCTTTCTTTTCCACCAGGTTTCTTGTCCGTCCTCCTCCCCCCTCCTTTGTTTTCTTCTCTTTTTTCAAGATGGGAATTGGACCTGATTGAAAGCCAGCTCTTTGAGCTGCTTTCCTTTGATTCTCCGTGGGTGAATATAATGCATTTGGTAGCCTGGTCTTGAGCCGATGTACCTGTGCAAAAATAGAATGTCCTTCCCTTGGCTGCACTCCACCCTCGAAATGGCAAGATGGCAGATGCTCTGTGCTAGCTTGTGTCCCTGTGAATCTCACCTGGCTCTTTTGGAGATGCTCATTATGACACCCATTACTTGCTTCCCTAGGTTTTGTGAATCACCGACGAGTGACCTGGAGATGCGAGGGGGCCGGGGCAGAGGGAAGAGAGCAAGGTCTGCCGCGGCTGCCCCCGGCTCCGAGGTCAGCTTCACGGAGTCCAGAGGGCTGCAGAGCAAGAACAGAGGGGGGGCCAATGGGAAAGGGAGGCGTGGCAGCCTCAACGCCAGTGGACGAAGGACACCCCCAAACTGTGCTGCAGAGGACATCAAAGCCAGCCCTTCCTCTACCAACAAAAGGAAGAACAAGCCTCCGATGGAGCTGGATCTGAACTCCAGCTCTGAGGACAGTAAACCCGGGAAACGGGTCCGCACCAATTCCAGAAGCACCCCTACCACCCCTCAAGGGAAACCAGAGACTACATTTTTGGACCAAGGCTGCTCCTCTCCAGTGTTAATTGATTGTCCCCACCCAAACTGCAACAAAAAGTACAAGCACATAAATGGCCTTAGGTACCACCAGGCACATGCGCACTTAGACCCAGAAAACAAGCTGGAGTTCGAGCCTGATAGTGAGGACAAGATCTCGGACTGTGAGGAAGCCTTGAGTAACGTGGCCCTCGAATGCAGTGAGCCAAGCACAGGTGTGTCAACATATGACCAGGTGAAGGCACCTGTGTCACCCGGGACTGGGAACCCCCCTGGGACCCCCAAGGGAAAGAGAGAGCTCATGAGCAATGGCCCTGGTTCTGTCATAGGTTCGAAAACCGGGAAGAATTCTGGCAAAAAGAAGGGCCTTAACAGTGAACTGAACAACCTTCCAGTCATCTCCAACATGACAGCCACCTTAGACGGCTGTGCAGCAGCAGACAGCAGCTTAGCTGCCGAAATGCCCAAACTGGAAGCTGAAGGACTGATTGACAAAAAAAGTTTGGGGGATAAAGAAAAGGGCAAAAAAGCAAACAATTGCAAAGTGGACAAAAACCTCTCTAAACTGAAAAGTGCCCGGCCCATCGCCCCTGCCCCAGCCCCTACGCCCCCACAGCTGATTGCTATCCCCACCGCTGCCTTCACATCCACCACCACGGGGACCATACCTGGACTGCCCTCCCTCACGACCACTGTGGTCCAGGCTACACCAAAGAGCCCTCCATTGAAGCCTATTCAACCAAAGCCCACAATTATGGGGGAACCCATCACCGTGAACCCAGCTCTGGTGTCACTCAAGGACAAAAAGAAAAAGGAAAAGCGGAAGCTAAAGGACAAAGAAGGAAAAGAGACCGGGGGTCCCAAAATGGATGCTAAACTGGGGAAGCTGGAGGATGCCAAGGTGGCTGGCAAGGATTTGACTGGGCATTTTTTAAAGGACCATCTCAGTAAGAGCGAAGGACTGGCGAATGGATTGTCTGAGTCTCAGGAGAGCCGCATGGCCAGCATCAAAGCTGAGGCCGATAAGGTTTACACGTTCACGGACAATGCTCCGAGCCCTTCCATCGGGAGTGCCTCCCGGATGGAATGCAGCACCCTGGTGAACGGGCAGGCACCCATGGTCCCCCTGCATGTACTGACACAGAACGGGGCTGAGAGTTCAGCGGCCAAGACCAGCAGCCCAGCCTATTCGGATATATCAGATGCTGCTGATGATGGTGGTTCTGACAGCAGGTCGGAGGGTATGAGGTCAAAGGCCAGTTCCCCATCAGATGTCATTTCTAATAAAGACGGTGTCGTGAAAGGGCATCCTTCAACTTCAGCGCAGTCATCTCAGCTGAAAGAGTCCCATTCTCCCTATTACCACGGCTACGAGTCTTATTATTCTCCAAGTTACATGCACCCTGGACAAGTTGGTGCCCCCACAGCTGGGAATGCTGGGAACACGCAGGGCATGAAGATCAAGAAGGAGTCGGAGGAAGATGCCGAGAAGAAAGAGAAGGCAGAGCAATTAGAGTCTAAGAAAGTGGACCATAATTCTACATCCCTACAGCCTCAGCACCAGTCAGTCATCACACAAAGACACCCTGCCCTGGCTCAGTCACTTTATTACGGCCAGTATGCCTATGGGCTCTATATGGACCAGAAATCGCTGATGGCCACCAGCCCTGCCTACAGACAGCAGTATGAGAAGTACTATGAGGACCAGAGGCTGGCAGAGCAGAAAATGGCCCAGAGTGGGAGAGGAGACTGTGAAAGAAAATCTGAGCTCCCCTTGAAAGAACTGGGCAAGGAAGACAGTAAACAGAAAAACATGCCATCGGCCACAATCTCAAAAGCTCCCTCTACTCCGGAGCCTAACAAAAACCATTCTAAACTAGGGCCATCAGTGCCTAATAAAACTGAGGAGACAGGTAAATCACAGCTTCTCTCCAGTCACCAGCAGCAGCTTCAGGCCGACAGCTTCAAAGCTAAGCAGATGGAAAACCACCAGCTTATTAAGGAGGCTGTAGAAATGAAGTCTGTCATGGACTCTATGAAGCAGACAGGTGTAGACCCAACCTCGAGATTTAAACAAGTAAGACTGTGGAGTGTGACCCCAACAGACAGGGAGCAGTCTGAGTTGTGCACATATGTTGGGCTTGATCTTGCAAGGCATTTTTTCATTGGGAGGAAGCGATCATCAGAGTTTGTTCCTCCTCTCTTGAAAAAAAAAATATCCCTGGGAGTTCCTGTACAACTCAAAATGTACAGGACCCACTGTTTACCTGTCTTAGTGTGGAAAGGAACATGGGGCATGCGCCCTGTGTGGGTTTCCTAAGTCTGTAACTCTGATGAGGTAATTTCTTCATGAGCTTAAGGTGAAGGCATTTCACTAAAGGGCCTCTGACGTCTCTCAAACTCTGAGATTTTATATCCCTCACTAAAGCACTCGCTCTTTTTATTTACCAAATTTCTGTCAGTGCCTTCTAAGATTTCTAAACCCGGGGCACTTGAGGTCCTACCTCACCATTTAATGAACCTTGGGCACCAGGTGTCTCTGGCAAAGGGTCTCGGATGCCAGGATTTCTGTTTTATGTTCTGTTTAGAACCCAAAGTAGAACGCGTGTGCTACGGGTTTGCAAAGGGTCAGGAGCTGCAGGTGATGGGTCTCAGCCGTTCCTCCAGCCACCCTGAGAACACGGGAAGTGCAGTCACCATGAAACCATATATATGCAGCTCAGTCTCCCCGACTCACTGCTGCCCTGTGATCATTAATTCTGGCATTCCCCAGCACCAGCACCCCAACTTAACTCCCTGTGCTTGCCCCCTCGTGAGTCAGAACAAGAGTACTTACTGCTGTGTATGTTTCCGGCCAAAGTTGGGACGGAGGACCAACTTGAAATTCTCCTCCGAGACTTGAACCTCCAGGGGGTTTACACCATGAATGTGCAGAGTCAGCAAGGCCATATGGATCTCCAGCCCCATGCCCTTCAGAGCTCCAAATCAGGCTCTTGTTTCCCAGGGTTGCAGTAAAACAAGACAATCTGGGAGGGCTTATGGTTGCGTTTCTCTTCTAATAAATAAGTCATAATATGTGCCATTAACTTGATATTTTTGGTTTTAAAATGTTCGCATTAATGAGAAGCAAGGCAGCATAACAAGCCTCAGCTGTAGTCAGTGAAGAAAATGTATTAGGATACCAAGAGGTTCTTTGCTTTTCCTTCTAATTGATGTTAACAGCTGTAGCAATTACTTAAATTTCCTACTATTAGCTTGAGGTAGAGTTTTTGAAATCCCCTTTACCTGCGTGAGCTAGTAAAAGGAAAGCAAAGATTGAATTAAATATGTCTGAGGATATTATTTAAGGTTCCAGCTTTTCCACCCAGCTGCCATGTGCCCTTGATGTTGGCTGAACTTTCATAGCATTTGGTTTAGCCTGTGGTCCAAGGAGTGATGATGAAGCCTACCTCAGGCACTATTACTTTATTAGAATAGGAGGACCAGCACATGGTAACCCAGTGTGAAATAGTAGCACTGCCGTGTCAATGAATGGGTTTGCTTTGTAATCAATGAAATTTTAAGACAGGTCTTTATTTTAAAACCAGGATCCAGATTCAAGGACATGGCATCATTATGTGTACCAGCCCAAGTACCTAGATCAACAAAAGCCAGAAGAACTTGACAGAGAAAAGAAATTGAAAGAGGACAGTCCAAGGAAGACGCCTAACAAAGAGAGTGGTGTACCAGGCCTTCCTGTGTCTTTAACGAACATCAAAGAGGAGCCCAAGGAGGCCAAGCGCCCTGATTCTCAGTCAGTGGAGGAAAGCAAGCTGAAGACTGACGATGGAAAGACTCCGGTGAACTGGAAGGACTCTCGGGGGACAAGAGTGGCTGTGTCCTCACCCATGAGCCAGCATCCGTCGTACATACAGTACTTGCATGCTTATCCTTACCCACAGATGTATGACCCCAGCCACCCTGCATACCGGGCTGTTTCTCCTGTCTTAATGCACAGTTACCCTGGTACGTGTTGTGGGTTCTAACTACATTGGAGGGAAGAGGCTGTGTTCAAATGATAGCTATTAACAACTGAAGATAAATTAGAGGCTTCGGGAATGACATTTGTTTTGCTTGTTTTTAATGCTACTTAAAGTCCCCAAGATGAAACTGATTTAATGTGAGATTTTTATATTTTGTAATGAAATGTCAGAAGTCCTCGGGCTCTAGCTTCGCTAGCTCCTGATGGCTTACTGGAGACGTTTAGACTGACAGATACTTTATTGCCTGTGGAAATATTCTAAGCACTTACTGTCATAATCATTATAGTTACTGTTTCTTTCACTTAAGCGGACACATAAATGGATGAAGTAGCTGTAAGCTCAATTCTGTTTATATCCTCCGTTCATCAGGATGAATTAACAAGAGAAAAAATCAGGGAACCTAGACACAGATAAACAATGATGTAGCCCGTTCTTAATGTAACCCTTTATTTTAAGATGTCTGACTTGGACCCAAAATTCACGTAATCCAACCAATTTTTGTTTCTAAGATGTAGCCTGTAACATGATGTGTCATTTGCTGTTTATCTACAGGGGCCTATCTCTCTCCAGGATTTCATTATCCTGTTTATGGGAAGATGTCTGGGAGAGAGGAGGCAGAGAAAGTCAATACCAGCCCCAGCATCAACACAAAAACAGCCAGTGAAGCCAAAGCCCTGGACCTGCTCCAACATCACGCCAACCAATACCGCAGCAAGTCCCCTGCTGTAAGCCTCCTTTTGTTGGTAGTTAAAAGGCCGTGTTTGGGGGAGGGGGGGCAGGGGGGACAAGCAACAGAACCTTCTTGAAAGAGAAATGGTTGAGGAACCCAGCTGGGATTTCAGGATGCTGTTCTATTCTGATACATAAAGAATGGAATGTTGAAATAGAAGATGTGGTCACACAGGAGGGGAAAGTGTCATTGCAGCCTTTGTGGGAGGGGGGGGAGGGCTTTTCTGTTGCAAAAGTATGGTGTTCTCTGCTTACCCAGGAGGAGGTGTGTAAGGGGGGAATTTAAATTTATAGTGGCTTCTTGTGTGAAGTATTTGTGGTTAAAACAATAGGAAAGGAAATGCCGGAGGACTGTTTTATAGTGTCCGTGTGACAAAGTGGATCAAAGGCCGCCAGCTGTTGGCCTATTAGACAAATTGAGCTTTTACAAAATGTTTTCTTAAGGGTGGGGGCTGTAGCTCAGTGGTAGAGCACTTACCTATCATGTGCCCAGGTGACCTTTCTAGCCTGAAAAACAAACAGCAAAGATACAAGTTAAAAACAGACAAATGTGTTCCTCAGAAGCAGCTTTCAAAAATCGAAATTTTCTTGTTCAAATTAAAAGACTTGCTTCCTGTTAAGACAGTAGCAAATGTAGCCTACAATTACATGACAGTGGCTGATGGGAAAAGAAACCCAGTCTAGACAGTCTGCCTAGCTCCTCACGTGTCTAAGTATGTACGTAGATGAAGGTGACCAGACAGACGTCAGCCTGTCCCCTGTGCTGGTCAGTCAACCTGAGGTTTCAGATCCTTCTGTTGGCCTGGGTATTCCCGTGGTCCATATTCATAGTCAGAACTCTGCCCACGGGGAGCAGTGCTGAGGGTCCATGACACACAATGGCTGCTGATTTTATCCAGACATTCATTTGAGTCGGGGGAGTCACGTGCAAGCCTGAGTCACTTGGCTGGGGAATAAGGCTGCTTCTGCTGCCTGGAGGCCTTGATGCATTGCCCTGCCTCTGTCATTCGACAGAAGCAATCCAAAAAAATGTCTTTGTGAAAGAGACTGCAAAATGACAACTGCTGGTCCTAAATGCTGTGTATAAAGAGACCAATTAAACTTAAAATCGTGCCTACAGTTGGAATACAACCATGACAGAGAAGCTAAAACGGGTGATCCCTGCATGGTCCTTGTGTGATTTCTCCATTCAGTACACAGGCAGGTTTTGTTCCAGGGAGGGAGCCTAGAACAGGGAAGGGGAGTGAGGGTGTAAAGGGAGAAGTGTGTGTGAGACAGAATCCTTAACCTTCTCCAATGAGGAAGAACTTCCATTTCTGGTGACTTCTCAGAAATGAAGAATCTGGAATGTGGGCAGGACTGTGGTTTCCTGTCGAGTCCACCCACTCTGGAAGTGCAGGGGAGCGGTTCCTGAACCTCTTGGCTACCCCTCTCCCCTTTATAAAACATAGTATTTGACTATAAGCCTATATCCACCCTTGTGTTTTCAGTTATTTCCCGATGAGCTCCAAGTATCTACTATAAGGAAAGCGCTGTGTAAGAGTTCTTACACTGCACTGTTGAGGAAATGATGACAACAAAACAAGTCTTAATATTTTCAGTATGCCAACTTCCTTCCCAACATTCATGCAGGCTAGCTGCATCACAGACGTGTAGCTCCGGAATACAGTCAGGAAGGAGACGTATTAAAATACGTGTGCGGTGTAAACAAGTGCTGTATGTTGTGTGAATTTGAATTTGGGTGTGTATTTCTGTAGGAACACAGTGAATGCATTTGTTTGTTTGTTTGTTTTGAGACAGGATTTCTCTGTGTAGCCCTGGCTGTCCTGGAACCCACTTTGTAGATCAGGCTGCCCTCAAACTCACAGAGATCCTCCTGCCTCTGCCTTCAGAGCTATGGAACTAAAATGTGTACCATCATGCCCAACTGTAATTTTTTTAAAAAAGATATCTTTTTTTTTTGAAAAATTTACTGATAATTTCCTTCCACAAAGCATAAATAAAAGGATAATTAGAAAACCTTTAAGAGGAGTCTCAAAAACTCTTTTTAAAAAATTCATATATAAAGTTTTTTTTCTGAAAGACACCAAGTGTCTAAACAGCAGTTTTGAATAGTGACTCTCGAGATCACTTTTAGGAAATATTTGCAGAAAACATTGGTGCTATTTAGCTTGCTTTGGTAGGTTCTCTGTTGTAAACCTAGTTCTATTAAGACAAGTTTATACCCTTTGAAGCTGTCTTCCATTGGTATAGGGTTTTGAGTCTGTATGTGCTCAATGACCTGAATGAAGTCTCATGACTGTAGGGGAAAGGCACTTTGGTACTGCTAATGTTTGTGTGTCGGTGAATTAAAGGAGGCCCTATTTCTCTTTTCAGCCTGTAGAGAAAGCTTCCACCGAGCGGGAACGGGAGGCAGAGCGGGACCGGGATCGCCACTCCCCCTTTGGCCAGCGGCACCTGCACACCCACCACCACACCCATGTTGGCATGGGCTACCCTCTCATCCCTGGTCAATATGACCCTTTTCAAGGTCAGCAGCTCATCACATTGGTGCCCTTCTGTTTGGGCAAGCAGTTGCTGTAACTTCCTGTCACTAACTTAAAATGACAATACTGAGCTTTTGACTAACACTATCTGTGGGGATGGTTCCCAACCCTTATTTCCTAGCATTCCTGAGAGACATACCTAAGGTCGTTTGTATTCTGTCGAGTCTGGGAGTGGCTGCCACTTAATAAGTGTTACTGAGAGATGTTATCTTGCCAGCGGAGGGTGGCAGCCAGCCAGTATCTGGGGTACCAAATAAAAAAAAAAATCAAAAAATTTCTTTGGGGAAATTGTAGAGAAAAGAGAGTCATGGTAGGTGACTTTGGTGAAGTCATTTATTCTGAAATCTCCAGTTCTTTTTCCCATGCAAGTAAGCAGCATGGCCAGTACTAATACTTCTTTACCCAGTTGAAGGCACCCCTTCCCTGATGGGATACTTCCACTAAACATGAGAAAGACAGAGAGCACATTTACGACCCATGAGGTGATCACATCTTACCTGGCCCATCTCTGTCACCTCATAAGGCATCGGTAGCTGTCTTTATTTTTGCCACAATACTGGAAGTAGCAGCTGGAGAGCCTATTGTGAGTTGAGCTGGACCATTTCTGGTGAGGCCCTTCTTAGTAGTGTGGGGGAGGGGCTTCCTACTCCTTCACAGGGCATAGCAGGGAAGCAAGGCTTCTCTGCAACCCATTCCTATAAGAACATTTAAGTCCATCAGATCAGTATGTGGTCCCTAGGACCTCAGTTTAATTACTTCTGCATAAGCTCTTCAGTCCAAATGCAGTGAAAATGGGAATCTGGGCCTCAACATGGGATCTTTGCACGGCAGAGGGCAATTCAGTGATAACACAGGGCAAACACTTAGCAAGAGGATGTTGGAAAAACGTGTCCAAATGCAGGGAGTGTAAAGAAATTGGGCTTCTGTGTTCATTTGTTACTTTCTGTTGAAAGAACGCACATAGATAGATGATATGGCAGACGGACAGACAGACAGATAGATCTCCCAAATCACCAAGTGTGAGGAGAACATGAAAGGAAAATGAAATCACAGACGTAGATGGGTATAGGTGAGCAGAATAAAATCTCGTCGTTTCTGTATGTTGCTGTAGTGTCTCAGATTATCCCTGGATAAAGAAAGATGAAAACCATGGAAGCAGAGAAAGAAAATCTTCCTGTTTGCTTTGTTTACTGTGTTTTCCTCAGCATGTTTTTTTTTTTCCTTGTATAGCATTTCCCTTGTTCTTTCTTGTATAGCATTAGTCCAGGAAGTTTTGAGGCCACCTTGACCTCTGCCTTGGGAATTACTAGCATGCACAACCCCCATGCCTATTTCCGTGGGACCATTTTCTATGGGATTTAGATACTTCTTTATTTGAAGCCATTCAGGTCTCTGCTTTCTTTGTCTTAGAGATTAGGACTGATTTTCTTAAGTTGATTTAGACTCAGAAAAGTGCAGGTCTTTCAGAAATGATTTATCCCACGTACTTTCTGGCACTCATCATGTTGAAGTCCCTGGGGAAAATGTTCCAGTGATAGAAGCCATTCTAAAAGTTTTCTAAACACGATAATAGCATGCTGTTTCTGTACTGCACTGGCTTCTGTCAGCTGGTACCTGTGTGCATCACTCAGCACCAGGCAGAGCCGCGGAGCCGGTGAGGTGGAAGGGCTGTATCCTCCGAATAGCTTCAGGAAAGGCCTAGATATTGGCTAGCCTGAGTGGTTTGCAGTTTGCCCTAGCCACGTGAAACATTTCACCTGGACATTTAGGAAGGGACAAATCACCACTGAGCCTGCGTCCCTCTTACCTTTCCCGCCTTTCCTTCTCCAGGCTTGACCTCTGCCGCCCTAGTTGCCTCTCAGCAGGTGGCCGCCCAGGCATCTGCATCGGGAATGTTTCCTGCACAGAGAAGGTAAATATTCTCAACACCTGAAATTAGCGTTCCAGCAGAGGTGTGCTAATGGTTGCAGGGAAGGAAAGAGAGGCTTTGAGGATGGCAAACTTGATGCTTTCTGTTTGATATTATTGTAATGAACGAACACGCTATGGCGGTATGAGCTTCATTCTATAAATGTGATGTACATCAGTAAGGAAATGATTGATAATTTTTTTTAATCTTAAGATGAGAGTAACATCCTTAGGTTAAGGACAGGTTATCCCTACAACTTATTAACAGTATTCACGGGACTGGTGTAACTCAGTGGTTTAGTAGTTGACTAGCATGCCCAAGGTCCTAAGCTCTAGCCTCAGCGGTTACAATAAAATGCCAGAACGCAAATCCCCTCATTTTGTTATGTAGTTAGAAATAAAGTTGCAAGTGGAGAAATGAGTTACTATAATGCTGAGGGTTACTTTTGTTCCCTGGTGTTTTAAGTTACCCTACAAGCTGTCCTGAGGAGGAAAAATAAATCCAAAAGAAGATTGCCAGAATAAAATTAACACTCTCCCAAGATGTAGTTCATTACTTTGCGTTTCATTTCCCTGGGAATTCCGCAAAAGAAACAGAACTAACTGTGAATGGAGCCTTCTAGTCTCGCTGTCTTTGGCTTTCCCCGTCAATGTTGCCAGAACTCGA
The DNA here is from genome assembly GCA_028555095.1 of Dicrostonyx torquatus. Lineage (NCBI taxonomy): Eukaryota > Metazoa > Chordata > Mammalia > Rodentia > Cricetidae > Dicrostonyx > Dicrostonyx torquatus. The sequence continues at coordinate 4,881,231 of JAQHUG010000078.1, forward strand.
TGCTAAGGTGTGCTTTTCTTTTACAGAGAATAACAGGATCGGCCATGTCCGGTGTCATGTGACTGGATCACATGGGGAAGCGCTTTATATAGACATCAGTTCCATGGTGTTAATTTGAAATGCCTTAATGGCAGGCAAAAACCAGTCATTTCATTTTGTAAATTACAGATTTTATCACAGAGTAACAAATGTTGCTGTAATTAAACTTCTGTTTTATATATATATATACGTATACATATCTGTATATATACATATATATATATACATATATATATATATATATATTCTTTACTTTTTTGTAACAGTAACCAGGCTCGCACACACAGGGTCTGCTGCCAAGTTGCAAACCACTCAGTAAAAGAAATTTTAAAAAAATGTATTTGTCATGTTGAAAGTGTTAGCCACAACAGGCTGCTTACATTCTTTCCCTTTGAAACTGTAAATAAATAATGTTCTGTATCAGTGTGCCTGAACCTTGCATATCCTTCATCTCTCTCCCATAAAGCCCCTCAGAAAGGCGAACTGTGACGGTGACACTTGGTACAATTTAGATGTTTAATTGGTGGCTCCTGTTAAAGACGCATCAGTGTGAAATGTTCCCGTAGTCACTGTTTGTACTTGTTTATTGTGGAAATAAATACTTTTGGAAGGCATGGGGTTGCCAGAGCCACAGAAACTGTGTTGTATATATAATGTAAAAATTAAGATGGGGAAATAATGAGCATCTGTGAATAACAAGGCATCATTTTTTGATAATCTTGAATGGCAGATAACCCAATAGCCTGCGCACATACCAGAGACATCTGTGATCGCTCTAGTACTTGAATAGCCCTGCGCTCTTTTTTCTTTTCTTTTCTTTAATGTTTACAATTATCCAGTTTTAGAAAAGAAGGACTTTAACGCCATTGCCTGGTTACTTGTTTTATGCTGTAATCTAGTTTATTTTATGTAAAATGTATATTGAATGCTTTCCTTTTTTATACCTGCCTTAAATAATTTGGCAATCAGAATTAAAAAAGGTTTTGTTTTGTTTTTTTTTTTAAATAATGGTTTCTTGTGTGTCTGGTGTTACTTCTCATTGGCTGGAAGGGAGTTTAACTTTCAGCAAAGAAGCTCTTCATACTATGAATATGTAAAGTAACAATATACAGATACCAACTCTTCATACCTAATACACGGCAACAATATACAGACACCAGCTCTTCATACTATGAATGCATAAGGTAACTGTAAACAGACACCAAGACTTCATACATGATACACAGGTATAACAGCTGAACACCATGTTTAAGTCTGTGACTATTTGCATAATTACAGGGCATTTGGTCTAGGCATGGACACATAGCACTCCCAATTGGTAGATACAGGTGTAATAGTATGCTAAACATGCAAATCTTTTTTATTTTTTTGTGTTTGTTTTTGCTTTCTCTCTTTTTTCATTGTTGTTGTTTTGTTTTCAAGACAGGCTTTCTCTGTGTAGCCTTGACTTTCCTGGAACTCGCTCTGTAGATCAGGCTGACTTTGAACTCACAGAGATCCATCTGCCTGACTCTGCCTCCCAAGTACTGGCATTAAGGGCATGTCCTGTCTCTGCCTTCTCTCAAATGCTCATCTTAAAGGCATGTACCACCATGCCTGGAGTAAACATGTAAGTCTTGTGACATGTGGACAGTAGATAGAACATATAAAAAGTCAGCTGGTTGTCACCGGAGTGACATCAAGGTATTTCATATCAAATTATACCTGTTCCCTTCGCCTCTGCTTTCCATCTGCCGAGCCACCTGTACCATCCTAAGCTGGGAGAGATTGCAATGAACCAAACAGACAAAAATCCCCATGCTCGGAGAGCTTGCGTTTTCTGGAATACAAATATAAGATGTATGGATATAGTAGGTTGTCTGGTAATTGCTATGAAAAAAAAAAAAAGTGAAGGATGCTGAGCATGTGTGAGAGTCTGTAGCCTGATTAGTCTGGGATGATGTCACTAAACTGACGAGAAGGCAGTTCCTGCAACCTTGTGGGAGAGAAGCCTCCGGTGAGATGGAAAAGCCAGTGCAGAAGTCTACCTTCGTCTTTGGATTGGTTGATTTTTTTTTTTTTTTTCCTGGTGCCGGGGCTCAAACCCAGGACACCGTGCACACCAGGCAAGTGCTCTGTCACTGAGCTACATACCCCAGCCTTTGAGCTTGGCGTAACTCATTGCAATCACGAGTTTCTGGGACTTTCCTCTAAGAACAGTTCCAGCAGTTGGTTCACTCAGAAGTGCGGGAATGGACAGATCTTGTCTGGGTGCATTCGTTTAGCTTGATTATCGCTTCACAAATAGGTTTCTGTAGCTGCAGAGCAAGACTTCCTGTGCTTTGGCAAAGCTACCTGGGGTGTGGTTTGCTCCCAAGTCTAAGCTGTGCTGAGGAGAAGGAGATCACTCACGCAGTTTTCAGATGATTTTTCTTTGGACTTTGATTCACACAGTTCTTGTGTCTGCAAGCTACCTTGTTTTATTCCTTAAAGACTTGGTGCCATCTTCTATAGTCAAAAGCGAGTCTGTTTCCTCTGTTCAAACAGTTGCTTTCTAGTCTGTGGCTTTCCTGCGACTCCGGTTCCTGACCAGCCTTGTAACTGCCAAAACACTAGAACAAAAAGCAGGTCAGCTTTTATCCCCCCCACCCCCCCCACCCCCAGCTAAAGCAGCGTGTTCCTGCTGAGGGCTGGGAGATACCGAGCATGCCTGAGGGTTTCCCAACTTTCAATGCTCTGCATTTTCCTAGTAATGTGCAGGCAGCCAGTCTTCTCTTGAGTTGTAGAGTCAGGCTTCTGACTCCTACTTAGGTGGCTAAAGAGATTACAAGTAGGTGCCTGAGACCGTGCTTAAGTCTACGCTTGCGGTGGATGGGGATGCTGATAAATATGGAGGGATGCGCGACCAAAGGCACAAGGCCATCTGAATAGCCTCCCTCTGCCCTAAGCTTCGACTGGAATGTTATTCCTGACTGCTTTACAGTGTTCGCAGAATGAAATTGTGTTTGTCCCCCTTACGGTCATCATTGGTGTCTTCACGCAGGCCATGAATTGCCAAAGGCCAGAGCTCATTGACATTGTGTGTGCCATTTCTCTGGCTGAGTCTATATTCAGCACCGAATGGTAAATTAAAGATTCCCCAAAGACAAGCATACTTGGCTCCATTATATTACTATGATGAATCTGCCATTAATACGCTTCTAATTGTTTTACTTTTATAGACATAAAATCAGTCCCCTTAGTGACTAATAATAGGGTTTATTGATTTTACTAAACATTATTCATTCCAGGCCTGCTCATATCAGCTTGTCCTGAACATATGCAAAAAGCCTGCAGTGCTGGCAGAGTGCAAATTAACTTCCTGGAGAAAAGCGAATGAGGGGCTGTTTACAGCTGAGGTCCCAGGGAATGGCAAATATTAAAAACAAGGCAATCGGCTCTATACAGAACCATTTATTTCTCCGTTAGATTCTCAGATGGCGTTTTCATGGAAACTTGCCACTGATGTTCAGCCCAGGCCATTAACACATACGGAGTGAAAAGGCTGGCCTTTTCCACTCACACTGGCTCTGACCCCGACGTACAGTGGTTGCAGCCCAAGGCTCCAGGAATGACCTGAATGAATAGAGCTGATTGAGACAGGATGAAACAGCCGTTTAATGATAATTACTGGCCAGGCCAGTCCCTCTCTGACTCTGAAAAAGAAACAAGACAGGCAGAGCCATTTATGATTGTTTGTGTCACTAACCACAGTCATTTTATTCCCTCTTCCTGCAGCCCTCTGAGTCATAAATGCTGTTTTCTTTCAGTTCACTTGGGGGGAGGGGAAGAAAGCGAAATGAAGCCCCAACAAGCTGACCATTAGCCAGGCCTGCGCCACGGTTCATCTCTGAGTTCTGTAAACAAATAATATGCAAATCAGGGAACGGTTCTCAGGCTCAGCCCTGCTGACATTTTGGACCAGGTAGTGCTTTGGGAAACTGGTCTGGTGGTTCTGGGATGTTCAACACTCCCCGGGATGAGACAGAAACAACCTCCCTAACAGGCTTTCATCAGCGACTGGCAGAGGGAATTTAGAATTCCTGCCCAGGCCCAGCTGCACAGTAGATTCCCAAGTTCTTTCTTGCTTGTTACTTTAGATATTGATAAAACTGGGGGTAGGGAAGATTGCTGAGTGAGCTAAGTGTTCGGCTTAAGGACCGGAGTTCGCAGTCCACACCAAGCCAGGCACTCCATGGCACTAACTTGTAATCCCAGAATTCCTAACTGCAAGATCAGAAACAGAGGAGAAATCACAGAGACTCACACAGCTGCTTTCAATGAGAAAAGAAGCCTCTCCAGACTGAAGGCCTGGACCAATGCCTGAGGTCGTTTTCTCAGCCCCTCACATGCACGTGTGCACCCATGGTAGTACACGTGTGCGTACGAACATACATGTCCACCAAAATAAGAAAACTATCAATGGCTCCAGGAACCGCCACAGAAACATAATGAGGGTGGTCATTTTGCTCTGTAGAGGTTTACTCTGTAGCTCAGACTGTACAGGTTGGTGCAGGGTGTGTTTCTAAGAGAACTGGATGGTTTAAAATAGTTTAAAGCATGTTACATTTTATCTGTTTATTATGTGCAGACACACATACCCACGGTACATGTGTAGAGATTATTGTTTATAGACATGCTCACATACATACAGAGAGCACAGTACATGTGTGGAGATCAGAGGACAACTTACATGGGAGTTGGTTTTTCTCCTTCACCATATGGGTCCCAGGGATCGAACTTTCTTGACTCACTGAGCCATCCTGAAGACCCTGGTCTAAACTCTTGCAGAATCATTAGTATAATTAGTATAATGTAATTTTTAAAACATGCATGAAGCTGAATTCAGCCTGCAACTCATTCAATTTACAATATTATTTTGTTTTGGCCCTCCAATACATTGTCTCCTAGCATGAAGGTAGATGTGGACATTGGCAATTCTTAAGTGATTTGCTCGATTTGAACTTAAACTTGCTTTCTACTGGAGACATTCATTTCTTCTACAAAAATAATCTTTTTTTTTTTTTTTTTTTTGGTTTTTCGAGACAGGGTTTCTCTGTGGCTTTGGAGCCTGCACTGGAACTAGCTCTTGTAGACCAGGCTGGTCTCGAACTCACAAAGATCCGCCTGCCTCTGCCTCCCAAGTACTGGGATTAAAGGCGTGCACCACCACCGCCCAGCTCCAAAAATAATCTTTACAAGATTTTCAGATACAACATGCATTTTGGTAAGGTTTGTTCTCCACTTAGACACAGACTGAGAAACAGGAAGTTGAGGGTTTTCCAGATGTTTCTGAGCATAGGGCGTGGACACCACCCATGCCTATGCAGGTCCAAGGCCAGGAGAGAGTCTGCTTTACTATGGACTGAAACTTGAATACCTACAATCAAGCCTTTTCACACAGGATGACATGTTTTAAGGTGGTGCAGAAATGGTCACCTAAATTCATAGAGGACGTGGCCAATCCCAGCAGCACTTTCTGTCCACATAAGTGTGAGGGAGATCTTGGTACAGCCCTGTAGACAGTCCCTGGGAACAGACTGAACTTGGTATGCAATGTGGAGCCTGACTGCCACCTCTGCAAGAGATTGTGCTCAGGAAGACCAGATAGCTTCACCACCCTATAGCTTTCAAGGACACCCCCAGCCCAAACCCCACAACCACAGCTGTCGGGTGATCTTCCAGTCAGAAGAAGGAAGGAATCAGAATCATGTCACAGTGCATGTATGGAGGCCAGGGGACAACTTTTGGGAGTCAGTTTTCTCCTTCCACCATGGGCCTCAGGATCAAACTCAAGTGCCCTTACCTCCCAAGCTGTCTTGCTGGCTCCTGTCTACAAGCTGTATTCCCCTCTACCCTGTTACCTCACAGGCCCAAGATTCCCAGGGCTCAAACATGGACGGACCATTGTTGTGTCTGCAATACTGACAGAATTTTCATTTAGCCTAGTTAAGAGTGCAGGAATACTGCTATGTCTTACAGAATGCCATAACTTGTAGGTAACATTAGAAACTGCTTGTTTAAATCTCATTAAGCATTTTAGATTACAAAATGTTCCCCTTTTAGATTAAAGTAAAACCCAAAAGTGCCTTAGTCTGATTTATGTTGCTGACACAACGCCACCAGCTAAGGTAGTTTCTTTGGTTTTTGTTTTCTTTTTGGGGGGGCAGGAGTGTGAAACAGGGTTTCTCTGTATAGCTTTGGAGCCTGTTCTGTAGTTTACTCTGTGGCCCAGACTGGCCTTGAACTCACAGAGATTCAACTGCCTCTGCCTCCTAAGAGCTGGGATTTAGGGTATGTACCATCACCACCCAACTTGCTAGGATAGTTCCTAAACAAGATATCTGGCCTATACTTACTGAGCCTGGGAAGTCCTCTGTGGCAGGAATGTATCTAATGAGGACCTTCGGGCTCCATTGTTACATGGTGGAAATCATCCCCTGAAGGGAGCGGGGTGTGGCACAAATATTAAATCCCAGAGACAGATATTGGAGTTCAAGATGAAGATCAGAAAAGCAAAACAGCCAAGCCACCAGAAAAGTCTTACGTCTACCAAGGCTGGGCGACTGCAGACTGAGCCCTGAGCCTCTGTCTCCTTCCATTTTATATTCCTCTTTAGTGCTGGGATTAAAGGCACGTGACTCCCTCATACTGGGATTTAAAGGGGTGAACCACCACCACCTGGATCTGTTTCTGCATTGATCTTATGTAGCTCAGGGTGGCCTTGAACTTGCAAGAGATCCATCTGCCTGTGTCTCCCAAATCCTGAGATTAAAGGTGTGTGACACCACTGCTTGGCCTCTAGTGGCCTTGTTTCACCTTCTGATCCTCAGGCAAGCTTTATTAAATCATAAATAAAATATCACTATAAAGGGGAAAGGGACCAGACTCAACCTTGTATCCATTCCTGAAGAAACCCACCCCCATGACCGTTGTAGTGCCACATCCTCTAGGGCACAACCCACTAAGGCTCACCTCTCAGCACTATTTTATTGGGGATTAAACTTTTGGATACATTCAGACCACAACACAAAAGTCATTTGCTCAGGTCCTTGGTATGTAATGAACGGAGTTCATAACATCTGCACTCCACTGCTTCAGAAAACACATCATCAACTCCCTGGAGAACTAGATACAATCCAGCTCACCTTTGCCTTTCAGAGAGTCAGATGAAGGAAGCGCAGTCTGGTTCTCCAGTCACAAGAGAATGTGGCAAAGACCATGTCAGAGCCAAGCCTAGAACACTGCTAAACTCTAAACTCAGGCCCAGGCCTCCTCAGGAGTTTGGGGACAGGAGTGCGCTCAGGGCATTGCTGCAGTTGTTTTGGGGAGACCTGTGTTTGTCAACTTTTCATGATGTCAGGTCCTCTGTGATGTGCTCCTGAACTGAAAGCCTAGAATGCCAAAGTCGGGCTTAGGGCTCAGAGGCCAAGCGGGGAAGCTGAAAGGTTTGATTCTAGTGAACTGCCACAGGGTCAGTCCAGCACAGGTCATTGCTATGTGCTGACAAAGGCTCTCAACTCTGTACTTAATTATTTCCAAACGATGTCATTCTTCTCGCCCCAGAGGACTTGCGAGTAAGTTAGAAGAGGAGGATGTTTAAACTACAACTTTACACTTACTTCCTGTAACTAGATCTCTCCTTTACATTCTGTATGCGCCAAAGGAAGTAAGCAATGCGAAACATTGTTTTGCACAATGTAAATGTTTAAACTGGAATTTCCTAACCTTGAATTAGAACTGCTTTTATTAGGACAAAAGCCTGAAAAAAAAATTAACAAAAACTGGCCTAAGACTTTTTCCCCTTCTTCTTTTCCCTTTTTCTTTTCTCTGTCCTCTTTTTTTTTTTCCCTACATGTCTGCCAGTTTGTGGGTCTACATGCATATGAGGCCTTAGGATGAAGTCCAGAATCCCCCACCATTACTTTCCTCACTTATTTTCTGAGGCAGGTTCTTGCAATCAACCTTAGAGCTCACAGAGTAGCTGTCTGGACAATCAGTTGTTCTGGGAACCCTCTGTCTCTGCCTCACAGTGCAGGGCACCAAGCCCACCCAGCATTTTGGTGGGTCCTAAGTGTCTAAATTCTGATCCTCTTGTTTGACCAACCCATTAAAAACTGAGTGGTCTTTCTAGCCCTTTTCTTGATCAATGAAAAGTCTCTGTTTTGAATGAAATTTTCTGGAGCCACAATATACTAACTGATTTCTTTTTTTAATTCCTCCTAATCATAGTGTCAGGGACTAGAGTCGTCTTGTTCCTACTCAATCACTACAGACTGTAGGTCAGAAACAAAAGGTGGTCCCTTTCCCCACAACTCTCCACAGAGAGGACAACTGGGGTCACCCATGGAACAGGGATAGCGTTAGCGTTCAGCATGATCGCCATGGAGATGGAGCATGGGTCTGGCATGGTGACTGGACAGTTGGATGCTCTCAGCTACACATAACTGACACTATACCAGCCTGCCTTCTCCTACAAGGAGAGCGCTTCTCTCCCTAGATATCAAGTCAGAAACTTGGTGAGCTCCATCTGTTGACTCCACTGCTCTGCTCGGGTCTTTGCTTAAGGCAGTTGTGGAGCTCACACCCAGAGGCGCCAACATCCTGGGAGAGCATTCTGTCTTCCTGTCTGTCTCTTAGGACTGAAGAAGAAACCTTTCCTGATCATTCCTTAACTCCAGCGAGGTCACATGCTCATGCCTAACCCATCACTGATGACAACGTCCGTAAGACCTCCACGGGCTAAGGAGGATGTGACTCTACCCTGGGTACTTCTGGCATGGCTGGGCTGTGGCCCATAACTAAGATTGCATTAGGATGAGAGAAGAGAGTAGTCAATGTTCTCTTCCTTTGCCTACTACATCTTGCTTAGAGACCAAAGGGATTACCTGATTCTCCTGCAGCCTGGTTCCCACAGGGGTGAATCTGTGGGGATTGGAGCAGGCAGCAGTGCTCAAGTGGAACTCGCAGGGAGCCTCAGTTGTCCTTGGGCTGCCTTCACATCCAGGAGCTGAGCTCCCAAATGAAAACAAAGGAGTAACTCATAAGCCTGTTACATTTGGTTTTCATTTTGTTTCTTGACAAAGTTAATTAGGACTCTTCTTGTGAGAGAAGGTCTAGTCGCTACAACCACTACCTAACACATCATACACACACACACACACACACACACACACACACACACACCATTCTACACATAGCCCCACCTCCTGCATATAGAGATACCTTAGAAGTATTGTGTATAGGACAGAAAAAGGGCATCCCTTCTCCCAGATCCAACAGCCTTCACTCCAGAAACTAAAAAGGAATTTATTGAAGCAAAGACAGGAGGGGAGGAGTTAGATGTATGGTAGGCAAGGCATGCACTGGGGCAGACCAAAACTGGGAAACGGGAGGACAGATTAGTCATCAGCAGAGAGAGAATCATACCGTATTGGGAACAAGGAAGATTCCTTGAGAGGATGTGCTTTAGACTTAGCGTCATAGGCTTGGACAACTGAAAGCTTTAGGTCAAGAGAGATCTTTGCCTAGATCTCAGAAAGCAATGACGCTGTTGATGGAAGATGTATGGGGAGGAAGTCCTGGGGAGGTCTAGTTGCAAAAGGGATCTGTCACATCTGCCTTCACACTGTGTCCACTCGTAGACAGCACAGTGGAGCCTCTCAGGTAGAGAAGAAGACTAAGAAGCAGCCACAGTTTTCTTCCCTTCCCTAACCTTGTCTGGATTTCCTACACAACGGACTAACACTCTTACAAGAGGAAGGAAGACTAAGTGGTCACCTGTTGGGGTTGGGGTTCTCTGACCTGGAGAGATGGTCTAGGACCCACCTACCATATCTAGTACTCAGACTCTTTGGAGAGGGAGTTATTTTATAGGATCTATGGCCTATCTTGCTTTCTGTGCTGTGATAGAGACTCCAATCAAAAGTAACAGGGGAAGAATATTTATTTGGCTTGTATATCACAGTCCATTGAAGGAGGCCAAGGCAAGAACTCAAGATAAGAACCTGGGGGCAGAATCTAAAGCAGAGGCCATGGAGGAGTACAACTCACTGACTTAGACCACTTGCTGAGTTTGCTTTCATATATACCCCCAGGACCACCCATCCAGGGATGGCACTGTTCACTGTGGGCTAGGCCCTCCCCCATCAACCAGCAATCAAGAAAATGCCCCACGGACTTTCTTCTCAACCAAGGTTCCCTCTTCTTAAAGGACTCTAGGTTGTATCAAACTGACAAAGACCTAATGCGGAACTTTGGAAATGGATGATGACATGAGACAGATTCTATCCAGGCCCTGTTTCCTATGGCCCATTGATTACTAGAGACAGAAAATCTAGACAGAAAGTCATGACCTTCATAGACAGCAATGGACAGCCCTCTCCTCTGGGAGAATCTGGTCTTTCTGAAGAATCATGCAAAGCCACATCTAAAGATCTACTGTGCAGACAAGCATCCATGTTGGAACGCTGGTGGAAGCAACTCTGGAGCCTCAGAAATTCCCAGATGCCTGTGCACCTGATGTTCTCAAACCTGCTCTCCTCCTTCAATGATTCAACACACAGATATCAAATACGAATCTAGAGGTGCAGCCTAGTTTGTAGAGAGTTTGCCTGGCATGCGTCAGGGCCTAGGTTAGTCCCTAGCCATCATTTAAACTGAGTGCGGTGGTGGGGGCCTGTAGCCATAGCCCTGAAGAGTTAGATGCAGGAGCATCAGAGTCATCTGCAAACACATGTAGTTCAAGGGCAGCATGGGCTACGAGAGACCCTGGGAAGGGAAGGACAGTAAACAAAATAGTATGTAAATAAAAGATGGATTTTGGAAACAGTTTTTGTGACAGGTTGCCTTGTTTTCTGGTCAGGCTAAAATGGAATATCACCAGGCCTCTGATGTAATGTCACTGAGCTCAGGTGTTATCGGCCATCGGGGAGTGGCAGATATGCCCATAGGTAGATTCTTCCACCTTGGTGGAGTCGGCCAGACGTTCTTGTCTCCTTCTGAATGAGGCTTAGGCTCAGAGTCAAGCAAGTGCCTCACAACCACACCTCCCCCAGAAACCAAGCTGGTTTCAGCTCCTGTCTTCCCACTGCAGCAGTTTGCTGGCAACCTACAGAGCCAGGGATAGTCCTCTAACTCCGGCGACTGGGGTGTTCTGGGGCATGTGGAGCCACATACCAAGGTGGACTAGAAGAACTCACTTTGTATCCTGCAGGGGTGGACATGGATGAATCGGCAGCAAATGCGAATGTGGCATTCTCCTGGACAACAAAGCGCTGAATCCCATCTGACTCAACGGGAACAGTTGTACGGGAGCTGCTGTTCCTTCTGCATGCTTGGCAGGGCTCCTTGTCTAGTTTTGGCTCATCGGTGCCACCCCACCTTCATCGAGTCTTTGCAGGTGTAAGTAGCAGAGCCTTACTAACGTAAGCCAAGGAGATGCATCCCAAGGGCAGAGGGGATCTCAAGTGATCAGGAGTAGGAAGTGTGTTCAAGTTCAAGGGGAGCAGCTTGCTCGGGTCTGATGAGCCTGCGAGTCCAGTAGGCTGGGATGAACCTGCTTGCTGGGGGCGGGGCACCGTGAAGGGTGAGAAGCAGCTCTAGACTTCTAGATTAGCTCCTACTTTGGGCTTCTTTGGATCAGACCTTTAGTATTGAGTCTAAGTCCTTTGTCCAATCACCATTCGTGGCCAGAAGCAGAAGCCCATTCAAATTGGCTTCCTTACAAATCAGCCTTATTGAAAGGCTACAAGAGCATCTCATAGTATAGAAGGGCAAGAAGAAAATTGGCAGGCCAGTCATGGTGTCTCAACAACCTTAAATCTTGGAATGTCGCACACTCACACTCTGGATTCTCTGGAGACCTTGGCCCTCCTCCTGCTTCTGCGTAGGCTTTCAGCTTCCCGCTTCTGTAGTTGGAAGAGCCTTGGGGTAGCTCCGAAGCTCATTTTGGCTCCCTTTGCACCATCATCAAACTGGCCCAGCTTTCTTGTGCACACTCCAAAATCCCATGCCAGGTGTAATGGGTTTCCGTCATTGGAATAACCAAATGTGCCTGGAACAGGCCTGGGAAATGTTGGCAGCGTTATCCAGCCGAGCACAGTCAGCAGGCCTGCGAGCTAGGACATTCCAAGGGCTTCAGGAGTCCTGTGACGGGGAGGGAAAAGAGCCAACTATGTAGTTTTTACCTTATAGATCCAAACCGGAAATGCCCCTGCTCTCCTTCAGCGCATCTTCACCCTACTTTACTGCTCCGTCATTTCCCATGATCTGACATCGTCTCTATTCATAGTTTTTATGGTTTTCTCCTCCCGTTCAAATGAGACTGGGAGAAGGCATGGACTTAATCATGTTACTGTTCTTACTTCCGGGCTCTGGAACCCTGTTCTCTCTACACTGGCTACTCACTGCACAACTGCAGTCAGAGGAGTGGAGATGGGAGCACCATGTCACGGCTCCCCACAGCTTCTGTTTGGAGAATATACTTCCCTCAACCTCTTGACTCAATTTGCCATTTGTAAGGAACCATACTTCCGACCACACTTAGATTCATACTAAAGAGTCCAGCCGCAGATCGGAGATTAGACAACACAGGAATCAGGCACATGACCGGTGGTTTGGAAATTTGAGGAGGTGCCTGGTGGTGATGGTGCACATCTTTAATCCCAGCACTCAGGAGGCAGAGGCAGGTGGATCTCTATGAGTCTGAGGCCAGCCTGGTCTACAAGAGCGAGTTTCAAGACAGCTAGGACTGTTACACAGAGAAACCCTGTCTTGAAAAAAAATATACCTAAGGAGGAACACTGGGTATTGAGTTGAGCTACTAATGGTTGATGATTTATGATCATGTCTAAAGAATGTCAATGACAGAGTTCAAGGAACTTCAAGGTCGGTTCCATATTATCGGCCTATCTGTCTCCTGTTTCCCAATGCCCCTGTTGCCTATGAATCTCTACCTCTGTTCCTGGGATGTATTATTTACAATAAAAGCATAGTTCTAAGTATCATGGTCTTGAATTCTGTGAGTCAGATTAGCAAATGATTGAGCCAGAGGCAGGCACGCGAGGGAAGGGTCATGGAACCCTCAGCCTTGCAGGTGTCCCAGCAGGCGCAGAAGCAGCTTGAGGGCCTCTCTTGTGGTTGGCTGGCTTCTGGAAGTGGAGCAGCCCTGTAGGACTGAGTGCTTAGCCTGCTGTGTCTGTCTCAGCAGCAGAGAAGTGTCAGACTGTATTTTAAGGTAGTACTTGGCAGTGGACTGTTGGAGAATTGTTAGAAAATGATGAGATCTAGGGGCTGGGAAGATGGTGCATCCATTAAGAGCACTTAGGACTCTTGTAAAGGACGCAAGTTCACTTCCCAGCCACCGATGGCAGCCCACATCTGCTTGTAACTATTTCCAGGGACCATGCGCTCTTTTGGCCTTTGCGGGCTCCTGCCCACCTGTGGGGGTACATAAATTCACACAGGTGCACACATACATGCCTAAAAATCATAAAGAAATAATCTATACTATACAATATTGTGTAATTTTACAGAGAGCTTTGAGGAGGAGCTATTGGAAGGAAAGAGGAGAAAGGGCATGAAGATGCCGGGAGCAAATGTCTCCAGTGGCGGACAGAGGAAGCACAGAGACCCTGAGGGAAGAATGTGCTCGAACTGCTTCACAGAAAGCAAGGAGACCAGAGTGGCTGGGCTCCAGGTGGAAGACAGAGATGAATGAGACGCTGTGTGGCGCACTGCTGACCTGCTGGTGCTTTCCAGCATACGGCCGGAAGCCATTCCATAATCAGAAAACTCACAGATCAAAGGCAGGGGTGACCCAGTTTACTGGTGTGATTCTGGCCAACACATAGCGCCGAGGAATGACGCGGGTTAGCACACTGCACAAGTTCTGCAGTGCGCAAGGGTGATACGCAGTGGACCTTTGGGTAGCGCAGTCATTCTTCTGGACAGTGTAGTTCCCAGGGCCAGAGGGGAGCCTTCTTCAGTCAGCACCCTCCTGCTCTACTGAACTGCCTGGTCGAGGGCTGGAATGTTGGACGGATGAGTAGTTTAGTCTTATTTATGTCTTCAGGGTAGGAGGCAAGTATGCGTGTGTGCGTGTGTGTGTGTGTGTGTGTGTGTGTGTCCGCGTGTGTACGCGTGCGCGCGCGCACACACATACACAGTTGTCACCAGTGAGTGGGTAAAGTAGGACCTTACGGATATTGAGTATTTTATGCCCTCATGTATATTAAGGATATAATGAATATTTAGTCCTTCATGCATGTCATGTATATTTAGTGTATCATGAATATTTAGCGTTGACTTGGAAATTGGTTTTTCTGTCCCTTTCTATCTAGGTTCATACACCCATGCTCTACTTTGTTCCTCTGACATAGTTCCCAGGTGAATAACTTCATTATCTCCACTGAACACGTTTAATGCACATTCATCAACTTCATTTATTTGTGTCATCTTTCACAGAAGAATGGAATGTTCTCTGTTCAGAAACATCCACTGTCTGACGTCCAGGAACTGGGTGGAAAGGCAGGCAGGAGAGTGATAGATTAACTCGGACCTTGTAATTTCTTATAAGAAATTCATATTTGCTCTGAACATTGTTTCTGCTGTCTCTGTGGATGAGTCTTCACGACTGTGAAAGAGCTTATGTCAGAAAGCAGGGGACCCAGGACAGCAACAAGGCCTTCGTGGAGTGGTGTCAAGTAGAAGGTGACTAGAATGTGGCTTGGCCTGGGAACAGGGGAGTGTGGTTAATGGTTAATGGATATTAATATTATTTGTCTGCCTACCAGCCACTGTAGTTTTGCCACACAGGTAAAAGAACAAACAAGTATAATATAAGGTAGCCTTTCAAAGAAGGGTAGGACAGGGCTAGGCACTTTGTGGACAAAGACATCCATTGAACTCAGAAATAGAGACAGCTAGCCTGGAAATTTGAATGGGAAAGTTGGAAATGTAGGTGACAAATTAACACCTTTAAGATCAAGAGACAATGCCTGGTGGTGGTGGCGCACGCCTTTAGTCCCAGCACTTGGGAGGCAGAGGCAGGCGGATCTCTGTGAGTTCGAGGCCAGCCTGGTCTACAAGAGCTAGTTCGAGGACAGGCTCTAAAGTTATAGAAAAACCCTGTCTTGAAAAACAAAATGAAAACAAAACAAAAACAAACAAACAAACAAAGATCAAGAAGCAATATTTCTTTTATTAACTAACCAATCTTTCCAATTAACTTTACGTATCCCTATGAGGTGCTTTGGCTAGGTGTTTCTTATAGGTGTCTTTGGGCCCATTTGAGTAGATTTTGATGGGCACAAAAACGAACGATTTGACTGTACCATTCCCTCAATTTCAGTGAGGTAGGACAGAATCCTGAAATACCTTCTACTTTGTAAAAGTATTGCCATTACATTTTTTATGAATCAGGACAACTCTGAAAGTTTGTTCACACTCTTCTGAAGAGTTATTTTAAAGTAATTTTAAAATGTTCTGGTGGGGCCATCAAGATGGCTCAGTAGGTTAGAGAGCTTACTGAGTTTAATCTCTGGGAACCATATGGTGCATGGAATGGACCTCAAGTTGTCCTCTGACCTCCACACGTGTGGCATGGTATATGCACTATAACACACACACACACACACAAATAATATATAAAATTTTTTTAATCATTAAAATAATGTTGGACCAGAAAACTTGTCACGTTATTCCTTTATGTATATCTTCACACACTAGGGGGCTACTCCAGAGTAAACTAGTCTAGTATCCCATTTAATTTTCTACAGCAAAATGGATTCCAGGTGGACCATGGTTTTAGTGAAATAGCCATGTAATAGATGCAAACATGGGGTGTTTGTTTATATTTCCATTGGAGTGGTACTTCCACGCAAGGCATGAGATTCAGAAGCCATTAAAAATGGATGATTTAATCACACTGTTAAGAGAAATCTAAGTTGCATTTGGGAAACAATATCATAAAGAAAGTCCAATAGCAAACAACATCAACAACACAGAGTTGGAGAAAATATTCGTAAGGTGCTCCTCAGGCAAAGGACCAAGTTTTATACTCGACTTGTTTGTTAGAAGTTTTAAATTAGCTAAGAGTGGTGGCTCATGGCTTTGATCCCAACACTCTTGAGGAAGAGGCAGATGGATCTCTGAGTTCCAGCCCAACCTGGACTGCACAACAAGTTCGAGCCCCGCCAGGGCTACAGCGACTGTGTAAAAATCTCACAGTCTAAAAGTATGAGCTTATCAAAGAGAGAAGAAGCCACAAAAATTGAAGAAGATATGCAAGACAGTGGTGGTCACAGTAGACAAAAGGGACAGCAGATAGTTTCCCATACAGCAATTAGACAAAGGCTAAGTATTGGTGACCATGTGGGTCAGAATTCTTCCACTGTTAGTGAGAAATATTTTAGAGACACATTTGGTACTGTGTCAAAAAATTTAAGGGTAGTGGCTGGAAAAATGGCTCATCTGTCAACAGCATGTACTACTTTTGCAAAGGACTGAGTTCAGCACTCATGCCAGAGGGCTCACAACTGCCTGTAACTCCAGGTCCAGGAGCTCCAATGCCCTCTACTGGCTCCTTTGGGCACCTGCACTCACATGCACATACTCACACACAGACTAACATATATATATATATATATATATATATATATATATGAACAAATTGTTAGAAAATGTATAACTATATATAGTAATTTCCTTTCCTTTTTGGATAACCATTCTCACTACATAAAGAAACTATATAGAAATAATCATTTTAAACAGTAGAAAGCTATTCAAATATTCATAAGTATGGCCTAGTTATATACAGCACAATATACTGTGATCAAAAAAAATGAAGGGAGTCTCCATAAATTCACATGCCATGACAGTCACAATATATTGTTAATAACTGAATCTTCTAGAGTCTGTGTATAGGGTACAAGAATAAAATCTCTTACTTTAAATAGATAAGTATATACTTATATGTTTGTCAAAGTGTTACCTATTTGAATTTATAAATGAACATGTGTATTTGTGCAGGATATTTGTATTGATAGAAAAATCTAAAAGGTGAATGTCTCAAATTATTCATGATAACTATACATGATGTGGAAAAAGTAGGGAAAGTGTCCAGAGAAGGAAGAAACCTCAATAGTAAATGAATATCATTGTGAACCATTTGGTTCTTTTAATTAGATAGACATGAATCACTTTAAAAAATAAACTAACATTTTTTCTCCACCAATGATATGTGGCATGTTGTAACTTCATCATCTTTCTCTTGAAATCACTCTCTACCTAATTAATCTTCACTTAATTAATTTAGCATGTCTTCAATTAAGGGAGAATGCCTATCAGCTCAGGAATTTTCACAGTGATATTAATATAAAATATACTTTACAAAGTTTGTTCCTTCTCATTAATGGATGATATTTTATTTTGGGGATAACAGGATGTGCATTATTTTACAAATGTTATGAGTAAATAACTCAAATCAAAAGTAATTAAGTGTTGGAGGGGAACACAAAGGGACAGATGACTTCATTAATAACAGAGGAAGGACCTTCATATGGCACTTCATATCCCACTATTAAAAACAGGGTGCTGGGGAGACATCTATGTCAGTTTCTTTTAATAAATGTCTTATTTCACCTTGAAATGATGGAGAGAAAGCCTCACTTACACTGGGGACTGGGACCCCGTGACCTCATGAGCATCATGGGGTGTGATATAAAAGGGTAACTCAGGTGCTTTTGGGGGGCAGAAAACACATGGGGCTCAGGTGTTCAGCAAGACATGGAAGAGGGAGTTTGGTAGTATCCACAGTGGTACACAGGCCTTTTTTTTCTTCTTCCCGCTTTGTCTCCCCATGCCTACAGTAACTGACTAGAACGGGACTCAGAGGTGCTCTTAAGGAAGCTCTTGCAGAAAATGCTCCATTTCTCCATCTTAGACACCCATCCATTTTTCTATGTCAATGGAAACTAGGTGGCATTTTTGATATTTTGTGTTGGCCTGGAGTATCTTTGTCCATCTTTGTCTGAATCTTGATTTTAGGCAGGCTAGAGAGCCTACGTGTCTTAGAACTCCAATCTGAAAATTAATTTCTTTAAATAAAATTCAGTTTATTTTTGTTGATTCTGTAAGACAGCTTATTTCTGTCCCGTTTCATTATTTTGTTGTGATTTTTGCTTGTTTCCATGAACACAATTCCTGCAATAGTTGCAAAGTCTCCTATTTTGCATGTGCATGCACACACACACACACACACACACACACACACTCTCTCTCTCTCTCTCTCTTTGGATATTTATGTGGACATTTTACATGATTCTTTTGTTTGTGTTAAAGACATACAGTTTGGGCCGGGCAGTGGTGGCGCACGCCTTTAATCCCAGCACTCCGGAGGCAGAGGCAGGCAGATCTCTGTGAGTTTGAGACCAACCAATGTAGTCTGCAAGAGCTAGTTCCAGGACAGGCTCTAAAGCTACAGAGAAACCCTGTCTCGAAAAACTAAAAAAAAAAAAAAAAAAAAAAGACATACTTTAGCTCAACTACTAAGAAGGAGAAAGTCTTTCCTAAGTGAAAGACCACTCTGTGGGGCTGTGGAAATGACTCAGTAGGCAAAGGCATGAGTGCAAGCAAGAGGACAAGAGTTCAAATCCTAGGCACCCCAGAACTGAGGGGTTCTAGATAGGCAGATCCTAGAGGCTCCCCGGCCAGTCGTCCTAGCTGAAACAGCAAGATCCTGGCTCAAAATGAGATGGAGAAATGAAGGTGGACACCCGAAGTTGTACCATGGGACATACACACTCTTACCTAATCTCCCTCTAAGTGCAAAAATTCTAAGTTTACATTTCCTTCTATCTTTACCCCCTGGAAGCAATTCTTTTTTTTTTTTTTCTTAACTGAAGTTAGGTTGAGGCTTAGAAAATATATTTTAATATAAGCTTTAGCACGAGGCTAAAGAGAAAGAGAGACCTTGAGAAGAAAGTGAGACACACCCACCCGAGAGCATGGATGTGGGCTTCTCCAAGAAACGTCATTTCTCCGAGTAATTTTGAGGACGGGGATGTCTTCTCATGTGGTTTATTGGCACGCTGAGCTCTGCAAGTGCAAGCTGTGCCAGTTCCTGTTTTGCCCAAATGACAGAGGGTACAGAACCAACTTTTCTAGCAGAGGACTAACAGAGGCCACACGAGTGAGGCCCATTCTTTATTTGGCACAAGAAAATGAGTATGCTGAGCCACAGCTTTATGCAGAGTGTAATTTAAGCGCTCAGATTGAAGATACAGCCAGCAAATATCAAATTTGCTTTGATCTTCCAACTTTATATAGGAATATATGTGATCACCAGGGAGGAAAATTGACGCATAATAAAGCAACTTCTTTTATGGTTAGGATCAGAGGACATGCTTAGACATTAAAGAGACTGCTCGGGAAAAGTATTTCAGAACATTTACCTTGGAAATGTTCATTTGAATGCATTTAAATTAAAATTATTCTTGTGATTTGAAAAAAGTTAACTGCGTAAGAAGATAAAAATACTTTTTATAGTTCAGCTAGTGAGATATCTCAGTGGGTAAGAGTACTTGCTCACAAGGCCAGTTACCTGAGTTTGAGTCCCAGAACCCACATAGTGGAAGGAGAGAAATGGCTTCTCCAACTGGTCCTCTCCACATGGCACTGGCATTCTGGGATATTTGTGTGTTCACATACAGAAACACATACACACACACACACAAGCATACTGTACAATAAATAAATAAATGCTAAAAACTTTTATGGGAGATAGAGAAAGGGAGGAAGGAAAGGAGGGAGGAAGGGAGAAAGAAAAGACAAAACCCTGGATATGAACAAAACATAGGATCAAAGGCATGAATTAATGCATGGTACAACTTCTCATACATACATACGTAGAGAAATACTCTGCAGTTGACCATATATTTTCTTTTTTCTTTTTTTCATATATTTTCAATAAAAGAGTCAGAAAGAAGGAGAGGGAGGCATTTCTTCCGTTCCGATTCAGTTATACATGACTTTGGCAATGAAAACAAACTGTGTAATTGAAACAAGACAAGGTATGAGAATGAGAGTTCATAGAACAAACAAAAGGACAATTTGGTTTAAAATATCCCTTGTCTTTTTATCCTCAGCCAGGTGATAAAATGCCACAGCTAAAATAAACTAAAAACAGCCAAGAAAAAATAATCATAAATTTGTATATTGTTATATAATAATACCACTAAAATATCACCAACTAGTCAGGACTGTAAAAAGTATCCATAAAATTTATATATTAAGCATTGCTACCAGTGCCTATCCAGAAAAGTGGCTCAGCATAGCCCCAAACTGGGGTTCTTCCTGTGTCTGGGGGAAATGTGTCTGTCCCCTATCACAGAAGCAGTTTTCAGAAAACTGGTAACCAATGAAAACATTTCAGAAAACTGGAGGCCGGGCAGTGGCTACAGGCATGTAGGCAGTGGGAGCTGGCCCTGACCATCAGTGGCAGAGCTTCAGAGAGTAGAATGGTAACCCCATGAGTCAAGCTGCCTGGCAGGTTTCCAGAGAGTTTGCCATGTCTGATTGTGTCCTGTGCCCTGATGAAACCACCTGAGAGATCTGAAGAGAAAAGTCAATCAGGTTAAAAACTGCAGAGCTAAAATGGGGCTGCTCAGGAGCCGTGAGCCACAGAAACATCTCCTTGAAGATTTCTGTTCCGGTGATGGCTCCACCTTTGACCTGGTGCAGCTGCAGCGTCTCTAGTGCTGCAGGGCCTCCCTACGGAAGACACTCTCATTGGTCCTGTGGGCCACTATCCAGCACCATGCCCCCGAGGCAGTACCAGAAAGACCTTTGAGGGACTTACTAAGCCTAGAATTTTACCTTGCCTGCTTCTCATTCCAGGCCAAAGGTGGTGATGATTTAGTCCGAAGCCCCACCTCACTTCAGCTGAATTACTGTTTATCTTAAAAGTGACTGGAGGTGGAAATTAGTTGTGTATGGAAGAGAACAGAAATGTTTGAGTCAGACAGCTTGAGGCAGATAAACATTCTTGGACTAAATGAACCACTCACTTTGCCCTAATTACATAAAGCAATAAGCAAATATGGAAGGAAATAGAACATGATAAAGAATGACCAAGGTCAGCCCAGCAAGACCTGGATAGTTTGGTCTACCCGGAGCAGGCGTGACCAACATCCAATCACCATTGGATGTTCACTTCAAGGTCTCTGTCCTGGGCTTTATAGTCACAATAGCTCTGTTCACATCAGCCTTCTGCTTTATCCAAGGTGATTTTTGCTCAGACACACTCAGGACGGTGACTCACACGTTTAATCCCAGCACTCGGAAGGCAGAGACAGGTGGATCTCTGTGAGTTTGAGGCCAGTCTGGTTGATAAGAGCTAGTTCCAGGACAGCAAGGGCTGTTACACAGAGAAACCTTGTCTCAAACCCCCGCACCCCCCCCAAAAAAAAATTTGAGAGGTTGGATGTAGTAATGCATGCCTTCAGACTGAGCCCTGGAGAGGCTGAGACAGGAGGATCATGAGTTCCATACCAGTCTGGGCTACTTAGGAAGAATCTAGCTTAAGAACAAACAAAAATGGTAATAAAAGATAGGAGACACCGAATAAAAAAATTACTATTTTTGTTCTTTGTTTTCCGTCCCTAATTTCCTCAGTTTATTCGCAGTTTAGATACATCCGCTCTGAAAATGTGTTGATCTCCAGTAAGGACCCTTGCACGTGGCCTGGCTGTGATTGGTGGAGAGATGTTTGCTTCCCTGTACATGCCACACAATTGTCATAAATTGGCTTTGGAGTGAAAAACTAGTAGAGCTGCAAAGGAAAGCTGTTTGCTGGATTGCTCCCCAAGGCTTATTCAGCCTGCTTTCTGATACGCTTCAGGCCCATCTTCCCAGGGGCGCCTCTGTCTCTCAGCAGAATGGGCCCTCCCACATTCATTGTGAAGCAACAAAATATCCAGCAGACATGCCCAGAGGCCAGGCTGTTTGGTGGAGGCAATTCCTCAACTGAGGGTCTCTAAGTCAGATGACTTTGGTTTGTGTCAAGTGGACAAAAACCTAACCAGCACAGAATGAGATACCTCAAAGGACCAGTAATAAACTTTCCTGAGGTAAATGAAACCTGCACATGCAAGGGTTGGGGGTATGACGTGGTCATGGGTCTTGCCTAGCCTATGGGAGAGTGGGACATTCGGGGTTACAACCTCCTCCGACACACATATCCAGATATATCAAGTTGCCAGGGAAAGTTAAGTCAGAACAATCTATACTAAAACATATTCTAATATGTTTATGGAGATTAAAGAATAAATAATCATCTGTATTGTAAGAAAAATGATCAAGTCATTTAAAATAAGATTGTTTTTAAAGTATGGAAGATATTTTTTTATTATACCTCAAAATGTAATTAAGTAAAAAACCAGGGACTGTACGAAAGCATGAGGACTCTATTTGTTTTATGATTTATTCTGTTCGGTTTGGCTTTATGTAACAAGGTCTCACTATGTAGCTCTGGCTGGCCTTGAGCTCACTATATAAAGCAGATGAGCTTCAAACTCACAGCAATTCATCTGCCTCTGCCTCCTGAGTGCTGGTATTGAGAGCATGGGAGAAGGGTTTGAATTTGGATCCCAGCATTCCTGTAAACACTAGGTTTGCCAGGACTGATGCTGCATTCTTAGGCAGATCTCTACCAGTTGGAGGATACACTAGTCTACATAATAAGTTTCAAGACAGCCAGGACTGCACAGAGAGATTGTCTCAACTAAAATAACCGTGGTATGGCCACATGCACTTGTAATCCCATCTCTTTCAGGGCCAAGGAAGGCAGTGACAGGAAGGACCCTGAAGCTTGCTGGCCACCAGAAAGATGCTTTGAGTTCCAGGTTCACTGGGGGACCCTGTCTGATGGCAATAAGGCACTGATGGATGGAAGAAGACACCTGGTAGCCTCTTCCCTCCTAACTGGGCACATGCAACACGCACAGACACAGACACACAGGCAGAGAGACACGCTATATACATATATGCTTAATTTAGTATTTATTATATATGTACATAAAATTAAGCAAAATTTGTAATGAGATAGAAAATAGAAGAGTATAAAGCAATTCT
>JAQHUG010000078.1:4906538-4920312 GCA_028555095.1 Dicrostonyx torquatus
TAATATATCTAACATTATGACCCATTTAGGGGTCTTTTATGTCTTAATCTGTTTTATTGAGAATCTGTAATTTTTTACTACACAGGAGCATTTCTTAAAATGTTAAGCAGTTCTTAAAAACTTTAGCTTGCGCCTGTAGGGGTAATTAATGTACTGCCTGTTTCCTGGCCAGTGTAAACCTTAACTGCTCTGTTGTTATGATAATTAAGGTCCTGCCTGAGATTAGCAAGCACAGTTCAGCATGGTGGAGCCACTTCTGCCTTGGAGTTACTTGTGCCTCTGAGCCATACGCAATGTTCCAGACACACAGCACACAACAGCCATTCTAAAGCTCTGTCTCCCACAGGAGCCAGAGGTCGCGCTGGTGGCACAGACTGTATTTCAAAACCGCTAGTTTCTAGTAGACCTGATCCTGCCGCCTAAAGCAGGAAGAGCTGAGCCCCGGTCACAGTCTCAGCTGCTTTACTCCCAACCCCGAGTGGGCACAGAAAAATCGCAGCCCACAAATGTCCATAGCTGGAGCTTGTATAGGCGGCAGGGCCCAGGAAGCCCCGTTTCAAAACTGCTGCAGCGTTTGCTGAGTCAGGAAATCTCTCTGTGGCACATCATCCACAAACAAGAAAAAAAACTGTGTTAAATTCTCTCCTTTTTAAGCCCTCTCAGGTTTTTAAGTGGATTAACTAGCCACGTTGGAGCGCCAAGCTGTCACCAAATCTCTTTGAGTTCGAGGCCAGCCTGGTCTACAAAGTGAATTCCAGGACAGCCAGGACTGTTACATAGAGAAACCCAGTCTCTAGAGATAAAAACAAACCAACACAAAAGACTTAAAAACTTTACTAATAGCTGACTACATAGCTTTAATGTGGCCGTCATTTGCTATTGTCTCTGCCTAGCACCCATTTTTCCATTTAGTGTCTCCCCCAGTATTTCTATGAAGGCTTCCCTCCTTCACAGTGTTCCTGTGGAGGAAGAAAGGTCCCATCATTCAAGGTTAGTGCAGGTCAGATAGGGAAGGGGCTGTATGTGTGTGTTTCTGGAGGGGTACAGACTCAGATGTGGCTAATAAACACACCCCGCGCTCCTGACCTCAATGGTGGCTGGGAGTATGCATGTTATTCATAGTGGGTCTTTGGTATTAGTGCCTCTCATTTGTTGGAACATGAGAAAAGAAGCTCCATCTTTTCAGAGCAATTGTTGGACAGACCCTAATAAAATTACAGAATGATGGGCACTTCCAGAGGTGAAGATTCTATTGGGGGTGGGGGAAGAAAAGCAAACAGGAACAAACAGAAGGAAGACATGGAGGAGTCCAGGTAGGACCTACTCTTGAGCCACCAAATTCAGTGTTGTCCACCAAATACAGCTTCTTCCTGCTGTTTCCCAGTGACGGGACCACAGTCCCTTCCCTGTACCTTTTTGTTTACTTAAATGAACAGAAATGGGAGTTGTCATTTGAGTGGCACAATCTCTCTAGATATTTCTGTTCTGTGCACACAATTGGTTTTTCATTATCTATGGGAACAGAGTAGCCTCTGTACATGTTGGTGTGCCCCGCGATACTCCGAGAGGATCCAAGGGCTGTAATTTACTTCTTTACATGTTTGTGTGTCTTATAGGATACTGGTTTTTTTTTTGTTGTTTGTTGTTTTATTTTGGTTTTTGTTTGTCTGTTTTTGAGACCAATTTTCACTCTATGATATAGACTTCTGCCTCAGTCTCTCGGGTGGTGGAATGATGCGTGTGAGCCACCGTGCCTGGCTATAAAATATTTTTTGAGACTCTTACCAGAAAAGAAAGATAGCCTTTACTTTGCTCACCTGTCATTGTAACTTATGCTTCATTGTCAACCTTCTACTTGTTGTTCTTGGGGGGCGGGGAGCCTTCTGGACAAAAATAACTTAAGTGTCCATTTAGTCTCTCACCCCATGTCCTCAGGAGGCTGTGCAGTCGGGGCCCATGGTACAAAGAAGAGAGAGAAAAAAAAACTACCAACTGTGGGGCACCCAACTGCAGCCTCGGGATTGTTCTTATTGCTTCTATTCGCAATAATGAAGAAAGAGTACTTGTTCTATCTAGCCCACTCTTCCAACAAAGTGGATTCTCTTATGTAACTCTTGGTCACAGTAAAGATGGAAAAATTCCTATGTGTACTCAAGTACTTTTTCAACGTTTGAAAAAAGATCAATACCGTATTCACACCACTGTTTGCTTGGGTAAAATATCGACGGTAGACGCGTTCCTTTGAGTCCTTGTGGAAAAGGCCCATCTTCATCATCAGAGTCCTCCTAATTGCCTCCTGTGGCCTCTCTTATGGAAAGAGTAATGGAAGGGCAGCTAAAAGTAGAACTATATGGTTATTTTATAACTGGCACTAACAAATTTCGCCAATTACAGAGTCCATTCTGTAAGCAATGAGTGTGTGGCTCCCAATTAATCTAGTGCACCTCCAGGCAAGGTCTAAATCAGCTGGATACAGCTAAAGCAATTTGCACACAGCTAAAAGCAAATTGGAAAATAAGTGTTCCACTCTGCTGCCTATCTTTCCAAGCCAAAGACACAATCAGTATTCTGGCAGCACCCTTCTGTCATGTTATTTGCAGCTATCAATTTTAATTATAACAATTATTGATTAGCTAGGAAAGTGAATAGTCTAAAGCGCAGAGAGACTCCTGGGCTGTGGGTCTCCTTCCTGACTCGAGTCATGGTGGTGGCAATTGTACTTAGAGAGCCCATCTGGGCGTCTAGCCTGCCTCACTCCTGTCCCCCCACCCCCACCCCCCACGACACACACACACCAAGACACCAAGTATGTGGTTTTAAGGTCTGTAGTTTGGCTTACAGATTCCTCTCACCTGAAAGAAAGCATGGTAAGAACTTTAATCACAGACTTGAGGGATCCGTGAAAAGCTAGCCAGCCTCCGAGAACTCGGAACTCAAGCATGCATCTGCTTTGGTTCAGGAGGGCGAAGAGGGCAGTACTGGATTTAAATGGGTAGAGAGGAAAAAGAGGATTGTATATAGACGAGAGAAAGAAGAATGGTCAGTATGTGGTTAGATGGAACAGGCCTGGAGATGCTGTCTCACGGATAAAGGGATAAAGGGAGACTGGGGAAAAGGGCATGGAAAGATTCTTAGTATTCCTGGTGTACTTCCTGACTTTGAGATCACAGGAAAATCGAGTGACCTTGCTATCGCGTTATCTTGGGATTCATAAAGAAAGATGAGAACGGCATATTGAGCATAGTATCTCCTTCATTAGTTCGCTTTACTTTTTACATAGGGAGTGGGGAGAGGATGACATGTTACACCCTATCTGTTAGGGTTTGGCAAGCCGGTCACGCAGGCACGTTGTGCTTTCTGATACCAAGCCTGGTGCGTTCGCTGAATTAGCCACGTTCTCCTCTCAGACAATTTGTTCATGTCGGATGCTGCGGGAAGAAGGCCCCAGAGAGGTAGGCACATGTAGAGAGGATAGATACCAGCATACATAAATTCATTTCTCACTTTATGAAATGCACACTAGTAAATTTGGCTATAAAGTGAACTCCTGTAAAAACAAATCCCATTTCCCTACTGATGTCTATTATAAAATCAGATATGTAACCATGGAAGAGAATTTCCCAAGACACTCACTCAAAAGTGGTTAGAGAACAACAGCAGTTACTTTGAAGTGTGTTCAGAATTTTGAAATATCTGGCATGGCTCCCTCCACTCTTGGATGTACCTGGAAACCATCTCGGCAGCAAAGGATGGCTAATGTCCAAGAAGGGTCAACAGCTGGGGGGACAAAGCACACTTTCTCTTCTGGGCCAGGTGTTTATCAAGTTCCATGGGAAGTGGCTAGATTCTGAGCTCTGTCATTCATTTTATGATTCTAAAATTGGAGGGTGTATAAGCTTATTCATAGATGAGTAGGGAGTCAGGGGGAGCCATGGCTGTCCTTAGGGACTCCTCCAGTGTTCCCTACAGTCCTGGATTTGCAGCAGGTTTTTGTGTTCCTGTGTGTACTGGAAAAGAGGTCAAATGTCAAAACATTCCTGACTCATCACCCTTTGTTTCTTCTCAGGGGAAGAGTCACATGTTTGGGGTCCCTGGACTTGATACAGTCTCTGAACCCCTGAAACCCCAGACAGTGATAGCAATGCCCCCCGTCTCATTTTCTCTAGTGGTTAACAATGACAATGCCCCTCCCCCAAGGATTCCACAACAAAATTGGAAACTTTGTGCCTCTTACTGCCATCAGAGGTCCCTTGTCCTCAACCCCTATGGTCTGGTGTGTCACAACCTATGGCATAGCTTCCCTAAGCCATATATAATCTTTCTTCTAGCACAGGAGTATATGTGTCTCAAACAGTCCACAAGCTGCTGGCCCCAGGTCACACTCAGCCCATCGCTGCAGTACCCCCATTTTTTTTTAATGAAAAGTGTGTAAATAAACAAAAGAATACAACACAAAAAAAGAAGAAATAAAGCAGTCAACATGGTCCTTGAATGTCTACTTTTTTCCAATGTCACTTAAAACTGTTTTCAAGTCCTATGGGAAACAACCAACTTTTTTTCTTTTTTCTTTCATGCTAACTTAAGGAAACCCATGACCTACTTGTTAGTTTGTTCTGTACCAGAGAATACGTAGGCATAGGCTGCTTGTTTGTTCCCTGGCCACCCAGACCCAAAATAATCACAAAGAAACTATACTAATTACAACACTGCTTGGCCTATTAGTTTAGGCTTCTTATAAACTAATGCTTACATCTTAAATTAACCCATTTTTATTACTTTGTATATCGCCACAAGGCTGTGGCTTACTGGGTAATGATTTGGTGTCTGTCTCCTTCAGTAGCTACGTGGTGTCTCTCTGACTCCACCTTCCTTTCTCTTCTCTTTCTGCTTGGAATTTGTGCCTTGTCCTATTCTGCGCTGTCATAGGTTCAAACAGCTTCTTTATTCATTAACCAATTAAAACAACACATAGACAGAAGGACCTCCCCACACCAAAAATAGATTTAAAAATGATAATAAGTCTGATGCTATATTTCAAGAGACTAATTATCAGTTTACTAAACATTTATGGTAAAACCAGTGTATATAAAGATTTGCAAAGGCGATAGGAAAGAAATAGTTTCAACTCTGGGTCATTATCATTTCAAACATTCTAGTCAGGTGTGCATGGGCAGCCATACTGGAAACATAAGAGAGTATACAGTCAACTTAAAGGACCTTGTCCCATTTTTGCCTTTGAGTCTTTGATGTAACTTACAAAACAACCAAAGCTTCATTTTACTATCTAGCACTTAAACTTCTAGAATGGTCTACCACATTCAATCAAATTCAATCCAAGTCAATCCATTGGACTTTGTTCCCTGAACAGAACTTCTTTATTTATTAAGAATCCTGTTTGGGCTGAGAATGGTCTTGGATTA
Source organism: Dicrostonyx torquatus (assembly GCA_028555095.1). Taxonomy (NCBI): domain Eukaryota; kingdom Metazoa; phylum Chordata; class Mammalia; order Rodentia; family Cricetidae; genus Dicrostonyx; species Dicrostonyx torquatus. The sequence continues at coordinate 4,911,959 of JAQHUG010000078.1, forward strand.
TACAACTGCATTGAACATTGAACTTTCAGCATCAAATGCAGGGTGATTTTTAGAAAGTATCTATTTTGTAGCTCAAAGAATGAGAGAGAATATATTCCATATGTATATGGAATATATAACATATATATATATATATATATAAATCTTGTTGGATGCTGAGTTCTGTGTCCTTGGATGAGCTAGTTAACCTCAATGACATCCATTATTTCCTCTGAAAATGTGAATAACCAAGCCAACTGGTCTTAAAGAGAATTAAGAAAGGAAATAAAATTTGAAGAATGCAATAGCCATTCCATGTATCTCATTTTCTGTGTGCTTGTTTAGTACACTTTCAATTTCAAATAAAAATAGCCATAAACATTAAGCAGTGCGTGAAAGGAATAGGGTCTCTCACCCGGATAGATGAACGAATATATTTGCCAGCTTCTGATTTCACTGTACTTGCATTCAGTCAAGAAACAATTGGAAAATTGAGCTGGAATAATTCCATTAAAGAAATCAAAATGTTTACTCTCAGTCTTAGCTAATCGCAACCCTGGAAATCCTAAGCTTGGCCTCGTGTGTTTGTAGCTGTATTATTGCAGCATCCTGGACTGGATGTCAGAAGAGGTCTAAGTAACCAGGTTTAAACGTCTACCTGGTAGAATCCTCTCACTTGGACCCAAGGAGAACCAACCATTGTAGTGCATGTGGCCTGGGTGGGTGGGGCCATTAGACTAGGGTTTTCTTTGTGGAGTAGTTTGGCAAGCTCCATTCAGGTGACCTTGTTAAATTTCTTTTCAGTATTGGGTCCAATCTACTAGCCACTGAGTCCCTTGGCAGTTAAGGCCCATGTGAGCACTCGTATCTCTGCTGATGACTCAGGGATGTTCCACCTTGGGGAGCTTGCCACCCAGGATGGCCCCCCTGGTTCACCTAGAGCAGAGATGGTTGTTGGTCCTCTTGTTTTCTGTCCTTAATTGTTCTCAGTCTAAATCTCCATAGCCAACAGGCTAATTTGATTCACTCATTTATAATATTCTAATGATAATTTCTTCTCTGGGGCTTTCCTCTTCTTAAAGGTGACTCATAAAGGGAGGTGACTCACCACAGTGTCCTCATCAGCAAGAGGGAAATGAGACTGTATGGGACTTGGGCAACCTCATGGGAGAGACGTCTTGGGAAAGCAGGCCTTGGGAGAATTCTTCCCCCAGCATGCTTCAAACCGACATGTTCTCTTTTCCCTCTCCCTGAAACATTAGTGAGAGTGTCATCTGTAAGTAGTGGACATGGTATTTATCTCTTTCCATGTTCCTGAAAAATCAGTCCTTGTTTCAACATAAGACAGAAATAAACTAGCAATCCCTGAGTCCTTCCATGCTTATCTCCAAACGCCTTGGCTCTTCAGGCTTTTTCTATAGAGCATGCCTGAGTCTATCTGGTTAGCCGCTATACCTTTTTAACTGGCTGTACCTGGCTCAAGAGGCACAGCAGGGGGACTTCTGTAAAGAAAATCCCCCACATTTGAATATAATCTTTTTCTGGCTACCTGTAACACAACTGTTAGATGTTTATCCAAACTGAAAAACAAATAACAAGATATTTTCCTTATGTTTGAGTTGTGTGGAGTGTTTATAATATCATTGCATGACCTAATAATGGCTTGCCCATTTGATAAATACTTTTCTTATATACTATATGTTCGTGGACCCCCCTAACCCTTATCTTAACTAATCATATTACACTCATGATGTTTATTCACTAAACACTGTCCTGATCTTTTTGTAAGATGTTAGTGAGAAAAAAAAAATGAAAGCTAGCAAACAAGGAAACTTCAATCACCTTTGTTCCCTTCTCTCTTTCTTCCCTTCTTCTTGCTTTCAAGAAATGAGTGGCTCTAGTTTATATCTGGAATGCCTCAGGAAGACTCGTGTTCTCCAGCACATTGTGCTATGGAGGAAGGTCAGAAGTTTCAAGAGTTGGAGTCTTACAGGAGGAAGTTAGGTCATTGGTGGTGTGTTCTTGAAGTAGCTGTCAGACCTGAGGCTCTTCCTGTCTTTGTTTCCCAGACATTGTAAAAGGAACAGTTTCCTGTTCCATTATACACTGCTCAGCACAGGCTCAAAAGCAGGGGGTAGTGATGATGGGCTGAAATGCCAGAAACCGTGGAACACAATAAGCCCTTCATTTCTGGAGTGAACTGAGTTCATGTATTTTGTAACAGTGATAGAAAGCACAAGAATTCATTTTGTTCTATCTTTTCTTTTCCCTTCTTTCCTCCTTTCCTTCTTTCCTTCCTTCCTCCCTCCCTCCCTCCCTCCCTCCCTCCCTCCCTCTCTCTCTCTCTCTCTCTCTCTCTCTCTCTCTCTTTCTTTCTTTCTTTCACTTATTTGGTTTTGTGGTTTTGTTCTTTAGAGACTATCTTATGCACCCCAGGGTAGCCTTGAAGTTATGATCTTGAGTTCTTTGCCCTCTTTTATGTCTCTCTTTCTCTCTATTTAAAACTTATGCATGTGTTTTTTTCCTCCCAATGAAATGGTATGCCTACCAATGAGAATCATGTAGTTGAGCCCCAGGACACAGAATTTTAAAGAAAATCACAACCTTCATCAAGTAATTTAAGGAATTTAAAGGAACAGCTCAGTAAACTTAAAGAGAAAGAACATAATGGATTCTAACATCTAACCTCTCCACCCAGCCAGGTCTTGCACATTCTTCTCTAGGGTCTGGCTGGCTGAGTCTACCTGATCTTTGCCTCTAATCATCCTCTTCAACCCTGTAGACCTAGGCTGGGTTTCATTTTCAGTACCATGGCTTAGTTTGATCACCTCTGCTTGCCATCAATCTCTAGGTTTCTTCTGGGATCTACACTGCGTGCTCCCAACCTAAAAACCCCTCCAAAGCCACACCCAACCTTTCCATCCAAACAAATTTACAGATTCTTTTCTAGAATTTAGCCAGATGAGTCCACCTGGTTCTTCCCTCCTCTCACCAGCCCCAACCCCCAAACACTAAGCTTGGAACATGATGCACATTTCACATGCCAATACAGCCTCTATGTCTATTTGACTTCTTCCACCCAATAGACTCAACCAGACCCATGCATCCATTCTTCTGCTCCAACTTGCTCTGTCTGTATCAGACAGAGAACTAAAAAATCCACATGCCCAGATCTCATCATAAAAATACAAATACGAAAGATCAAGACTGTATCTCACCTCCAAGCAGCCCCCATCTTGTAGAAATGCTTACCAATGAGAATCATGTACTTGAACCCCAGGACACAGGATTTAAAAGAAAATCACAACCTTCATCAAGTAATTCAAGGAATTTAAAGGGACAGCTCAGTAAGCTTAGAAAGAACATAATGGAGTCTACCCACATGATGCCAAGAAAACACAATCATAAGGCCAATGGAAAAGATAAGTATAATCAGGATTTGAAAATGAAATTCAGTAAAGAGAAAGAAACATTGGAGAAGACTCAAGCAGAAATGAGAAATGAGTTGAAAAACCCAATAGCCCAACTAGAAATCTCAAAGGAAAGCCTTATAAGTTAAATGAATCAAGCAGAAGGCAAATTACTAGGACTCAAAAACAGAGTAGAGCATCTAGATGAAATAATAGAATATGGAAAATAAATTAATCAAACAAACCCAGGAAAGGAACTTACAGGAAATGTGGGAAACCATGAAAAGAATAAATCTCCAAATTGTAAGAATAGATGAGAGAGATGAATCCCAGATCAATGACATAGACCAAGGTCATTGAAGAAAATTTCCCCAAACTAAGGATAAACATGCTCATACAGGCAGGTACATGAAGCACCCAGAATATCAAATAGACATGACCAGGAAGGAAAATTCCTACAACATGCATATCATAGTTTTAAACACCAGATATACAGAAGAAAGAGTATATTGAAAGATGCAAGAGAAAAAAACCCACAAAAGTCACATACAAAGAACACCCATCAGAATAACAGCTGACTGCTCAATGGAAATTTTGAAAGCCAAGGGAACCTGGAACAATGCATTCTAACTCCTAAAATCCTGTGATAGTCAACCTAGTCTAATATACCTAACAGAATTACCTGCCATAGGTGAAGGAGAAAGAAAAGCGTTCCATGATATCAACTGACTAATATATATCCAACAAACCACAGCTAAAGAAAATATAGGAAGCAGAGAGGAATGAAAATTGCCAAGATATGGACTGGAGAGATGACTCAGAGATTAAGAGTATTGCCTCCTCTTTTAGTGGTCCTGAGTTAAATTCCCAGTAACCACATGATAGCTCACAACCATCTATAATGAGATCTGGTGCCTTCGTTAGGCAAGCAGGCATACATGCAGGCTGAACACTGTGTACATAATAAATAAATAAATCTTTAAAAATAGGACATTGCCAAGAGATTGTGGAAAGAAATATGAAGCCATTATAACTAAAACAAGAAGTCCCACAGAAAACACCACCACCACCAAAAGCCAACAACACAATGACTAATCAACACATAGTTTTCAATAATAACTTTAATTATTAACAGCCTTACTTCTTCATCAAAAGGTACAGGATGGCTGAATGAATAAAGAAACAAAATCCATCTATCTGTTGTCTGTAAGAAACACAGCTTTAAAGATAGGCATCATTTTAGAGCAAAAGGAAGGACAAAAACACAAATATGACCAGGAAGCAAGCAGATGCCCCTAACATGGTATCTGACAAGATAAATGTCAAACTGAAGATAATCAGAATACTTAAAGAAGGATTCATTCTAATCAAGCGAACAGTTAACCAAGAGGACATTTCTATCCTAAATATAGATGCACCAAACTCTGGTGCACTTGATTCTGTAAGAAATGTACTACTGTAATTAAAGCCAGAGATTAATATCAACCTATTAGTAGGTGATCACAATCTCCACTTTCTCTAATAATAGATCATTTGGACAAAAATAAGCGTACAGGTGTTTTGTCTACATGTATGTCTGTGTACCACTTGCATGAGTGATGCTCACAGAGGCCATAGGAAGGCATCAGCTTCCCTAGGACAAACAGTTGTGAGCCATTATGTGTGTGCTGAGAGTTGAGACAAGGTCCTCTGAAAGAGCAGCAAGTGCTTTTGACTACTGATCCATCCATCTCCCCAGCCACTCTTTTTGATCTCTGTTGACAACGCCATCTTAAATGGTTCTCCCTCCACTCATCATTCTCCACAGTCTTTGATGTCTACTCTTTTGCCTCCAAAGATGGAATGTTGTCTTCCCTTCTGCTCATCAAAGTTAATGAACTTCCTATTGTCCCTGCCCTTTGTGCCTTGCTCCATACTGTATCTTCTGCCTTTGGAACTCTGCTGTATTCGCTTATCTTTCCACGGAGAGCCTGGTGACTGACAGATGAAATGACACCTGAAGACCATGTCCCTGACCATCTGTCACTTTCCCAGTTCTCTGCTCCCTTGGTTTTCAAGATGAAGTTGAATTTTAAGTCTCCTCTTTGCTTTTTGAACTCCCGTATCTCCTTAGTGACTCTTCATAAACTTTCCCTCTCCAGCACAGGTTTGTCCCTTAAGCCATTTTTGTCTTGATTTCTTTTAGGTTTCTTCAAGCCTCTGGACTTTAACTGCTACGATCTGTCTGTGCTATTTCTAACCTGTATTTCAATCACTGAACTCTCCCCCAAGTTTCAGACTTATATGTCTGTTTTGTTTGTTTGCTTTTATACATCATCAGAGCATTTCTATCTAAATGTCTTGTTTTTATTTTGAGACACACCGGAATCCAGGCTGGCCTTGAAATAGTGGTGATCTTCCTACTCTGAATTACAAGTAGGACTCATCAGCTTTTTGTTTATTTGTTTGTTTGTTTGAGACCGGGTTTCATTGTGTAGACCTGGCTGTTCTGGAACTCACTCTGTAGACCAGGATTATCTCAAACTGAGAGATCTGCCTGCCTCTACTTCCTAAGTACTGGGATTAAAGATGTCAGCCACCACTGCCTAGTGCCATCTGCTTTTGTCTCCGGGATTTTCTGTGTCTTTTCAAGTTGCTACCTCCCACCCTACTTCTACTCCTCTGACTGTTCTTAACTCCTTCTCTTAAACACTCAGGAATTTGTCATTTTATTCCTCAGTGTTGGGATTACGGGCATGCAGTCCTATACCTGGTCAATGTGTAGTTCTGCAGCAAACGTGGAGACTAATGAAGGGTCAGTAAACACTCTCCCAACTGAGCCTTATTCTAGCCGCATAGCCACATTTTCGTTCCTGTTTTAACTGAATGGTTTTCCGAATTATGTGATACCAACTTCTTTCTTCCCGAGACACTCTGTATTCACTAACTACCAGAAAAATGCAAATTAAAACTACACGGAGAATACATATAATCCAAATCAGGGCAGCAGGTATTAAGAAAATAAATGACGAATGCTGGTGAGTGTAAGAACAAAAGGGAAGCTTTCACCTGATGGAGGTGGTGAGAACTAATGCAGACAACATGTAAATTCATCAAAAAAGACTGAAAATAGGTCTACCATATGACCTAACTAAAGCGTTCCTGCGCAGTTACCCAAGGCCCCCAATGAACACGTCACAGACATTCCTGTGTACCAATGTTTACGGCGACATTATTCACAATAATTAAGTTATGGGTCCAACCTGGTTATCAAATGACAGAGGAAAGGATAAGGAAAGTGTAGAACCTGACACTGTAGGACCCCACCATGGAGGCCTGAGTCTCAGTAGTTTTCCCTAAGGCAATACCCAGTTTGCAGGAAGGACCACAAACTGAAACTATCCAGGCACCACCCAGGAACCACCCGAAAACAGATCATCCAAATGAAATTTCTAACGTTCCAACCATTTTAGATAGGATCACCTGACAGCATACACTCAAGGTTTTTCACCAGGACACCCCTAGACAAATATCAGCCAATCAGGGGTCCTAAACCTTAGAAATCCCTCACCCCCACCTTTGCTACTATAAAAACCCAACTCTAACTGAACTAGGGGCTCTCGAATTGTTCCAATACATTGGACACACGGAGAGTCGGAGTTTTCAAACTTGTGCAGAATAAAGGCTCTTTGCTTTTACATATGGGACTTGGTTTCCTTTTTGATTTTGGGGGAACTTCGCTGATCTGGGCATAGCAGACACAATGAAATGTCTTTTAGCCATAACGAAGAATATGGTAACTCACTTGCAAGAAAACTGATGTGCCTGGAGATAATTCTATTAATTCCATGAAGTCAGTCTCAGAAAGACAAATACCATGGTTCTTTTCACTTGTGGTTCCTGCATTTTATCTAGCTAAACTAAATAAAAAATGTATAGAGGAAGTAAAGTAGAAAGGAAATCATCTTGTAGGGGGTGGGGGAAGAGGACTCATAGGAAGGGGGAGGGGTGTGAAATGTAGGTTAACAGCATTGTATAACCCAGTACCATCTACAATGATGATAGCCTGGAGGAAAAGCAAAAAGAAAGAGAGAAAAAAAAAAAACCCGCACTAGGATTGGTAGTTTGTAAGCTAAGAAAAGAAAATCAAAAAGCATGGAAATCATGAATGGGGCATACGCATCCTAAATATTTTCTTTTAACGTAAAAGCACGAAAATGTTTATTAATCTCACACATTTGACTCATTGATATGGTTTTTTTTGTTTGTTTGTTTGGTTGGTTTTTTTTGCATCATCACTTTTGCTTGAGTTTCTCAAGTGCATGGTTTCTTTGGTTTCTTCTAAAGGAAGTAGTGGTGGTGTCGTGTGTGGGAGCCACACTTAAGGTGGCTTAGCATGTGAAGAAGATGGCTCCGCAGGTCAAGGCTCCTGCTATCAAGACTGAACATTTGAAATTGGTTCCCAAGATCCACATGGTGGAAGGAGAAAATGGATTCCTACAAACCGCCCTCTGGCCACGTGCCATGATACCCATGCACTCATACACATGCACACATGTGTACCCACAAAATACAAAATTTAATTGCAATACTTTTTAAGATAGAGCAGGTACTCAAAGAAATTTTTTTAATCTACCTGAGGCAAAGTATATGCATACTACCCTAGCAATTGTTTATAATTTTTCTCATCCACACCTATCCCTGACATTAACAAAAATCTTCTTTCAAAGAAAATACAATTGTTTCTTCTGCCATTTTTAATATTTGTTTTAAATACTAAATATATGGTGTAATTACCATAATAAAGACATCGTATATATAAGCAAGTTTAGTCACAAATGTAACTTAACCTTAGTAAGTATGACGTAGACCCATGATGTCCTCAGAGCCACTGCACGACTCTTCTTAAAAAGGCGTTCATTAGCGATGAGCTGAGCCATCTGTGTGTGGTGGCTGAGAGCCAGGATTTGGGCAAACAGCACCCAA
>JAQHUG010000078.1:4925894-4952303 GCA_028555095.1 Dicrostonyx torquatus
GCAAGCTTAGTTCTTCTTGATCTTTGCTGACACCCAACCTTGACTGTTTCTTCAAGAAGAAGATCTGATAGGGACAGCCAGTTCCAATCAATCTATGACTATTCTCCAACCAGGTAGACTGCATTCTCTCACAGTCTCAAAGAGGACAGAGGCCACAGCTCAGGGGCTGGGTCCCTACTGAGCCCAGCTGTGGACTGGCTGTGTTGGGATGGCTGGGAAACCTGACCATTTTAGCTACTTTTTTTTTTCTTCCATGGAGGCTTTTACATGTAACTGACACTCAGGATGTCATATCTCTGAAACAGGTTTTGTATTGCAATGTTAAATTAATTTCTAATTGCATAAAGCTGGCAATTCATGATATATACTCTGTTAACCTAAATTTACAATCAGCCAGAATCGTGTCCAATTATGATGAGGTGTTAATGACAGTCTGTTTGGTAAGTGCTGATTTTGTAAAGCACTCGCCAGTGTAAACACAATGTCCTTCCATCTTCCCGAGAACCTCAGAAGTGATTTTTCTTTCTTATTTCACAGATAAAGAAACTAAGTCTCACCTGGGCAGTGTTGGTGCACACCTTTCATCCCAGCACCAGGGAAGCAGAGGCAGGTGGATCACTGGGAGTTCGAGGCCAGCCTTGTCTAGAGAGCGAGTTCCAGGACGACCATCGCTACCTACAGAACCCCTTGAATAACTCGGGAAGGTTTACTGGCTTACACAAAGTCACCTGAGCATGTCAAGAATCTTGGGTCACCACAGCTGGTTGAGTCTCAGAGTCAAGCATGGACAGTGAGGACTCTGAACTATTTATCATCCACTTCTTTTCTCTAAATTAAAAAAAAAAATAAACAAAAAAAAAAACCAGTTCAGATTTTCCCTAGGTATGGTAGTTTTAACTTCTTATCTGAGGCTGTGTTTAGATATTTTGACAGTAAACTTGAGAATAGCAAAACCAAATGTGTGGGGCCTGTCAGCGCTGCCAGTGCCCTTGCTTATTCCACTGGGAAGGTCCCCTCCTCGACGCCTCACACTTCTGTTCTCAAATATTAGGAAAGGACCCAGAACACCTCATGAGCAAGAAAGAACGTGATGGTGGCAACGGCTTTCTACTACAGGCCTTCCAGGAGAGAGCTGAGTGGGAAACAACCTTGCCCTGGTTTTAAATAGCTTTCCTAAGAACAGGCTCTGGAGCTCACTTCAGCTTCTAGAAGCTTATGCAAAACAAGAGAAATAAAAGACAGGGACTTACATTTGTGAAACTTAATGCCTTACTGAATAAGAAACTAAAACATGATCTCTCTCTCTCCCCCTCTCTCCTTTCCTCCTTCTCTCTCTCTCTCTCTCTCTCTCTCTCTCTCTCTCTCTCTCTCTCTCTCTCTCTCTCTCGTAGTTGGATTGAGTTTTCAATTGCGATTTCAAGTTTCTAATTCCTCTGTTGTTTTAAAAATCCGTGAGAGTTTCCCCTGCACTCCATCATTCCTTTTATCTGGAATTCCAGGTTTCTCTTTCCTGGGATTCGCAAAGGAGCACAATCAGCTAGTTTATATTTAAGATGTTTTGATTCTTTTCTCCGGCTCTCGCGAGTGTACTTAACACTGAAAGATTAAAAGCTGTGTGTTCGGTTGGAACTGTTATAGTGTTTAAACAAGGAAGTCTGTGTTTGTTTAAGAGAATGGGGAAATGGTTATCTCGGCAGATTAGACTGAAAAAACAGGAACAGGACAGCCACAGTCTAGCACAGATGTCCGCATTTGCCACTTGGCTGGCTTTTGGAGGTATTCTAAAACAAAACTTGCTTGCAGGCTTAGGCCTCTGCTCTCCCTGACACCTGACTAAGGAGTGGGCTGGAGAGCCACAGCCAAGGGCCCACAGGCCTTGATGGACAAGTGCTCCCAGGTTGGCCATTTCTCAGTGTCAGTTGAACTATGTCGTAATTAAACTAATGGAGCACAAGAGGAATTTCTCCAACTGCCCTAAAGACCCCACTCAGATGTAATTTGCTCTCACACTGCACGCAGGTCCCTCGGCTTCCCTGCCCAGCTGAGGTGAAGCTGAGTGCGAGAGACCATATTCATCAGTTCTGTAAAATGCAATCCTAAAAACTGCACGGAACAGAAGTGATGGTTGTGGCTTAGTGGAAATAGCGCTTGGTGATCAGGAAGCCTTTACCCAAGCCCCAACTTTCTGCTTGTTGTTTGGTGTTGACTAACCCTCATGTTACCGCTCTAGAGTTCTGAAACTATTGTGCACGCCCATGGCATAGCAGTTGCCCTTCATTAAGCCTATACTTTGTACCGGGAAATACTTATCAGCTTGTCCTTATATTGCCCTCAAAAAAGTCTTAAAGGAGGGCACGATTTTTTTCTTGTTGTTAGTTTGTTTCTTTGAGACAGGGTTTCTCTGTGTAACAGTCCTGGCTATCCTAGAACTTGCTTTGTAGAGCAGGCTGCCCTTGAACTCAAAGAGATCCACCTGCCTCTGCCTCCCAAGTGCTGGAATTCAAGGTGTGCACCACCACTGCCTGGCAGTGGGTACAGTTTTGATGAAACAGAATGCTAATGTCTGACCCCAAGTCTATTTAACATTTTTTGTTTTATTTTTGTCTTCCGGACAGGTTTTTTTGTGTAGCCCTGACTGTCCTGGAATTTACTCTGTAGTCCAAGCAGGCCTCAAACTCAGAGATCTGCCTGCCTCTGCCTCTTGAGTGCTGGGATTAAAGGCATGTGTCATCACTGCCCAGCAACATTATTTTTTTTAATTAATTTTTTAAATCTATTTATATGTGTGTGGAGTGTGGGTGCCTGCAGAAGCTGGACATCAGATTCTCTGAAGCTGGATTCCAGGCATTTCTGAGCCACCTAACATGGGTGTTTGTTGAATTTAGGCTCTCTGGAAAAGGAATACCCGCTTTTTACCATGGTGCCATCTCCTTATCCCCTGCTTGACATTCATAAATCTTCATTTCAGGTGACATGGTATTCAAGGTAATTTCTAGTTATGAAATGTGAACCCATCAACATCACTTCGTATGTGTCTACAAACAAAGGAAGAACAACAGCTAGCTACACCTGGCTGTCATTGTGGCTGTGCATAGATAGAGGTCTGTATCTGTTGCCTAGCTGTGTCCTTGCTATGAATATTAACATACTATTATTTTGCTGTCACCTTTATGAAAATAAAGAATGGCTTTAGTAAGTGGTGTTTGTTTCTTCAAATCTTGGGAGCCTGAAATTCTGGCATGCATGGGTATTGTGTTTTATAGAAAAAGAGAGTGTATACACACACACACACACACACACACACACACACACATGAGCATCCTGTAGTCCTTGTTATGTTATCAGAAACTGCTGACAGTTCTCTCTCTTTCTCTCCTTTTGGTTTCTCTGTGTGCCCTAGGTATCTTTGTGCCCTAGGTATCTTTGTGCCCTAGGTATCTTGCAATTGCTCTGTAGAACTGGTTGGCCTCGAACTCACAGAGATCCACCTGCCTCCGCTTTCCAAATGCTGGGATTAAAGGCGTAGGCCACCACCACCTGACTGTTTCCCTTTTGTTGTATTGACTACTTTTAGCTTGTTCTTTAATTTATAATGTGAACGATATTGGGGTGTAATCAAGCTGAATTTTGAAATTATTCTTTGCTGTTAGCATTAGCCCAAGCTTTTAATCCCAGCACTGTAAAGACAGAGGCAGGAGAATCTCTGAGTTCTAGGCTATCCTGGTCTACACAGCCAGTTTCAGACCAGCAAGGCTACTTGGAGTGAGACTCTCGCAAAGACAAACAAGAAGAACTTGTTCTCTTACACTTTGTTGCTAACAAAGAAAGATTTGTGTTGTCATATTTTGAATAGGGAAGATCTACACCTTTCTTCCTAACCTATTAGCGACTGATGTACATGTGTTTTCTAAAGCTCGAGAATGCAGTTTTTATTGAAAATAAAGGATTCAAAATGTGGTAGCAGCTCGTGACATCTGCTTTCCCCAGCTGCTTGCTCAGTGTTGCTGGGGTTGCTTACCCGCATCTTTGGAAGACTCCACAGGATTGTATTCCATGGATACTATTCTTCTCTTTTGTGGAAACTCAGCTAGAGTTTCCCACTGATGTGAAGGAAGAATAATTGGCTTTAAAAATCATCTGTTTACCAACTTTGATTGATTTGTGCATATTAATTACATAAAATATATCTAGTCATTTATTGTGTAGTCATTTGAGTGATTTCTGGCAAAGATGAGGTTCCTACACTCTTGCCTCGTCTCGGGGACCCACAGCCGGAATAGCTCCAACCCTCTTCGTTTATTTCTTTGGTGCTAACCCAGCCCCTGGCTCCTGTTCTCCTGACATTCACACCAGTTTCCCAGGTTTCATCTGCTCTTTCTTTTTCCTACCAATTCAACTTAGAATTCTAATCTCAGCCACCAATCTTTCCTGGTCTTTATCGGCTGATAACAAGATTTACTCTAAGCCTGTTTTGTTTACCACAAAAATAACAGCCTGCTTTTTCCCAAATAGTCTCTATTGTTTTGTCTTATCTCTTTCAGAATGTATAAACTGAGAGATCAGGGTCACTTATTTTCCCTTTGCTGATAGAGTGCCAGGCAACTGATATTAATAGATAACAAAGGAATGTCTGCATAATTACTTCTTGCACACATTCTTGGCAAAACTTCATGTAATTTCCCTGGTTGGATGTCCCTATGAATACCTAAAGCAAGGAATTTAGATTGGTTTCTGCTAACATTTAAGACAGCCAAATTAGGGCTGTGATCTCTATTTTATACATAGCTCAAAGATAAATGGCAGTAATGAGCCTGGGTATGCTGAATCAGATATGGGAAAGTTAGGTCTGTGGTGGCTACGTTTATGTTTTAAGTTTAAATTACTATGCTTAAGAGATTTATAAAACAACAACAACATGCCTCTAGCTTGTCCGCCTCACTAGCCCAAGACAGATAACTTCATGGAATGCTGGGAGCTGTTGTGCGTGAAGGGGAACAAGTCATGGGCTTTCCTTTCTGTAAACAAGCTTGGTTGGCCCAACTGCACAGGATGTGTGCTTGAACACATGTAGGCAGGAGGTACACAGGCAGGAAGTACTTCAGGATGTGTGCTTGCCCTTGATTGGATGAAGGCAGGAAATAGATAACCTTGTGGGTTTTGCCTTTGTCATCCCACAAGGTTATTTTAAGCCTCTTATTTATTAAAATTTATTCATGCTCAGGCTGGTGAATCTCTGAAGGAACCCAAACCCAGAACAATCTGTGATGGTTTGAAAGAAAACAGCCTGTTGTAGCGTAGCAGCAGTGGGCACAAGGAACAAACCACAATATACAACAAACCCATGTGGGAGTTTATTGATAGAGGGGTGGGGGTGGGGTTGTGGGAGTCAGCAGGTAAAGAGAAGGGGCGAGCAAGAGAGAGTGGCAGACTGACTTTGCTTATACAATGGTGTAGGACAATTTCGTATTCTGTCAATTATGTTTTAAATAAAGGCTGATTGGCCAGGCAGGAAGTATAGGTGGGAAGATCAGACAGGAAGTAGAGGTGAGAACAGGAGAATTCTGGGAAGAAGAAAGCCCACTCCTCACACTCCTGCGCAGATCACCAAAGAAGCAGGATGTGACCTGTTGAGAAAGGTACCAAGCCATGTGGCTAACATAGATAAGAACAATGGGTTAATATAAGTTACAGGAGCTAATAAGAAGCCTGAGCTAACGGGCCAATCAGTTTATAACCTAATGCAGACTCTCTGTGTGATTTTCTCTGGGACTAAATGGCTGGGGGACTGGGCAGGACAGTAACCCAAACAAGCAAGGCCTTAATGTTACAATAAAAGACCCTTTGCACATGCATACAGAGTTTTAAGCAGCCACACAATTCACGTGGTAGCCACACAGCGCATGGCAGGGAGATGTATAGCCATAGGGTCCCTGGGCTGACTAAATATTTGCCTGAATGTAGGTGGATGCATCCTGCTGACTGACGGAGGGAAGGCCACCATGATGCCTGGATCCTAACACAGCCCCCAAAGAGAACGATACTATAGGAGCCAGCCTTGTTGGAGGAGTGTGTCCTGTGCAGGCAGGCTTTGAGGCTTCGTGTATACTCAAGTCACACCCAGTGTGACAGTCTATTTCCTGTTGTCTGCATAGCAACATGCAGCAGCTTCTTCTCCAGCACCATGTCTGCCTTATGCCGTCGTGCCCCTGGCCACGGTGATAATGGACTAAATCTCTGAAAATGTTAGCCTCCACCTCAATTAAATATTTTTCTTTATAAGAGTTACCATGGTCCTGGTGTCTCTTCACAGCAAAAGAAACCCTAAATGGACATATAGGCCAAGCCTTCAGATGCTGTTGGGTCTAAGATGAGTTCATATGGCCTGTCTCTTCCACAGCTGAGCATTATTTGGGGTAAATTATGGAGGAGTTTATCTGAGCAGGGTCACAGAAGGACACTCTGCAGGGCATGAATGTAAGGCTTTCCTTGAGATGGGATCCATGGAGGGTGGATGTGCCACAAAACTCAGGTCTATATTTCAGCCTCTCTGTTCCTCTCACTTCCCATCTCTCCTCTAGTGCCAGGTTGCCCACAGATAGTCTGTTGGTTCTCTGGTCCAAAGGACATCACCAGTGGTAGAGGCAAACATTTTTAGCAAGTGGGTTTTTTTTTTTTTTTAAGATTACATATATTTATGCACCTGTGTGTTACGTATATGTGTGTGTGCTCACACTTTCAAATGCATGCACACATACATGAAGCAATCACAGGACCATCTGCATAGTCAATTCTCTCCTTCTACCACATAGATCCCAGGGATTCAACTTATGTCATCAGGCTTGGTGTGGCATTTCTCGCTGCTGAGCAATTTTGCCATCCTGCAATTGTATTCTTGCTTCTACGCTTGAGTTCTTTTTGAACTAACCTTTCTGAAATTTACTAAATCTTTTTATTCTTTTTTTAAAAAAGGAGGTGAATTGCTTTAATTTGAACAAACATATTGTAGAAAAAAAGACACTGTGTGATATAAATCGAGGACTTGGTGCAAAGGGGAAAAAAAGCAAATCATGGTTCTCAGGCCCTAAAAGCTAGGAAGTATCTGATACTGAAACTCGAGGTCTCCTGTTTGCTTTTCCGGAAAAGAGATTTCAGTGTGAGAGAGGTAGCGTGGGTGTGCTGGTGCTGAACTAAATAGCTCCATGGGTAAAGGTGTCTTGCAAGATGTTCTGAGTTTGAGCCCTGCAGCCCACATCACGGAAGGAGAGGACCCCCAGACGTGGTCCTTGCCCTCCACATGGGTGCTTTGGCATGGATGCACCTCTCTCTGCACAGTAAATAGCGAATGCAGTTTAAATTTGTTTAAATAGAAATTTCTTTATTTTTTGGAGAACACTGAAAATAGAATAATGTTCTTACTGTGTGGGTTAGTGCTCTTTAGTAGCATATTTGTGAAATGGCTTGTTTTACACACATGAGCCTCATATGTTGAGATACATTTTAGGTTAACAGCATATATTAGTTATATATAATAATAGTTATCATTATGATGTTTTTCATACACACAAACATATGTAAGTATATATATATATGTGATATATTTTTATCATATTCACCCCATCCATTACCCTTTTCTGTTTTGATTACCTTCCTCTTACCAACTACTATTTTACTTTTTTTACTTTTCTGTCCTCCTCCTCATTCTTCCTCCTTCTCCCCCTCCTCCTTTTTGGTGACCCGCTGAGTATAATTGGGGCTGCTTACAGGAATATAGCTGAGGAACAGTTTATAGAATTTGCCCATGGTGATACCACTGAAGAAAGTGACCCGCTCTCCCTCAGTAATGATAAACTGCCTAATCCTCAAGAAGGCATGGAGCCTTATGAACACCCCCTCCCTTCCCTTCATGACAGGATGTGGATGGTCCCATTCCTGGGAAGGTAATACTGGCTGCTATGAGTTCACGTGTGCAAGGCCCATGCCTGGAAGATGGTGTTCCATGACACTGTAGTCACCTTCCTTCCATGATGTCATCTGTGCCTTGGGGTGGGAGGTGATATACATGCTCTATTTACAGATGAGCATTTAACAATCCCTTATTCTCAGCACTTTGAGCAGCTACTGAGTCTCGACATTTACTACCAACCACCACGGAAAGCAACTTTCCAGACCGAAGTTTACAGTGACACTAATCTGTGAATAGAAGCGTCATTAGTTTAGAAGGCGATTGGATGGACAACATCCAACAGCTGCCATGGGCTTTTGACCTGGGTTAAAGTACCAGGCTTGAAGGAGGTCCTGTGGAGTGGCTCTAAAGCTCAAGCAGAAAGTGACCGGTTACTCTCATAGGCTTGCCGTTGTTGTGTCGGTGGACACATCTTGTCTGACTGGTCAGTAGTATGGCGTGCAAGAGCTGCAAGCTAAAGAAGATAATGACAATTCTCCCCCAGCAGTCTATGTAATTCACGGCACGGTGTGGGCTAGGCAGTAGGGAGAAGCTTCCAGTCCAGTTTCTGCTCATTTCTATGCATCTTGTGTTGGGAGTGTGTTGTGTCTTCAGCAATAGGGTTTTATTGTTCTGTTCTGGGGGGGCAATCAGTAGCAGAGGCAATTTCTGCATCGTTCTTGAAACTTCAGGGTCCCCCTGACTAACAACCCGTTGAAATAATAATCCTAGCCTAGGATTATCTGGGAGCAGCTTCATGAACTCATGAAGGGTACTTACTTTCAAACTTGTTTTTTAAAAGCATACCTTACCAAGTTTTCCCATGGCTTTTTCATATATCCTGACTTTTGGTTGCCTATCCCTTACTTTCCCTAGTAGCCTTGACTCTCCTCACTAAAACCTGTCCACCCCAAATGTTTGATACAAAAATCATGGAAATACTTTTGAACCATTATCAGGACCATTTATGGACTGTGATGTTAGCTTTCCAGAGGGAACAAAAATCTCAAAATAGAAACCAAAACAGTGGATTGTAAAGTAGGGCTCATTGGTTCAACCCCTCAGAAAGAAGGGCTCCAACAGGGAATCTGGCCTTCGTTTTCAGCCATCTTAAGGAGAGTGCTCCCTTTTCAGATTTGGGAGGCAAGCCACACATACCTGCATTTATTTTCTCTGCCCTGAAGATCAAGCTGTGCAGGTCATTCAAGAGACATATGAATCAGGTCAGGAGGGCAGAGGGCTTTGCTTTTTTGTTTTTCCTTTTTGGGTTTTTTGAGACAGGGTTTCTCTGTAACTTTTGAGCCTGTCCTGGAACTTGCTCTGAAGACCAGGCTGGCCTCGAACTCAAAGAGATCTGTCTGCCTCTGCCTCTCAAGTGCTGGGATTAAAGGCATGCGCTACCACTGCCTGGCGGCATAGTGCTTTTACTACTGAACCTGGAGTGTAGGACAGCAGAGAGCTTCTAGAGGTGCAGCTGTCAGTCACCCATCTTAGAAAGCAGGGGCCTTGGTCGGGTGGTGGTGCACGCCTTTAATCCCAGTACCTGGGAGGCAGAGGCAGGCGGATCTCTGTGAGTTCGAAGCCAACCTGGTCTATAGAACGAGTTCCAGAACAGACTCCAAAGCTATAGGGAAACCCTGTCTCGACATCAGGGGCCTCATTCAATGCACTGGAACTTTCTATTCAGATCAGCCTCCACTCCATCTGCTCGGTACCTCTTGACATCCTTATTATGCTGAGCACTTACAGCTGCCCTTTGGGACAGGTGACTGCTCAGGCATAAAGCCCCTTGCATTTGGATCTTGGCCATGACTTTAAAAAGGAACGGTTGGTTGTTCTGTGCTCGCAATGCCCAGCTCTAGTTTTCCCCTCACGTATTCCTGCCTTTCCCCTTCTCATTTTGCTCTACTCCATGTACCAGTCCCCAGGAGCATTTCTAGCTAACAGCATACTGTATGCCAGCAAATGTTGTTTATCCGGAGTTAATTCAGTAATTTTCCACAGGTTAGAATGATTGCCCTTTTCAGGTCTGGGGGTGGGGGTCAAAATCTAAAGTTCATTCATGTAGTCAGTGGATATCTTGCATGTGTCTGACACTGTACCAAGGCGCACTGTTCAAAACATACACATTCAGCCCCCTTAGGAATTTCACAGTCCTGCCTGGGGAAACATAGGCGAGTATATTAACAGTTACTCAAGGTTATAGTAAGAATCCCAGTGAGCTAGAGAGGTGGCCCAGCAGCTAAGAGCAAGAACATGTGACATTCTGCCACAGGACTGAAGTTCAGGTCCCAGCATCCAGGTCTTGTACCTCTTACACCATCTCCAGGGAATCCAATGCTCTCTTCTGACCTCTTTGGGCCCTGCACTCACAGACACACACACACACACACACACACACACACACAAAATAAATAAATAAAATAAATCTTAGAAAATAAAACTATGATAGATGGTGGTAAAAGTATCCTATAGCAGTGGTACAATAAGATATTAGTTTATGATTGTTTAATGTGATTTCTTTTGTTTTTCTAAGGACTTCACTATAGACAATTCCTTAATAAATAGTCCAGACAGGAGGGTATGGGCTCTCTTCTAACTCCAGGTGTTTGGAGAGAGAAGTGGGAAGGGGGATTATGAAGGAGCTCTGTATAAGATACTTGACCTGAGGGAATGAGTAAGAGGAGGGTAAGGACACAGAGGTCTGGTTTACCTGCCCCTTCTGATGTTTATCTGGGGGCTGTGGGAAGGCTGTGGGACTGGCTGCCTCTAGCCATCCGATATGAACCGGGAAGGCAAGTATGTGGCCTAGTGTGTTCGCACAAAGTCCTGCAGCCCATCTCGACAGAGTTTTCCTTCTTTCTAGTGAGGATCCTAATTCTGAAAGATGCAGTCTGGGGCCTGGGAGGATACTCACTTGGGACACTATTTGCTGCACATCCGTGGGTACCTATCCATCTTCAGACTCCAGTGCTCGCATAGGAACTGAATGCTTGCTATCTTAGTACTAAAGAGGCAGAGACAGGAGAATCCTGGGGCGCTGGTCAGCCGGTTTAACCCACCCTCTAAGCTCTGAGTTAAGTGAGAAATTCTGCCCTACATAAAGCAAGGGGTAGGCAATTGAGGAGGACAGGGACATTGCCGTCTAGCCTCCAAAGGGGGTCTCTACAAACCAATTCACTGTATTTTGAAGTTCCACGTTGTAACGAGTAACCGCTCTTCCAGGTCAGCCTTCTCCTTGTTCTAGGTACTTGGCATCTTCCTTACACCGACATGCAGACAGGATGTGCTGAAGCCATGCTAGAGGCTGGATGTAACTTCATTCGACCCTGCCTGGCAGTAAGAGCTTTTTTAGCACTGTGACTCATGTGTGCGTTCTTCTTGGTAAGGTCTCTCTTTGAAAGCGCATTAGCACCGCGGACTCTGTGTTTAAGTGTTGGGTGATTATGTGTGATTATGACATTCTTAGTCAAACGCTCTTTTACTAAGGGAAGAGATTGCCTTCCTTTTTGCTCAGCTGCAGTGATGACAGAGAAAACCTCTCCAGGTCTTAGCTCTTCAGGCGACGCCATGAGAGGTGTTATCCCAGCTCTGACTGGTCACTGAAAGGTACTCCCATAGACGACTGCAGTCCTAAAGCTGAAACACACCGTATCTAGTTGCGAGAGTTTGGATCGTGAATGTCCTCGAAAGCGCATGTGCTGGCGGTGTGAGCCCTAATGTGCCGAGAGCAGGGGGTAGCCGTAGGAAGTGACATTGTTGGAAGCGTGCATTGGAAGTGGGGACAGGGATCCCTTCTTGTTCCTCTGTTTTGTGTCCTGGCTGCCATGAATGGAGGTGCCTTGTTCCATCACACACCTTTGCTGTGATATGTGGAGTTGCCATAGGCCCCACGCTGCTGAGATACACTATCCCCAACCGAAATCGGGAACCAATTAACTTCCTCTTCCTCTGTCTTCTCCTCCCTCTTCCTCCCTCCTCCTTCCTCCTCTTCTGAGTTTAAACTCACTTTAATTTTAGACAATATAAATGATATAAGCCCTGCCCCCCCCAAACACTGCATAGGGGGCTGGGGGTATGGATCAGTGGTTAGAGTGCTCGCTCTTATGAGCATGAGGGTCGGAGTTGGGATTCCCAGCACCCATGTTAAAAGCTCTACATACACCCAGTTTTTATGGATATGGAGACAGTAAGATGGCTGACTGCCAACCTAGCTCCAGCTTCAGGGGGAGACCCTGTGTCATGGGAATAAGGTGGACAGTGGTAGAGTAGGCCCGCCTTTGGCCTTTCCGTGAACAGGCAGGCACACACCCATGCACATATATATTACACTCCCATTCCTACATAGACACTCACATAAAAGCAAAGGACAGCAAAGGAGGCCTCTGATTCAAATGACGCACAAACAAATGAAAGAGCTCATTGTGGCGTTGGCACCACGTGTGCTGTATGAATGTTATATGAATGACAAGCAGCAGCCAGTTATGGTGGCAGGTGACGGGTGCAAAGCAATTGCTCAGTTTGTTAACACGTTTCCACGTTTCAACCATCCTTAAAGACACTCAAACTTTGAGTCACACAGTCATCACAGTAGTCCGGGGTAGAGACCGGGCCGTCTGGATTGGTGTTCTCACTGGTAGTTACTGAAATCAGCAAGAATGCTCTTGATTTGCTCTGCCGCCCCCCCCCCCCCCCGTCACAAAGGGCTTTCCTCCTTCTGGCCTAACGTCGCATTTCCTCTGAGTGATTTAATGTAATCACGGGTGCACTTTCTGTGTGCCGTTCAGTGAAACTGGTTTGCGGTAACTGGTGACTGTGGACAGTACCAACACAGGCGCTTGCTCACTCTGCCTCGGTCCTGTCTCCTTTGGCCTTCAGCAGAAGTGTTTTCCCTCAATGACTGAGTCACTGACATTATCCTCTGTCCCGATGACCATCTCACCCTCCACCTCCAGGCACAGCCGCTCTGTGATTTGGATCTTGGAGATAAGGGGGAGCAATTCATTGAGTTGCTGCTGGTGAAGGCAGCTGGAAGGAGCCAACATTGGCTCTGGCCTGGGGCCTCAGAGCAAGCCTGGGCAGCTGGAGCAGCCCTTCCAAGTGGGAGTAGATGAGAAAAGAAGACCCCTTCCCTGTTTTTGTTTTTCTTGGTTATTTTTCCTTGTCAACAGAAAGCTGGCAAGCATACCGACCACATAGCGTTGTTTCCTTCATGCTTTGAGCTTCTTGACTTGTTCCTTTACAAATGTCATTTACATCTCTTCACTGTGGATACCAGTGTGACTTGGAATAGCTGAGGGTTTGTGCTTGAGAAAATACTTATGTTCTCATTGCTTATTTTATTGCCGAGATTAGCTTATAAAGCATATTGTCGTGTTTTTATATAAACTATTTGAAAAAAACCACAAAATTTAAAGAATGTGATTTTTAATTTACAATAAATTTTAAAATAAAATTTAAAATAATTTTCAGCATAGTATTATTACATTTTTAGGTTTAAACTTTGAGGACTTTGATTGTATTTCAACACTAGGTATTGGATTTTGACAAGACGGCTCAAGCTTTCTTGATTCTTACAGGACTCAGAAGCAGCTTAGCTTGCTTGTGGGAGTGCTGGAGCAGAGTCAGGGTGCTCTGTGCTCCAGCGGGGGCGCACTAAGAAGTGTAATGCCTAAGAGAATGTTAGGACTGTCTGAGATAGAGGCCCAGTGGCCATTGTCACCAGTTGCACATAAATGCTGGCACCCAAATGGTAAGGTTCTTTCGCATCAGGTTCAAGTGAGCCCCGAGACTCCAAGGGTCTGGCTCCTTCTTCCTTCATCTCCATGTCTTCAACCAGCTGCGTGTTCCACAGAGAAGTGGAGCGAAGTTGTCTGACTGGTGTACATCCAGCCAGTCTCCAAGGATCGTCATTGTCTACAGGACCAGATTCAATGTTGTGTCCTGCAGGACTTATAGAGGGTACATACCATTCAAACACAGAATAAAATTCATGTTTTGCTCTCTGTTACAACTTGTCTTATACACACACGCACACACAAACACACACACATGCACACACACACACACACACACACACACACACAGTTCTTACTCGTGTGGTGTAGTTGTTTGTGCCAAAGTTCTCTTGCCATCAAAGTTCAGAAATTCCCCAAGGCTGACCCAGGGAAAGGGATAATTCAGGATCCCAGAAGGCAATCTCATGGATATACATAAACCCAGGCAAAGAAGAGCTAGGCTCAAGGGAAGCAGGATGAAAAATTTAGGACCCAAATTTGCACTTAGAGCTTTTCTGTGGTCACAGTTCCTCTAATGCCCAGTTCTCTTTCCTTACAAAGCCATAAGACACAGAGCTGTCAGGGCCATTCATTCAGTCTTCCATCGAGTAGGAACTTTGTTCCAGTTTTTTTTTAATCCAAATTATATAATCCTTGTGAAAACAAAGAATAATAAATCCAAAATGTAAAATATGAAACAACTTCTAGAGCAAACAGTCAAAGACAGTTTTGTGACTTTGCGTAAAGCAAAGCATATGGACACCACAAATACAGCACACAAAGAAAAGTGATAATCTGGGACTTCATAAATATGATTTCTTCTCCACACAATACACTATTGAGAAAATGAAAACACAAGTCACGCACCGAAATATCTGCATATATCATATATCCCTGGAAAGAGGTCAGAGGACAACATCTGGTCATGGTCCTTGTCTTGCTCCTTATTTGCTGTTATACCAGGTCAGCTGGCCCATTAGCTTCTCCTGGCACCAGATCCTACCTCACCACAGAAGCACTGGGACTGCAGATGTGTGTTACTGTGCTCAATTTTATGTGCTTTATGGAGATTCGAACTCAGGTCCTCACACTTCTGTGGCGGGCACTTTTAGTCATCTCCTATCCCCTTCTCTGGGTTTTAATTTGTGTAATAACAATGGGTTGGAAAGGGGCCTGGTCTACAAACAAAAAGCCTTATCCATGAAATCATTTTATAACACAGCATCATTGAACATTACTTGATGATTATTTCCCCCAAATAATTAAATAATTCTGTTTGTATGCTTTGGAAATGTCCTACCACGGATGTATCCATAAAGTTTCCAAAGTTTGGAGAATACCTACATAAGGAAGGCAGGTCAAGCGTCACGACAAGATTCAAAGACATGTAGCCTCAACAATATCAGAACTCACTTCTAACTCAACTGGGATCTTATGGAGAAGTTACGTTGAATATAACACTGGGACAAATAATCTGAGTGGCATCTAGGTACAGAGCAGGGCTCCAACTCCAATATACCAAGGGCTCTCTAATCAAAGAGCACAGCTAACACATGGGGGAAAGGCAGAGGCATTTCTCGTTTCTATTTAATGTTTCCCACAGTCCCGTTCAAAGCCTAGGAAAGCCATAGACTTTTAGTATTCTAAAAATGCCCCACTGAAAAGAACAAATCTTTGAAGCATCAGAACCTATATGTATCTATATTGAAATGTTCAAACACGTCTCAGTGGAGACATGTCATTATTTATGGTTTGGAGTAGCGTTCTTGATTTTATATATATATATATATAAATATATATATATATATATATATCCAAGTATTTTTATGCACTTGCTGAGCATCTTCAAGGCACTTCAAAATCAGCCCAACTCTCTATCCAGTGCAAGCATCACAGCACAGCAATTAAGCTGAGAACTGCTAGCTGCTACGTAGAGTTAGAAAGGCCCCTTTTCCTTGTGTGAGAGGTGGTCCAGGCTTTGTTTATCATGTTCAAATGGGTGAATTGGTGTTAGATCAGCAAGCACAGCTGTCATGCTCCCTGCTGCCCCTCCAGAGCGGGGAACAACATAACTGACGGCATTTGACTTGAATCTCTTCAGAAATGTTGTTTTGAAGTCAGGACTGAGGCTAGCGGCCTGAATTCTGTGTGTGTGGTGTGTGTGTGTGTGTGTGTTGTGTTTGTGTTGTGTGTGTGTGGTGTGTTTGTGTTGTGTGTTGTCTGTGTGTTGTGTGTATTGTGTTGTGTGTGTGTTGTGTGTGGTGTGTTGTATGTGTGGTATGTGTATATGGTGTGTGTGTGTTGTGTTGTGTGTGTGTTGTATGTGTGTGGTGTGTTGTGTGTGTTGTGTGTATGTGTGCGTGCATGTGTGTTTTAGTGGTGATGACTGGAGAAGGGGTATAGAGAGTCGAGGGAGAGGCTAATCTCTCTATAGGAGTCTCCCCGAGTGGTGGATATAAGAACATCCTGGTACTTCATCTGATGGGCAACTGCTGCAATTATCCTGTAGAAGACAATAAAGAGATTTCAGGAACCCAGTCTCATCAGGCCTGGCACAAAATAAACGGAGCAGTGGAAGATGAAGGGCCAATTCAGGGAAATAAGATAGAGTTGAGGAGGTTCAGGAGAAAGGAAACACTGTGATTGCTTGTAAATGACGGCTAATGATGTTTTTTCCATGAGTTGTGATTTTGTAGCACGCGTGTCATGATGAATTACACCAAAGCTCTATTATAATTTGTGACCTATACACAAAAGCATCAAAGTGAAGTAGTTATTTGTATTTCATTGTCCGCTAAAGGTGTATTCCACATCAGAGACCCCCCACTAGTCTGTCTCTCTGTATCAGTTCCTCTGAAGATTATGATTACATTGACCAACTACAAAATGATTAAATAGCGAGAGAGAGCTACTTCAGTTATTTACAAGGGCCTACAGGAGCTGACAGGGTAGGTTTAAAAATTTAAATTGAGATTTATTTCCTTTAAAAATTGTTGATAGGAGTTTTCCTATCTCATGTCAGAAGACCTGTACAACATCATGGCTGACAGTGGATTTACCCAGAGACTGCCTTAATGGTAACAAACATGCCGTTCTGATAGTCAGCAGAACTAAAATAAATGAGCTTAGCACAATTCAAATGGATCTTTGGCATATCATCAATCAATTAAGTTCTGCCTGGTACTCTTAGGTTAGTATCTAAGTGTACAACAAGGCAGCATGCATTTTGTTTAGCATAGTGTGCATGCGGTCCCATAAAGCATTCTGTGCAGTTTTCCTGATTCCCCCAAGAAGACTTGAATGACTTTAACAGCAGTAAAACAAAAGCTAAGGACCTAAGTTTGTTCCCTGTAGCTTTCTTTTCCCTTAAAACAACCTAGTTCAAGTGTAAAAGCAAGAAGAAAGAGCAGGGCATGTTAAAAAGATGGGTAGGCAGTTCAGGAAACTCAAGCTGTACTTGAATTATGTATACAGGGGAAGTTAACTCAATATAGCAATAATGAGAAAGAAACACAGGAGTTGCTCAAAGGATTCAGACTGGAGTCTGGAAGCTTCTGAAAGGATTTCTCCACTTGCCTATTTGGGTCTTAGAAAGACCCAGTGGATAACTAAAGTGATGACTAACATACATATAGACATACATAAATATAAATACATATAAATATATGTACATATATACAGACATATAAAAATATGTGTACATATATACACATATATAAATAACCCAACATATATATATAACCTAATGCTGGGACTAGACAGATGGCTCAGTGGTTAAGAACACTGGCTGCTCTTCCAGAAAGTCAGGGTTTAATTCCTAGTACCCACACGATGATTCATAACCCTCTATAACTCTAGTTCTAGAGGACCTAACACCTTCTTCCTATCTATCAGATATGTATAGGATACACAGGAACATATACAGACTAAACATTCATACACATAAAATATAAAAAGTGAAATGGGATTTGCATTCTTAAAAACTCATATTAATAATGAAATGTAAAAATTATAGCAAGATATTGTAGCCAAAGTTATGTGAATGTGGCCTTTCTCTAGAGATCTTTCACTGTGTTCAGCCCCTGTGATGGTGTTAGGTGATATTTGAAGGAAGTATTTCTTGATTTCCTCTTTGGCACATCATTACCCTGTGCTTTGAGACCATTATTAAATGAAACAAGATCTTGTAGGTAGAGTTTTCCCATCCTCAAAGCTGTTTCCAAATTACCACATAGAGACATTAATTATAAATGTTTGGCCAATAGCTCAGGCTTATTACTAGCTACTTCTTACATTTTAAGTTAACCCACAGTCCTTGTCTACTCTCTCACATGTGGTGGTACCTTTATTAGCATGGCAGGTTCATCTCCTGCTCCCTCTGTGTCTGGCTGGTGACTTCATTGACTCTACCTTCCGCTTCCAACTTTTTACGTGGGTACTGGACAGTTAAATTCAGTCTTCTGCTTGTGCTACAGGTCCTTTACCCACAGAGCCATCTCCCTTGCTTCAAAGATGCAAAATCTCTACTCTTTCTTGAATCTGGACTGGATTTCCAAACAATACGGTAAATTGAAAGTAAAACTTTATGACTTCAAGTTGTAAGTAGCAATCAATTTCTGTTTCATTGGCTGGAACACATTTTTATTGGGATTCCTTGAATCATTATAGAAGGCTACCATTTATAGGAAACCCGGGTCACATGGAAAGGCCATAGGTGAACCAGCTAAACCGAGTCTCTGAATTACCTAAGACTTGTCACCATATACACAAAAAAGCTATCTCCAGATGATCCAGGCCTACCTGTTGAGCAAAACTCTTTCCCTATCTCCAGGCACCCCAGTCTTCTGAGTTTTGGTGCTGGACATTTTGAAGAAGAGAGAAATGACCTCACCACACTCTGTCCCAGAACACCGTAAAATGTTTGCTTCCCAGCACCAGGTTTTGAAACGGCTTGTGCTGCTCGTAACGCAAACAGGATTTCATGCCCGATTTAAAACCACGGTTTACCAAATCAGGAAATATAGGCACCTGTCTGTCAGGTGGGATTCTTTTGCTGAAAGCTTCAACACTCAAAAGAAAAGGGTTTTATTTTTTGTTGTTTTTGGTTTTGCTGTTATTCTTTGTTTGTAAAAATTTATTGGATGATTGTGAGGCTGGAAAATCATAAAGTAATAATCCTGATCTGGTTTAGAGGTCCTTTGGAGACCTTGGTAGAAGGGACTGCTAAAACTTTGACTCAAGACTCAATCACTTCTTGAAGGTTCTCTGGCCACAACTGTACCTCTATGACCAAGATTTAATTTCAAAGCAACTAGCCCATCAACTCCAGGATGAGGAGTGTGCCCCATCCCATGGCCCGCTGAAGACAGGCATCTTGGCCAAGACCCGTGTGAAATGGGAAGGGGTAGGTACCTCCTAGGAAATCAGCATGCTCTGTTTAAGAAAGGAGAAAAGGACACAGGGCAATTAAAGCCCATGTGAGATGGAACGGCAGTTCAAATGAGATCTCTTCTCCAACTCCCTATGGACACTGGTGATTCATGCTCACTACCTAACTTTGTTCTATAGTTAATATTATAGAAATATGACTGAGGTAGGTGAGGCCGAGCTATGGTTTCTGGTTTTTCCTGCTTTGTATCTACATCCTCAAATGGGCTTTGTTGAACAGAGAAGAACATGGTAGGAAAGAAGCTGCCTTCAAGAATGAGCTTTGTTAGAAGCAAGGGCTGTGTATCCATGTATCCATGGAGTCATGATGAAGTGTAGGCAAAGGAAAACATGAAAAAGGGACAGTACATCACATCTAAGACCACATGGCGGGGTTTTAATGGGAAAAATTAAACTTCCTTTTAAAATTCAGAGAAGAGGATTTTTTTTTAAGGCTAGCTTAAGCAAGGTGTTGTGGCACACACCTCTGATCCCAGCATTTGAGAGGCAGAGGCAAGTGGATCTCTGAGTTTTGAGGCCAGCCTGGTCTACAGAGGGAGTTCCAGGACAGCCAAGGCTACACACACACACACACAAAAAACCTGTCTCAAAAAACAAAACAAAATATATAGCTTATAATAAGAGTAAGAAGCACAACCATCATGAGAACAGGATACAGAGGACATCTGGCTTTCAGAGCCTTTGAAGAGGTAGTGAGGAATTCCATATCATGTGATTTAGTCTGGGATGATATACAAGCCAAGGTCCATGGAGAAGCCAGGTATTGGGCAAGACCCCAAATTAAGGGTTGTGCAGTCATTATCAGAACGTGGCTTATCGACTCTCAGTGAGAGCTGCAGGGTAGAAGATGCATGTCTGATTTCTTCAGGCTGTGAGATCTGCTCAGCAGCAGAGAGTGGCCAGCAGCTTAAAGGTGCAGGCCCATGATCGACCTACCAGTCTTGGGTCCTCAGGATGAACAATCTCTCACTTGATCCTCTGTGGCAACAGCAGGGCATGGATGCTTCTCGAGCTTCCTGTATACTTTGGAAGCATCAATATTCACCTTTTCTTACTACTTCCCGACTTAACCTACTTAGCTTGGCTTCAAGAACAATAGATAAATTATCAAGACAAAAAGTGGAGTTTTTATAATTCTAAGAGCTGGGAAGGCCAGTGTTAATGTGCCAATATCAATCAAGGGGCATTTGGCTGCATCATCCCACTGGGGAAAGCGGAAGTGTAAGAAAGGGTGGGTGTGGGGTATAAGAGATCACACTCCTACCTCCAGGCCCGTTTATAAACTGGCTTTCATTTATTCCTGAGGGTGGAGCTCTTGTGAGGAAACTCCTCCCTTAGACCACACTCTCCCAACAGTGTTGCAAAGAGGATTAAGTTTCAGATTACAGAGTTTTGGAGTACACAGGCAGGCCATAGCAACATGCTCACCCCCAAACTACTGTGACAGGGGCCATTGTTCATGGCAATAAGCTTCCTCTCTCCTAGAGATCTGCTCTCAGCTAAAGACAGGCTTCCCTCCTCCCCACTATTGGTGATTAAGAACCATAACTTATAGTCAAAAGATTGATATTAGACCCCAAACCAGATGCTGTTCAGGCCTGGCCCATGTGTTGCTATAGTGGCTGGATATACCCATGATTGCCAGGCTAACAGATTCCAAAACAACGAGGACTACCAAGGACACATCTCCTATGATGAATAATATACAGGCACTAAACAAACCCCTTCTCATCCTCAAGATGAGAGACTCCCCACCCAGCTGTGCATTGGATTACTAGCACATATATACTATGGACTGTGTGCCTACCTTAGCGTGTAACCTCCTCTGAAAGCTGTGGGAGCCCTCAGTTTTGAATCCCGGTCTATCTTGACTAAAGGTCAGAGAGTTCAAACCTAATCTTGCCCCTCAAGGATGAACAACAAAATGTTTGACCAAAGGTGTAATTACTGGACGCCTTACTCTTCAAAGACCAGTTGTCAGGATATTTTGACTTAGGGTATGGTTACCAGGTATTTTGAGATGTAAGGAGGTAATTATGCTTGCTTGTTCTTTGTATCATAATAAACTAGCACTCGGGAGGCAGAGGCAGGCGGATCTCTGTGAGTTCAAGACCAGCCTGGTCTACAAGAGCTAGTTCCAGGACTGACTCCAAAAGCTACAGAGAAACCCTGTCTCGAAAAACCAAAAAAAAAAAAAAAAAAGATAAACTTGTTTTTGTTATTGTTGTTGGTACAATATTCACTGGAAGCCCTCCTGACTCTAGCTTTTGTCTCTTGTCTATTTCTTTCCTCAGTCTAAACTCCCCTTCTTAGGAACATATTGGCAGGTTGGTCTGGACCCTACAGATTGTGCCCAACATGGAACCCCAACAGAAATCTATGAGGACAAGACATTCCACCCCACCTTACTCTGCCAAGGCCAAGGGGGTCTGAACTCTCCTCAGAGCCACTGCCATGCTGCTGTCTGTCTGTTTGCGTTGTTAATAACTCTTCTAATGAGTCTATCTCAGTGTTCCCCTTAAGTCCGAACTGGAAACCTTTCAATTGGTTTCCTTTGCCCATTCAGGCATCACACTGGCCCACCCTTGGGTCTTCAGCTGCAGCCACTGAGGACACTCCTGGTGTGTATGCACTTGTTAGTAGTATCCAGGCACTTGCACTGGTCTGCCCTGGGGACCCAACAGGATACATCATCAGCTACAGCCTTTTCCTGTATGCAAGTGCTACATCCCCTCATAAAAGGCAAGACCCGCTCACTACTCCCCTTCCTCCCAGTCCCCCATCCTTACCCACACCCACCCCCTTTCTCCTGCTGCCCCTAACTCCAGAGGCTGACTTCTCTTTCCCTTTCCCCTCCTTCTCCAATAAACCTTCCATGTGAGTTCTGTTGTGTGGTGCGGTTGAATTGTCTGTATTCTGTCAATCATGTTTTAAATAAACGCTGATTGGCCAGGCAGGGAGTATAGGCGGGAAAACCAGACAGGAAGTAGAGGGGAGAACAGGAGAATTTGGGAAGCAGGAAGCTCCCTTAGCATTCCTGTGCAGACCACTAAGGAAGCAGGATGTAAGCTGCCCAGCTGAGAAAAGGCACCGGCCATGTGACTGACATAAATAAGAACAATGGGTTAATATAAGTTACAAGAGCTAGTTAGAAGACTGAGATAATGGGCCAATCAGTTTATAACCTAATGTAGACTCTCTGTGTGATTTTCTTTGGGGCTTGTCAGCAGCGGGGTACCAGGCGGGACAGTAACCCCAACAAGCAGTACCCTCATGTTACAGTTGTGGACAAAGGACAGTGACGCAACAGAGCCCTTTGCCTTTGAGTAAGTTCAAGGCCAGTGTTAGGCCACTCCTTTTTCTCTAAGACTTTGCACCTTACAGGTTTCTACAGAGAACCTTTTTGTCTTTAAAGTCTTTAATTGAATACCTTCTTTTTCCTTTTCTCTTCCCTACCTCCTTCTTACTCCCCCTCTCTGTTTTCTTCCATGGTCCTCTTCTTCCATCTCTTTGACAAGATTTTGTTTTACAGCCCAGGCTGACCTTGAACTCACCGTCCTGTTAGCCTCCTGAGTGTTGAGATTACAGCTGTGTGCCTCTATGCTGGCCTTTTAAACAAAAATTTTTTAATTAAACTACTTATTATTTAATTTTATGTTTAGGTGTGTGTGTCTGGGTGTATGTGTGGAAAAACCTGAGAAGAATAGAAGAGATGTCAGGTTTGCCTAGAACTGGTTACAGAAGGTTGGGAGCCTGACTTGCAGGTGTTAGGAACCTAACATAGGTTCTCTGCAGCAGCAGTAAGTGCTCTTCAGTGCTGAGGCACTTTTCCAGGTCTCAGAATGCGTTCCTAAGAGAATCTGGCCTCAGGTCCTCTCCTTCCAGGTGACTGAAAACACCATTGTAGACCCGTGACTCTCACATTTTGATGTGCAATACAAGTGACGTGGAGAGCTGTCCAAAATCATGACTCTAGACTCCAATCTGAGAATTTCTGAAGTAGTAGATCTGGGGTGCTACTTGTCAAGTTCTAGCAAATTCTCAGGCTGGTGTAGCTCTGTCTGGGCACCACACACAGAGAACCATTGTTCTGACAATTGCTAATGCATGTGATTTCAAGTGCTGGGAGGCCTCCTCCAAATCTAGCTGTGGCACCCCACTCCCCACCCGTCAGGACCTTTAATTTGTACTTGACTCTTTTTCATCAGAAGGTTGAAAGACTGAATTATAGGTTCAAAGGCTATCCAGAATACATGAGCAGGTTGTCTTTCCCCTCATGTATCAGTTCCATTACACAGTGGCTTACTTCTCCAGTTCCCTACTACACTCTGAGAAAGAAGGCAGTGGGGACGTGTGTCTGCTTTAACTGAATCCCATGGATTGGGTGACTTATGACAAGCAGAAATTTTTTTCAGCTCATGGTGTTGGAGGCTGGAAAGATCAAGGGCATGCTGCTGGCATCTGCTGAGTGTTGCAGGATATTTGAGCAAACGGTGTAAAGACGTGTCACTGGTTTACCTTGCTTGCTTAAGGTACCTGATTGGTGTAATAAAGACCTGAATGGCCAATAGTGAGGCAGGAGAGGATAGGCAGGATTTCCGGGGAAAGGGAAAACTTCTGGAGGAATCTGACATATGTGAGGAGACACCA
The DNA here is from genome assembly GCA_028555095.1 of Dicrostonyx torquatus. Taxonomy (NCBI): domain Eukaryota; kingdom Metazoa; phylum Chordata; class Mammalia; order Rodentia; family Cricetidae; genus Dicrostonyx; species Dicrostonyx torquatus. Next base: position 4,949,712 of record JAQHUG010000078.1, read on the forward strand.
GCAAGACACGGATGGAGCAGGACATACAGAATGGAGGAGAGGTGGCAGAACGTAGATTAACAGAAGCAGATTAATTTAAGTTATAAGCTAGTCGCGAACAAGCCTAAGCTAAAGGCCAAGCTTTCACAATAAATAATAAGTTTCTATGTCATTATTGGAGAGCAGACGATCCAAAGATAGTCCAACAAGACAGTCCATCTACAGCTGAGGGCTTCCTACTGCATCCCAACATGTCATAGGGTATCTCAAGGCAAGACAGAGCGGACTAACTTGTAGTAGATAGTACTCGCTAGAACCATCTTTCTTCCTAAAAAGCCACTAACATCATGGGGGCCTCATCCACCTGACCTCATCTAATCTAGTTCACCTCCAAATGGTTAACATGAATCTGGGGCTTAAGTTGCCAACCTAAGAATCTTTGAAGAACATTTTGGAGATCAACAAAAAAAGTAAAGTCTTGACCAGGCTAACACAATGAGCAAACAAAGCAAAGCAACGGTGTCAAGCACTTACAACTACTTGAGTCTGTAACCTAAACTAAAACCTGTAGAGGCAAGATTATATTCGTTTAACCAGTCGGAAAGCATGTGAAAAAAAAAAAAACCCATCAGAATTGAACATTGACTGGTTGATCTAAAAGAGGTACAGAATCTTCAGCTACTTCCCAGCGGGAGGCAGGCCTGCCCTGCGGCCAGCTCCATATGGCACACGTATTTAGAGAAAACAGATCAACCATATGATTTCACTAGGAAACCAGAGCCCCCATATTGCATTTCAAGATCTGCAGAATTACTGCTGAGAAAACATGCATTATGAAAGAAAACAGGCTTTGACTCCACTGTTTGTATAAATGATGCTTAGTCAAATCCACGCTAGAGCAATGCCAATGTCATGGGCCATGGACACATTTTTTGATGTTTTCCCTTCTGTGTATTTCATGGTCTTGCTTTTTATGCCACAGAAAGGTTCGGGCATATGAGAATGCTTAAGTAACTTGGCATTGCAGCGCGTGAAGGCTTGGATTTGATGGATGATGTGGGATTGTGCAGCTCATTGCAAAGTAATGCTTTTAACTTAAATCAAATCAGTTTTAAGTGAACATGTTTTACACATTTAGGCTCCAGAGTCAGGGAAAGGCTTCCCACTCCCTCCCCCGACCTAGAAAAATAGCAGATTTTGAGACACTCCCATTGAAGGAGGTAGTGTGGGGAGAGGCTTCACTTGCCTTGTCTTTAAATGTCTACAAGTTTAGGGCCCACAGGACTACTGTCTTCCTAATGAAGCAGTTAATGATGTGTGAATTATCCATCCTGACAAACCCTTTAATAAAAACAACAGGCCTGCGTCCTCACTATAGTGCCCAGGCTGCTAAAGAAGGACAGGCTAGCTGCCTCTCTGTAAAGAACGATTCTTGTTTTTACACAGCGGCCCTGGAAATTCCTGGTGAACACAGAAAAGAAAGGAACCATACAGATCTCGGGGAGACGTAGGACACTTCAGTGCCACCCTGCTGGGGCTTGGTGTGCAGGGCCACCCAGGTTTTAGGACTGCTTCAGAAGCCTGGACTAGGGGCTGTTGGGCCCCCGCTTCCCTGGGAAGTAGTCCTGACAGTGAGGGCTTGGGGGGTAGGGGTGGGGGATGGGCGTTTTTTACTGCCTAAAACTTGTCTCTGCGGCTGGGTCTCTCCCCTCTCCACCACGCCACTGGAGCTTGGAATGCTGGCTTCTCGGAGGATTTCAAAAACCCAATTGTCTGTTCTGAATAAGGACTGATGTTTGCGAGGGTAGAATGCTGGGCCCACATTAGCCAGCAAAGCAGGCTGGAAGGGCAGCTGCGGAGGGAGTCGCTGTGGGAGGTACTTTGTGGCGACTGACCTGCACAGTTGGAGTGCATGAAAGCCAGGCTTGTGAGGAGCAGGAAAACAAGCCCAGGCCTACACAAAGCCGTTTCTTCCTTTCATTTGGTGGCCACTTTTGAGGAAAAGTGCATTCCCTTTCAATCCCTCAATAGGCCCTGGATTGGGACGCACAGGCCAAGGTCCAATCTCTTTATCGTTCTCCCCGGGTTGAGAAAATCCAAGCCGGCCTTATTTGGGCAGGGCTAGTGTCCCTTTAAACAGATCAAGGAACTGTTTGTCTAACCCTCACCATCCGAGGTGACAGATAGCACAGCAAAGCAAAGAGAATGGTGTGCATTGACAAGCACACACAGACCTTTCCATCGGTTCCTGGGAGGGACCAGCCGGGACAGGACCGCTCTTTCAAACCTCTTTGACGTGCAAATTAGGTACTGGGCACTCGGCTGGGTTTCTGAAAAGCTTCCCCCAGCAGTCTTTGCTGGGAAAGGCTGACTTCGTTGGCTACTGGCTGATTAGGGAAAGCACCTGGGGAGAAGGGCCGGGTTAGCTCAGGTGAAACTGTTTTTGTTTGTTTGTTTTTGTTTTTCCTGGAGTGTGGAGAGGTGAATGCCAGGCAAATTATTAATTATAGGGTGAACAGCTATCTTGATCTGCCAGAGACTGAGGCCGCACACCCATCCACCCCCTCGACCCCCTACTCCTCCATCCCCACCCCTCCACCTCCCCACCCCTCC
>JAQHUG010000078.1:4954619-5002092 GCA_028555095.1 Dicrostonyx torquatus
AAAAAAAAAAAAAGACCTCCTACAACAGAAATTGGTGTAAGGCCCAGGGAGGTGTCCAGGTCACCCATCTCAGTTCAGTCACGTCCTCACTAACAGCTTCCAGTCATGGTAAGAGATAAGAAAGGAACCAGGAACCAGAACTATCTACTGGTGCTCCCAGACACCAGCAAAGACATTCTGTGACCACCTGCTTTGGGATCCTGGCCTCACCTGTCCTGTTCTTATCAGTAGGTCACAAGCACATAGAGCGGCTGTTCTCAGAAAGGGTTGAGACCCTTTGAGGGACTCTCACACAGGGGTCGCATACCAGATATCCTGCACATTGGGTAGTTACATTACGATTCCTAACAGCAGCAAAATTGCAGTTAGGAAGTAGGAAGGGAATGATTTTATGATGGGGCCACCACAGCATGAGAAACTGTGTTAAACAGTCACAGCATTAGGGAGGTTGAGGACTATTGCCAAAGGGGGATGAGCTCTTGGATGTGACACAGAAGAAAGCAGGCTGGGGTCCTAGATCTGGCACTGGTTAGGCCATCATAGGCAGTTTGTTCCAGCTCCCAAATGGTCTCTTCACTTGAACAATGGGAATGATGTTTCCTAAATCACACTGCTGGTAGAACTGGGTAAGGAGATGGATGCTGATAGGTAAGAAATTGTTCCTTGTGGGTTTCATTGGTAAGAAAGAAAAAAGAAAAGAGAAGAAAAAAAACTCTTTCAATGCAACACCCAGCTTTCCAAGTTCATTCAACTTTGACCTTTTTCAACAACAAAGAACAGGGACTTTGGGGCTCCTTCGCATCACGTCTCTAAATGATGTAACTTGTCCTATTGTTGCACGCAGCGTGGCTGGTGGCCTTGCTCACAGTCAAGAACGGTAATCCTGGTAAGACAGGAGGAAGAGGTGCTCTGGGCGACTGAAAGACAGTTGTCTGCTCTGTGATTTGGAGGAAGGGTGTGGGTAAAGCCGTGTGTGGCTTGTACATGCGAGAAGCTGGGATACCTTCATCTCCAGCTGAGGCTTGATAATCTCCATCAAAGACAGCGAACAAGGCAACTGCTCAGACTCCCTAAACGGAATATACTTGAACCACCCAACTTTGTTGTTCAGTTTGTATTTAACTTAGAGCATATTTGCTAAGCTGCCTACCAATTGCCTCTTGGGAAACCTGCCTGCTGGTTACACCTTGGGAAAACACTCCCAAGATACCGGTCTTCACGAACTTTGCTTTCATGACTCTGGAAGGCAGCCGGTTTACTTCTTATTTGCAAAAATGTTGGTTTATTCTGTTTCCCTTAAGAGAGCTTGAATGAGTTGAGAGAGCTTCAGTTGCTCTGTCACAGGAGTCTGTTTGCAGATGAGCAGTTTTCCCGCTGGGCATGCTAAGAGTATCCCTAGAGAACACAGAGCTCATGAAACAGAGTTCCTTCATGTCCCATCATGAAAGATCAGTTCCTTCCATGGTTCCCTGTGTCACACTGGCCACATGGAGGGCAGAGCCCAACTACTCTGTACTTTTCCCTGATTAGAACTAAGTTCCTTCTTATAACGTCTCCAAACAGAGTATAAACGGCAGGGAGTGGCAATGTTTTTTTTTGTTTTAGAACCTGACCAAAGTCAAACCTGTCAAATCAGAGGTCAAGCATGCCACATTTGGCCTGGCTACTTCCCTAATGCTCACTTTCTTCCCGTAAGCACCGGAAGGGGTTCTAGCAAGGCCTGTAGAACCCCTAGAAAATGATGAGATCAGATAGCTGGCTTTGCTTCCTTGTTCCCTCTGCAAGTCATTTGATGATGGTGCCCGTGCCCACAGCCGTCCACCTAGATCTTCAGTGCAGGTGATGAATTTGTGGCTGTCTGCCACGTGACTTAAAATATATCTTGAACTCCAAGCTATAAAATACAAGCATTATAACCTTAAACTGCAAGAGTTTCCTTTGTAGGTTCCTTTCCAGCTTGCTAATTGTGGGACTTCCTGCCATGCACAGGGCCTGACCCTAATTAGTTTCTGACCCCAGACACACTCAGGGTAATGTGGCTCCAGCCCCGCTTGCTGATTCTGGATAAAGTAAGGCTACCATCTGCTTCCCCTCCCTCTGTGTGCACTTTTGAAGATCCTAAACACCAGGACGGTCTATGCTCAGTGCGGCGCTGCTTGAGAGGAGGAGAAGGCCTGTGTCCCTCAGAGTGGCATGCTCTTTTATCCAAGACTCTTCACAGGAGAGAATCAGACGGAAACAGAAAGAAGAAAGAAACAAATCCCGGGGCGGGGGAGGGGGAGCAGGATTCTTCAGTACATCCAAGGAGTTCTACGGTTCTGCTTTATCCGAGCTACAGAGATTGTGAGTCTGGCTTGAAGCAATCAATAAATCAAACGTAACATCTAAGGTAATTTCAGAGCATTCCCTGAGAAACTGGGCTCATTCAGCAGCTCCTCTATCACTTAAAACAGAGTCCTTTGTCTTTGGGGTTGCTGAGTAGCTATGAAAGCAATTCCAGGGCAAGCGGTCAGATAAAGCAAACTCAATTCCTGTCCTGTAATGACGAGGTAGGCACTGCACGGAACTCTGCTTTTCCATTGACTTTGAGTAAACTCAGATGAAGAACAGGTACATATCAGACAGACAGAGAGAGAGAGAGAGAGAGAGAGAGAGAGAGAGAGAGATCCACCTTAGCTGAGAATACACAGGAATCAAAGGGAATTGGGTTCTGGCCTGGACACTAGCAAACCACTTCTGTTCCCATAACGACTTCTTTACATTATTGAATACAATGGGAGTTTTGAGGGCAACAGCAATAACAGTTACTCATGAAAAATTAACAAAGAATTTATGGAAATGTAGGAAAAGTCCCAAAGCAATTAGCTTAGATTTCTCTGGAGTCTGAGGAGAGCCTGGATAATTGCATGCAGAACCTGTACAGAGTGGTTATTTTCATTATCATTGGCTACAGAGAGTCCATTTCCATCACAATGGGCTATAATGACGTTAAAGCTAACACACAGAGAGGTTGGAGAAGGTTACCACGCGGTTTACCGAATGGTTTGATTTATGTAACGTAGGAGCGACACACTTCAGATGACTGTTATGGGGACCAGAGGGGCTGACCTTGAATATTCAAAGGCTCCATATGATAATGATAAGCAAATCTAGCCCAGCATCTGAAAGCTGATTATACTTGCCTACCAGAATGCACAGAGTGAGTTTAATTTGTCTCACGATTGGAAGGAAGCTGCACTGGACTGCAAGCTGGCGTGTGAACAACATCCTGGCTCACTTCTTTTATAAGATAGCAGTAGCATTGTGTATGTTTATAGGTGTGCATCAGAGTGGCATTGTTGTAGACACTTTGCAGTCTTGGCACCCTAAAGAACCAGAGGTGACATTCTGAGACTCTGCAGAGTCCTTCCTACACCTTAAGAATAATGATACATTATGCTTAAATGTCACTATTTTTAGTCCAGTGAATCAGAATGGAAAGCAAGGCCGCCTTATAGAGTTCATTCATGTATACCAGCAAAGCACAGCCCCTCCCAAGGCCAGGGGAGCCAGCTTCGTCTACTGTTGTTTGCAAAGACAGGGGAAAGGAACATCATTTGTTAATCTGTTAACAATCCTCAGGCTCCCTTGCAATGCCACACATACACACACACAGACATACACACACATGCAGAGACACACACACATACACACATGTATACACACAGACACAGAGACACACAGACACATACATACATACAGAGACACACATAGACACAGAAACACAGACACACACATACACACATACACACATACACACAGACATACACATACAGACACAGAGATACACAGATAGACACACATACACAATACACACAGACACAGACACACACATGCACATACACAAACACCAACACACAATACATGCACAGATATAGAGACACAAGGACACACACACACAGAATCACACATACACACACACATAAACACACTGACACATACATACACACACAGACACAGACACACATACATATACACAGACATACACACACATGCAGATGCACATAAATACACACTGACACACACATACGTAACAAACAAAGATACACACACACACACATACGCATACACACACGATGAGGAAGAATGAGTCTTTTCCTATCTATAAAAAGCTATAGTGAAGGCTGTGCCTTGGATTTGAATGATTTTTATAAACCATTAAATAGATTCGGGCTCTGAAGCCCACAGAATATTAATAACTTTGGTTAGCTGCAGTCTTATTTCATAAACATTCTCTGTTTCAGAGGAGAAGAGGAAGAAAGAGATTATTTAAGCATTTGCCATGAAAGCCTCAGCTGAGGTCCTTCTCCAAATGGACAGCACGGCCTGGGGACAGACGTCATCATAGTTCAAGCTTTATTCAAAGAACTGAAAGGCTCACCAGCCTGCACAGAAGCACACTTAAGGGGAAGCATTAAAAAAAAAATCAATCTAAAATAACACCGCCACATTCACATCCCAACCTGACCAATACACTTCCAGCAGATGTGACAATCATATTTTGACAGTTCCGATAGCTGATAACGGATGGCATGGGGGGGGGTGGAGCCTATTTGACGTGGGCCCTGTGTTTACACAATTACAGCCTTGCTGTTTGCCTGAGCCACATTACGGATGTAAAAAGCAAGGCGAGCAAACAGAAGCCAGTGTTCTGATATTATCAATGCAAAGCGATACAGGCGCCCAGCAGTGTGGCCCCTGTTCACTTTTAATGTTTCTTTTTCTTCTACATTGCACTGTAAGCAAAGGTTGCGAGGAGAAGATTCTTGGAGTTCCCCTTGCTTCTGAGCTTGCCATCTTTGGCTTGCCTCATTGTCCCCTCACACACATGTCTTAAAAGCACATTGTCCACCTGGTTAGAGAAAGCGAGGAAAGAAAGGATGAATCGAGGGCTTTGTGGTAAGTGGAGCTGGCGTTTCACTGGAGCGTAGCTTTGACATTCAACACCCTTGTACCTGAAACTCCTGGCCCGCTCCACTCAAGCAGGTCAAATAAAGCTGTTTAAAACTCCTGGTAATATGTTTTGATTTACAGATCTTTCAATTCTGCTGAGCAACAGGGAGACATATTTGGGAGTCGCATAAACAAACACATTCAACTGTGCGGTGGATTAACCTAAAGTGACACATTTATTTAAAAATCTGCCGACGACTTGTCCTCATTGATTAAATGCCCTTAAGAAAGTAAGGCTGATGAAACGAATGCCATTAAGATGCAGTGAGTTTCCACCGCTGCTTTTGACGGTTGACACATTCCCCAGAGTGGGAGATCGGAGCGCTGATGAGCTAACGCTGAATTATAAGCACTGTGTGGAATGTCGCTGGCAAATAGAAGTCTACTGTTTTGCTTGCAAAGCAACTGTCTGCCTTAAACAGCACCAAAATGGACACGATGCCGAGTGAGTTCATCTCCTGTGCTCAGAATATAAATGAACATGTACTCCGTGTGTACGTTTTCACGGCAGAAATCAGCCCCAGCCAGGGCGGCTTGTTCCTGGCTGCTGTGCCATTGATCACAAAAGTAGAAGGGCCTGCCAAGGACTTTGTCGATGTTGTCAGGGCTCCAGTGAGCATTGGGTGATTTTGCTGTCGCTAGCTGTTTGTTACCTGAGCTCTCACTGGCTCAGAAGGGACAGCCGGGGTTGTGTCGGTGGCAGGGCCTGAATGTGAAGAGCGGGGAGGGGGGGGGACATTTTAGTCGCTTTTGAAATTGAAGGCATAAACTGCCTTTGAGGTATGGTGTAAAGGATACCAGAGAGGAGAAGCCATGTCTTTCCAGCCCCATGGCCTCGAGAAATCATTTCAGTTTGCTGAGTCTAGAGTTTCTTCAGCTGAAAAATAGGTCTAATGTTTGTTTCTTATTGGATTGTAGAGAAGATGCTGTAGGCTAAAGTACACTTTGCCAACCATAAAAAGTGTCAGGGGTCGGTGCGGCTGCCTTAAACAGTCTCACTGGGCAGTGGTCACTCCCAGGATGTAGATACTGGCCCCTCTCCCACAGGCGGTGGATCCCCACACTGGAGTCTGAGTCTCCTGTCTGGTGTTAAACAGTCAGTGACCTCCCTCCCGCCCCGCCTCACACTGAAGATACTTCCAGATCCAAACAACACTACGCAGAGCATCATTTAGATTTCAGTGTGGCGGGCAGAGCAGATGCTTAAGTGATCAGCCATCAATCATGCTGCTTAAAATGAGAATATTACAGGGAATCCCAAGCAGCAATGAAAGGCTAGTCAATTTTGGAGTTACCTTTTTTTCCCTTTATGTGTGTCCATGTGCATGTGTGTGTGAGAGAGTACACCTGCAAGGCCAGAGGTCAACCTCAAGTAGTATTCCTTATAAGCCATCTGCTTTCTGTTTTAAGATAGGGTCTTGCTGGGATTGGGGGCTTGGCCATTAGGCTAGGCTGACTTGTAGATGATTATAATAAGATCCCCAAAGAAGGCCGGGGTAGGGGGCACATCTTTCTCATCCTCTTAGCTCTGGATTTATGAACACACACTGCATACCTGACTTTTCACTTGCCTGGTGGGGCCTGAACTCATAGCCTTATGCTTGAGAGGCAGGTACCTTAACAGATGAGCCATCTCCCCAGTCCCTGGAAATATTTTGACTTAAAGGATATTCAAGCTACTTGTTTGTGCTATGGCTCTTCATGAAGAACTGTACATTTTTTTTTAAGTCATCAAAGAAAAGTCTCTCTTACTTTTATCCTCGTGAACAGTAACCCTCATTCAAACCTTTCTCGTGGTCCATGCTCACCAGGCTAAAACGTCATTTCTCTCAAATGTCTTGATGGTGTTCTTTCCAACACACCTGTCCTGTGTGCTCATGGGGTCTCTGCTGCCTCTGCCACCCGCTTCACCTCTGACACTGGACACTGGATGGAATAGACCATCCTGTAAAATGAACTTGCCCCTGGATTGGGTTAAGCATTTTATAACTTCTGTGCTCCGCATTTAGCCCTTAAGTTCTCTCACACTGACAGCAATGACAACAATGGAGACGTCTAACTCCTGAGTGCCCCCATATTTGCGGTAGTTTCCAAGGCTCCATCTGTTGCATCTAGGATTAGTTTTCTAAGGCTGTGACACAGAGGACAATGTTGTGATGCTTGAGGCACAAGTATTTCCCAGTGTAGGGCTTTGTCTTAGTAATCAACGTGATTAGGTCTGGAATCAATTAAGAGATATACATCTAAGTGGGTTTGTAAGGGTTATTACTTTTTTAAGATTTATTTTAGTTACATGTATGTATGGGACTCCGTACCCTATGCATGTAGGAGCCTGAGGAGGCCAGAAAAAGATATCAGATCCCTCTAGGGTTGGAGTCACAGGCAATTGTGGAATGTCAGGTGTGGGTGCTGGGAACTGAACTCAGCTTTTCTAGAAGATTAAATAGCTTTCTTCACTGCTGAACCATCCCTCGAGTCTGCTGAAAGGCAGTTTTAGAAGATTTAAGTGAAGAGTTAAGACCCTTCACCTCACAGACTGGGCGGCACCTTCCAGAGTGATCTAGATACAAGGTGGGCCAAGGGGAATGCTGTGGCTCTTTGCCTGCCTGCCTTCACCCTTGCTGGTGAGTGCCGCTACTCTGTGGCTGATGTTGCTGCTTCTATCCTGCTCCTCTACTGATCCTCCAAGAATCTTGCGGGCTTTCAATACCAGATGGAACCACTGAGAAATCCAGGCTTGTGGACTGAGTAGCTACTGGATTCTCAACCTCTGCCATGTCCTGTGGGTCACTCTTGGACTCCAGTGTGCAGTGTGGAAGCTAATCTCAGAAATTCCCTTTAAACATATATATTCATTCCATTGGTTCTGTTCCCAGAGACTAAGACACTTAATTCTTTTCTTCTTGAAGGAAAGAAACAAAGAAATTTAAGCAGAAGTATGTTTAACAGAACAAAGCCATCACTTCAAAGAGAAAGTGGAGTGGGCTGTCCCAAAGAGGGGCAGCAGCATACTGGGCTCTTTGTTGTAGGTTTTAAAGGTGCTCCATGAATATTTATGAGGTGGGTAGTATATGCTCTAATCACAGTGGATCACAGCTCCTCTTTTGGGTATGCGCTACATGTTCCTGTATAAAAGCCCACAGAGGGCAGGTGGATCCAGACCCTTCCGTACCAGATGTGCCTGGGAAAATACCTTGTACCTTAGTTGGAATAACCTGTCTATGACTTCAATGATGTTTAGTCACAGAAGGAGTGTTCTGATCATCGGGAGACAGCTTTGGAAACCTAGGCGTGGTTTCCTTGACTACAACACCCATGACTTCTGTGATTGTTCAAAGTCTCAGGACAGATTTCATGGCTGTCCATCAGATAAGACATTCTACTCCCCATGGGCTAAGACATTTTGCTATTTTTATAAGTGAGATGGGCCAACTCCGTGGTTCAGAGAACTAGGGCACTTGGTGCCAAGCCTGATGGCCTGGGTTCAATCTCTGGAACCAATGTGGTGAAAGGAGAGAGCCAACTCTAACAAACTGTCTTTTCATGTCTACAGATGCACTACGCATGTGTGTACCCCTCCCATGATTAAAACAATATGTAGCACTTTTTTTTTTTTTTAAAGTTGAAGCTTTATCATGAAAGCTGGAGTCAAGGTTTCGCAGCATAGTGGCCACAACAGAGCTCCACTGCTCACCGGGATTCCCATCTAACACTCTGCTCCCCTTTCCTGTCCTCCCTTCCTGCTTGATGGGGAATGGTTTTAGCCTATCAGGCTAATAGCCACACCCCGCCATTAGCCATTAGCTAATTATTCCCCATCACCTGCTCTAGCTCCTGGCCAGATTTTTCTCCTATCATCTTGATTTCGATGGAAAATTTTTTATAGGTAAGGCCATTGGTGGTGAGGAGAAGGGACAAGAAGCAGAGAGAGGGGACAAAGGCCAATGTGCTTATTGCATGCATGTATGTATATATGTATGTGTGTATGTATGTATGTATTTATTTTAGGCCACTGGGCTTAGGCATAATCTAGGTTTGTCCAGTTTACTCAGTGGGAGTCTCATTGCTTGATAAGCTAGAAAAATGTAGGCCCAATCTTCATAAGAAGAAGGTAAAAATTCACCGGGAGGGTGTGTTAGTTCCTCTTTTCATTGTTGTGACAAAATATTTGTGCAAAGCGACTTAAGAGGCAGGCGGTGCTTACCTTGGTTTGCAGTGTGTCGGTAGAGTCCATTGGAGTGGGGTCATAAGTCACAGTGGCAGGAGTGGGAGGCATGTGGTCACAACGCATCTTTAGTCAGGAAGAGGAGAGAAATGGGCTAGCTTGCTTACTTCATCACTCTAGCCCATAGAATGGTACCACCTATTCCAGGTGGCTATTTCATTCCTCAGCTAAACTTCTCAGGAGAAGTTCTCCCCAATACACCCAGAATTTTGTCTTCAAGATGATTCTCAATCCCAAGTACTAGAGAGCGGCTGGTCTTCAGTCTCCATTCAAATGCCCAAGAAGTAGGTTTACCTACCAGTGAATGAATGCCCCAAGAACAGGATGATGAACCTGACAGTGAGAGGGAGGGCAAGCAGGCAAAGAGCAAAAGCTTGCTTCTCCTGTGCCCTTTGATGGGGGCTGTCACTAGAAGGTGTGAACCAGATTTAGGGTGAGTCTTCCCACCTCAGTGATCCAAGAAGATTTCTCACAGACATGCCCAGCTGCTTGAGTTTTAGTTGATTACGGATGTGGTCACACTGACAGCTAAGACTGGCTATCATAATTTCTTTAATGATTACACCAGCCTTGCCAAGCCTTAGATTTGTTCATGCTCCTTTCTACCATAAACTTATAGTATTTTTGCATTATTTATTTGCTTATTTATATTTGTACATGTGTGTGTGGGAGTGCGTGTGTTATGACACATGTGTGGAGGTCAGAAAACAATTTATGGAAGTCAGTTCTCTCCTTCTAGTGAAATATTGAACTCGGGTTAACAGGTTTGGTGGTAAGTGCCCTTATTTACTGACCCACGTCAGCAATCTAAGCCGTATGTTTAGAAAATGGCTTTCTGTTCTCCTTTCTCACAGTAGGTCTGGATAAGAGCGGTGAGTAGCAACCCTGACAGAGCCCCAGTGCTCTCCTATCTTGAGATTTTCTACACCAACCGAATTGGTCTGTTGCTTTTGAATTTGGTCTCCCTCAAAGTCTGAAGAACACAGGTCGAACGCAGCCAGATTATTTCCCATAGTGTACCAGAAACAGTCTCCAGTTGCATCCCTGATAAAGCTCTTGCTCCCCTCCAAAACCTCGCGAGCTAGGCATCCGCTGACTGCATTTCTCTCGGCCTTCTTGTTTTCCACACGGGCATCATGAAATCCACATCTGTCTGCCGGCTTGTTCCAAATACCTGGAAAGCATACTGTCGGATTACCGCAGACCCACGGCTTATACCAGTTGTCTGATCAGCTACTCTTGTTGCTGAGCCCAGATACCATATAAGAAGTGATTCCTCTTCACATGGGTGTGATCTGTCATGGCAGGATGTGGGGGTGCCAGGACTGAGAGTCCAGCCCTTGTCCTGAAGTCATGCTTGCATCTTTTTCTTCAGTCTAGAACCCCACTGCATGGGTTAGTGTCACCTACCTTCAAGGTGGGTCACCTTCCCCTTTCAGCTAAATAGCTTTGAAGAGGTTCCTCCGGCTACACCCAGGATGTTGTCCCCAAAGTGACCCAAAATCTCATTCAGTTGATCTTGAGGATTACTCATTAAGTCTCCCAGGTTGGTTCCTTTTGACATCAAAATCAAGAGAAGGAGGCTGATTTATCAGCACAGAAGCCAGAGAGCAAGTTAGACATTAACCTGCACCCTTGGCGTGTCCTATTATTTATAACATACGCTTAGTTGGAACATTCCTTAAAATGCTGTATCATTCTGCTGAGGAGTCACATGCCCTAGTCCCCTCCCCCACCCAGTCTCCCGTACCTCAAAAACTGAGTGGAGGCCAGCAGACAGGCTAGAACCGGAATCCCCGTGTCTCACTGGAGTGTTTGAAAAACACAGCGAATAACAAAAGAGAAAATAACCTACTTTTGCAACACTGTGTCAAGAATCGAGGGTTTTTTCCTAAAACCTTACTCAAGGGGATGAGGAAAAAAGTGAGCTGATTCTCTGATACTTAGTGCTCTGGGCATGGCACAGTGCTGGCCATTTGGGATAGAGACGTGGAGAAGTTAGAGATGACCTCTGGCCTCGGGCAGCATATATCCCTGTTAGAAAGACCAATTGTGAGCAACATAGTTATAGGTTATAACTCATCCTGGGACTGACAAGGACAGTAACACAGAGCCATAGAACAAGTGCTGGTAGGAGACAGATGGTCTTCTGTACCGTGCCCCACAGAGAAGGGGTGATCAGGCAGATGGAGAGATTTCCCGGTGACCAGTATATCTTTTAAGCCCACAGGCTCCAGTAGTTCTGGATAATATAATATAATATAATAGTGACAATGGAACAATAATAATAGACAATAGAACAGTTACATGGTGCTGCCAATGGAAATTTAGAGCTACCATTACAAAGCACCGCCACCTGAGTGTCTTGTGTACCTTCTCACTGTTCTGGGGGCTGAGAAGTCTGCCATCCAGGTGTAGCAGGGTTGGTTTCTGGTGAGAGGGCTCTCTTGCTGGTTTGTTGATGTCCATCTGTCTGCTCCCATGTCTTTATACAGTTTTTCTTAGCATGTGTGCTTTTGGGTTCGAATTTTTCATTTCTTATCAAGGCATTAGCCGTACCGGATCAGAGCCTATTCTACTGACCTCATTTTTTTTTTCTCAGTATCTCTCTTAAGATCTTATCCTCTGATGGTTTCATTTTGAAGCAGTAGGGTTAGGACCTCAGCATAGGTGGTGTTTTGGAGAACATTCTCTCCAGGCTGTATGAAGAGAAACAGAACACATAACTGTTGATTCATTTGTTTGTTTGTTTGTTTGTTTCTCGAGACAAGGTTTCTCTGTAGCTTTGAAGCCGGGCCTGAAACTAGCTCTTGTAGACCAGGGTTGCCTTGAACTCACAGAGCTACACCTGCCTCTGCTTCCTGAGTGCTGGGTTTAAAGGCGTGCGCCCCCACCGCCCGGCTACACTATCAATTCTTGTATGGAAGCAATTTGGGAACTCCTCTCTGACCTTCTGGGTACCCTGATATGTGCTATACTTTTCCTAAAGAGAAATCCCATCAGATGACAGACAGAAGGACCTTCATGTATTTTTCAGAGAGACTGAACATGCCTGGGTGGGTTCTAGCCTGTGTGAGCATCCGGAGACCATTGGACAGGGGTGGGGAGTCTTTTAAAGAAAGCTTCATTTCCATTACCTCAGAACTGAGGGGTAGACCTAACTACTCCTGCTGGAAAGTTGCTACCAGGCTTACTGAATTTATATTTTATACAGATCATCAAGCTACAGCACCAGAGAAGGAGTATCTAGCTTTAAAAAAAATTCTATTGCCACATTCATAATTTCACACTGCAAGGGAAATAAATGTATTGAAGGCTGTGTGCTCAGCCCTCTGCTAAGCGGACACTAGAAGCTCCATAATTGATTTATTCTTTCTTCCACTGAACAAATATTTATTGGTTCTGTACTGTGAGTTTCATTTACCATGTCCATTTTTGAAAACCTGGCTAACGATAATTCAAGCCCTATTGAAGTTTATCCAATTTGTTCTGTGTGCTTCTCCATACAGAGTCTGCCCAGGAGCCACTGTGTTGCAGTACAGCGGTGGTGGCACTGGGGAGATCCAGGCAGACACAGTCCTAAAATACGGCTCGCTGAAGATGACTCATGTAAGAACAAGGCAAGAAACACCCTTAGAGTCCACCTGAGCAAAGGGGATGATGGAGAAGGAGGGGCAGTTGTGGAGAGCTGAGTCAAGAGCTGCGAGGAGGGGCTCAGAAGAGGGGTGCCGCTCCCCTAGTCTGAGAGCTTTTCTAAGTGGTTCTGAACAACTGTGCATAGATCACAGGAAAGAGGAGGTCTTCATTCCCTACGCATCTCATACACAGGCATCAGCTCACATCGCCACCTTCCGTAGCTGTCACATTGTCTCAATTGTCTACTTAGGCATCCTTCCCTGCTTAGTCTCTCAATTTCTAGAGCACGCGCAATGGAGCCTATGTGTGTTCACTCACATTTGTTGAAGGAATGACCGAATCGAGTTAGAGTTTTTTGGAAAGTTTTTCCTCAAATAAATTCTTCGAGAGGCTGTATTAATAGTAACATTTATCTTTCTTTTTCTTTTTCCAAAAGTACTAAAATTTATTCTTTGGTAAATCCAGAAATACGTTTAATTCATTCGGATTACTCTCCTACCTCCCTTACCCCACCAACCACAGCATCTCCTTACAAAGCCTTTTACACAGTCATGTGGGTTTGTTTTGTAATCTGCTAGGTTTATCAGGGGCATTTCGTGTGACCCTAGGCATGAACCTATTCACTCGATGCTGGCGGGCCCTAGAGCGGCCACGCAATTAAAGGCAATGACTTCTTCTGCCCCTAGCCAGCATCCATCCATTGCCCACAATTCCGCAGAGGAGGGTGGCTCTCAGGAGCCTTTTCCTTAGGAATGACTGACTGCTGACAGGCTCAGCCTTGGGCAGGCCCAGTGGAGCTCCTGATGGCAGGATATTATGGTTGGTTTTAGTGGCGACTTGTCGCAAATTAGAATCACCTGTGCAGGGAACCTCACTTGACGAGTTGTGCTGTAACCTTTCAATGATGAAGGATGACCTATCCAGATTGTAGGTGGCCCCAGTCCAGATAAGTCAAATTACGCTGTGGCTGCTCTTGCTGCTGATTTGATCACTGATATCAAAAGCAGCCTTCCCAGGCTTCCCTTGTGGGCCAAAGACCCATGGTTATCTAAGTTTGGGGGGACTGCTGAGGTACCCAGCCTTGGGGACTGAACAACTATCAGGCTATTTAGGTACTGTGGGACTGTTCTACCTCTTCAGGCACCACTGAGCAAATAGTGGGTTTTAGGTGTTGTTATTATTTTCATATGAGCTGACTTGATAAATTCACACCTATATAATATACATATTATATATAATGTATATATGTCCATTCCATTGGTTTTGTGCCTCTAGCGCGCCCTGACTAATATATGCATTTAAAGTTTATCCAAGTTGTAATGTTGAACAATGGAGGTTAAATCATGATGTATCTCTGTCGTAGATTAGCTGCTGGCATGCTGTTTTAAAAGAATATTAAATATTCTTTCAGAAGAATTGTAAAAACCTATGGGAAATACTTATGGTGTAGTAAATTGAAAAGAAAATAAAAATGCATAAATATTAAATGTTCACCTATGGGCCGTGCACATGCAGTTGCAGCACTTGGGAAACTGAGGCAGAAGGGCTTACAGATAATTCAAGGCCAGCTTGGCCTGCCAAGCAAAATTCTGCCTCAAAAAGGGCCAAAGGAAAATAAATAAAGTACAATGGTTGCCTTAAAAATGGTACAAGAGAAAGATGGAAGGAATTGCTACCCCAATTCCAATGCTGTGATTTTGAAATGTGTGTGAGAGGCCTGCGGGTGAACCCCTGCTGGGCGTTTCTCTTTCGTGTTGCATCTTTGTATTTCCCATGCTAAAACTAAACTGCGGTGTGATTGCCCCCATAGCGCATGTCCAGGACAGGCGAACATACAGAGAGATGAAGTCCCAAAACCATTGGTGTTTGTCAGAGGCTAGCGAGGGCAAGAGAAGGGGAGGCCCTCCTTAGTGGGCATGCAGTTCTATAAAAACACACTTTCAGTCACCACAAAGACAAAATGAGGCTAGGTTTTGCCATGTTCCCTTTGGATCTCTTCTTAATATGTACCAGAAAGCCTTACAGGAAAACCCTTTGGCCCAATCCTGTCTCTCTCTTTTTAAGAAAGAATCCTTAGGACTGGGGAGATAACTAACTTGGTTGGTAAAAAGCCTGCTGCAGAAGTCTGACCCCCTGAGCTCAGATCTCTGCCACCCTCTTAGAAGAAAATCCAGCTATGGTTGTGCTCCTCTGTAACCCTAGTGCAAGAGTTAGGGACAGAGACAGTGGACCCATGGAGACAGATAGGTCCTAGAACTCACTGCCCAGTCAGCCTACCCAGTCTACGGGTACTAGATTCAGTGAGACACCTGTGAGAAAAAAGATAACGGGGATAGATACAGTGGAGGATGCCAGATGCCAACCTCTGGTTATGTGTTGCGGTAGTTTGAATGTAATGCCCTCATAAGCTCATAGGGACCATTATTAGCCCTATTAGGAGGTGTGGATTTGCTGGAGTAGGTATAGCCCTGTTGGAGGAAGCGTGTCACTCTGGGGGTGGACTTTGAGTTCGCCGATGCTCAAGCTACTCCCAGTGTCACAGTTCACTTCCTGTTGCCAACTGATAAGATGTAGCCAGTACCTAGTCTGCCTGCACTCAGCCATGCTCTCCACCGTGATGACAATGGATTGAATCTCTGAAACTATAAACGAATCATCCCAGTTAAAATTTTTTTAAAATAAGAGTTGCTGAGGTCATAGTGTCTCTTCGCAGAAAGAGAAACCCTAAGACATGTGCCATGTGTACTCATATGTACACATGTATATAATTATACTACACACTCACATACAGACACATACCCCTGTGCACTGATGAGTGTGCACACACAGAGACACACAGAGAGCAGTAATCTCTGGTTTTTATTTGGTGTATTTTTGTTTAGGTAATTGATTTCTTTGTGTGTGTGTCTGTGCGCTTGCACCACTGTCTACATGCAAGTGTGGAGGTCAGAAAACAACTTGGAGGGATGGGTTCTTCCATCATATGGGTCCCAGGGACCAAATTCGTGTTGGGAAACTTGGTGGTAAGTGTTATTGCGCCCAGAGCTGCTTTTTCAGCCCAGTTGGAATAGGTTTGCTAGGGATACGCGTTGTATTTATTGATCCCTAAGTTCTGACGAGTGCAGTAAAGATGGGAGTCATATGGACAACACCATGGAAGGGGGCTCCTTCTCTGTCTCTTTCTCCTTCATGTTGGCTGGATTGGGCTGCAATGTAAGATAGCCTGGTCTACCATGTAGACTGTTAAGGATGATGGCGTTATAAAACAGAAGAATTCTGTTTTTTGTTTTCTTGCCTTTAGAGTTTATATATTATATCTTATATACATGTACAAATATCACACCTCATACACATCACACCTTATTTATATCCATATATTTATTCGACAAACAAAAACAAAACTAATGCATGTAAGCCACCCTTGGCATCCTACGTCAGTCCATTTAAGAGACCGATAGCATTCTGCTATTTTTTTTTTAACCACACTCACGTTTTTCAAACAACATCTGTTTTACAAATTACTATTTAAATATGACTCAATGGCATAATACTGCACACTTGCTAATTTAATTTTTTAAAACATAAGCTGTTCTTCATACTTATTTGTGTTGCTATCTATTGACATAATCTGTTGATTTGGGTTGCTGTATACTGTTCCACATTTTCTGCATATTTATACTAAAGACTTCTTACATTACTAATAAAAGTACTATACAGACACCTTGCACACCAAGTGTGGCTACCTCTACAGTGGATTTCTTGTGGAAGAACTGACGGCTCACAGGGTGCTGCATCCTGAACTTCAGTAGTCTTGTTTCAGAAGGAACTCTTTCTAGCTAGTATAGGAGGCTCTCATTTCTCTGCATCCTGCACAGCACTTGATATCACCAGACTTTTCTACTTTTGCCTAACGAATAAGAAGGGATTGTTTATTATCTTTCATAGTGAGGTGGAGGATGTGCATTGAAGCACTCCAAGGAATCTAGGCTCATCTCTAGGGCCATGAGGAATCACATGTAGTTTCCTCTCTGAGTTCCTGGAAGGATCTGATCTGTTGTTCTGGGAATGGCATGCAAAACACACAAAACTCGAAACCTTCTTTCCTGTTCTAACTTACTTCTGGAGAACCCTAAATCCTGGCGTTGAACCTCTTGTCTCCAACACCCATGTGCTGGCACTGCAGATTTGCCCCACACCTGAGCACAACCACAGTTCTTAAGGCCTGATATTGAAATCATCGTGATCCTTAATGTACAGGTTTATGTTTCTGTTGAATGCCCTGAGAACTGTTTCTTGCATGCTTGGTTACTTCTCATTGTCGTGAGCACCACCTGGGTTCTTCTGAATCTCCATGAACGAGGTGAGCTTGCGGTGGCCAGTCCTTCAGTTTGCTTCTTTTCTGAGCTTGGGGTCAAAGGTTACTGACTTAAGACTCCTCCAACTCTTAGGAGGATCCGGGCTAGCTAGCATGCAGTTTCTAGACTCAGTTCTCCAACTTATAGCAATCACAAGATTTAGCCACCTGAGCCCTGCACTAGAGCTGGAGTTTACCGCTGGGATTAGTTTTAGGGATGCCATGGATTGAATCCTGGGGTTTATGCGACTCAGACGGGCACTGTACCACTGAAGCACACCCTTCTCTTACACCCTCAGGTTAGCCCCAGATTTGATGTTGTTATTGTTGTCTTGATTTGACTTCAGCTTGGCTTTTTGCTATTGTCTCTCTCCTTTACCAAACTTCCCCTTTCCACATTCCTCATCCTGCATTAAAAGGTTGCTGCAGCTGCTTGCTCTGATTGCTGAACATCTGGCCCTGTGTGTTGTGGAAAGCTGACATCTCAGACTCTCTTCACTCATAGCCATAAGCGTATTTCTCAAGGCCCTCATTCTCACTCATACTTTTTGAGCACCTACTATGTGCCAGAGTTTATGACACATGTTATCCGGAATGATGTTCATGAGACCTTGGGATCTGGTGAGACGATTGAAGCAGGTACAATAGAAATTATATTAAAAGGCAAGCAGGTTTGTGGGCTAAAAGGGAGCTAAGACCAAGAGAAGTAAAAGCTAGGAAGGAGGGGAGAAGGAGAGAGAGATGGAGGGAGGGAGGGAGGGAGGGAGGGAGAGACGGAAGGATGGTGGGAAGATTACTCATAGCTGGGCTCTCAGGATCAGGCTCCTGAATGGGAATATAAGCTTCTGTTTCCTAACAGTCCCTGGGTGTGCAGCTGGGCAGATGTGAAATGAAGTCCCTTTCACGTTCAGAGAGCCTGATATGAAGGGTGCAACTCACTGCAAAAATCTGAGGGGACATTCTGGACGGCTCACACACCTCCACTTGCACTAGGAAATTATTTAGAAGGCACAGGCATGAAAAAAGGTAGAAGATATTTGGGTATTTCAAATATTTTCCTGGAAGCAATAGTAAAACCTGTTTCTGAGGTCGCTGCTCTTTGTGGGGAGCATTTCCTATTTAGGTGTACCTGCTATTCCATAGAGCTTCTTGTGAATAACATGTGCCTTTTTCTCTCTTCTCTCTTTACATACTTGTAGGGCATTGACCAAGGTCTTAAAAATTGAAAAATAACAAAATCTGTCCATAGATGTTTGCATTGTATACTGCAGGAGAGATTAAAGGGAAAAAAAAATTCAAGCCTTTTTGTCTTCTTAATGTACACAGAAAACCCCATTTTAGATAAGATTCTTCATGCACTGTGCCAAAACTCACAGTACTAAAGTAGGATAATGTCAGCTGAAAGGAAGAAAAAAAGGAAAAGTGTTTTTATTTTTATTTTTTCTGATAACAGATACAGTTGTCAGATGCCAGCTGGCTGAAGTCAGACTGGATAGAGAGAACCCGCCCAGAAGCAGGCAGCCGCTTGGTTATTTTTAGTGAGGTAGCTGAGCTCAACCCAAACCATGAAGTGTGCTGTAAACGCTCCAGTGACAAGCAGAGGAATTCCATATGTACTAGTAAGCTATATGCAGTTTGCATTAAACCATGAGAAAAAGACACTGAGGGACAGAAAAGCACATTCAGCTCAATGGGTGTTCAAATGTGGCAGTCACTGGGAACAGGAGGAAACTGCTTTTGTTTGGTGGCTTTGCTGTTGATGTTGTTGCTCTCACTCCCAGCCCCCATCCCCACCCCAACCCCTACCCACTACCTTGACACACCCAACTTTTTAAACACAGGATCCCATAGGATCTTTTTAAAAATTTTTAAAAAATTATTATCATTATTTTTCCCAAGACAAGGTTTCTCTGAAGCTTTGGAGTCTGTTCTGGAACTCACTGTGCAGATGAGGATGGCCTTGAACTCACAGAGATCCTCCTATTTCTGCCTCCCAAGTGCTGCCATCTTTAAGCAGGATCTTTGTGTAGGATTTGCGACGCATCCCAGAAAGGTCTTGAACTTGAGATCCTCTTGTCTCAGCTCCCAAAACCTGGGATTATGGTCATATACCACCATGCCGGCTTTTGTGTGCTTATTTTCTCCAAGTCGTAGGTTCAGATACAGTGGTTATTCAAGATGCATAACTTAAATACCAGTCAGTGTCCACTTAGATGCTGAGACGGAGACAAAGCCATCTGGTCTACCACGGAAGGAACTGCCAGATCAGCTTATTCACAGTAACTTGGTGTATATCTCCAAAACAGTTATTTACTTTCAAGAATTGCTAAGGATAAATTTTATTTATACTATTATTTTTTTTTACCTTTCTAACTTTAAAATATAACTGCAGATATGACTCTCTGTGCCATATTAATAGCAATTATAATCTAAAAAGAATGTTATGCTTGCTCATTGATGCTATGAAGGTAAGGAGAAATTATTGGAATGGAGAGCAGGTTAATAGGGGCTAAGAGCAGTGCAGAGGTTGTGAGTGGGTGTGTCAGCACAAGGACAATGTGCAGGACTCCCGTGCTGACAGGTTTTTATCTCACTTGTGACACTTCGCTCTAGTTTTTAAGAAAGATGCAGATATTTTCCAATATTCTTTATTTCTTTTTTTAATCTGGCTCATGATCCAATATTATTTCTACTAAAATCCTGTGAGTCTACAATTGCATTAAAAGAAACAGTTTAACTAAAAATATATTAGATTTCAGTCAGGCAGGGGTGGTGCTTGCCTTTAATCCTTGTACCTGGGAGGCAGAGGCAGGTAGATCTCTGTGGCCAGCCTGGTCTACATAGAGAGCTCTGTAGTCAGGGCAACACAGAGAAACCCTGTCTCACAAAACTAATATATATATATATATACATATATATATAAATACATACATAAAGATACCTATAACTTTTTTTGTTTATCTCTGTTTTTTTTTTTCTTTTTGTTCCTGTGAATCTGCCACCCGGCTTCCAAATAAATATACAGAGACTTATTCTTACGTATGAATCCCTGACCTTTTGCCTCTGGGCCTTTACCTTTCTCTGTTCTATATATGCTTCTTTCCTACTTACTCTGTGCCTGTTTGCGTGACTAAGTGGCTGGCCCCTGGCATCTTCCTCTCCTCCTTTTCTTGCTCCTCCTTCTCTCTTCTTCTATTTATTCTCTCTGCATGCCAGCCCTGCCTATTTCTCTCTACTGTTTAGCTATTGGCCATTAGACTCTTTATTTGACCAATCAAGTGTTTTAGACAGGCAAAATAACACAGCTTCACAGAGTTAAACAATTGCAACATAAAAGAATGCAACACATCTTTGCATCATTAAACAAATATTCCACAGCATGAACAAATGTGATACACCTTAAACTAATATTCCACGACATCCCCCTCCACATACACATGCATTAGGTTTCCTTAGATAATATATACAATAAAAAGAAAGCAAGACCTGTAATAACATGGCACCTAATAGAGCCAGAATCTGAAAACTTGACTATCGTCAAGTCTATTCCTCTGCCTGTTTCTGAAAATATCTTTTTAATTAGAAAGCAGCATGCTCATTAATTTATTTTCTGTGACTGCTTCTGGTTTACAGCATTAAAATTCAGCATGCAGTTGCATCGGATACTGTATGAACCACAAAAGCCTAACACCAAATGGTTCTATGTCTTGCCAATAGAGAGTGTGATCTGGAAAGAGTAAGTAGCTTGTCGGCTTATTTTTTGTTTGTTTGATTTGATTTGGGTCTTACTCTGTCCAGACTGAACTCAGAATGATCATCCATCTTTCTGCTTCAGGCTCTTGAATTCTGGAATTACAGGTGTGAGTCACCTTGTGTGTGTGTGTGTGTGTGTGTGTGTGTGTGTGTGTGTGTGTGTATGATATGTGATTGTGCATGTAGAGGCTAGAGGATAACCTCAGGTACCATCTACCTTATTAGTTTTGAGACAATATCTCTTCTTTGCCTGAGTAGGCTGGCATAGCTGGTGGGCGAACCCCAGTAATGACCCTGTCTCTGCTTCCCCGTCACTGAGATCACAGGCACACGGCAGCCCCTATGCTTGGCCGGTTTTGTTTTTGAAGAGGGGATTTTGGAATCCACCTCAGGTTCTGGTACATGGAAGGCAGTCCTTGCACTTGCTCGGCCATCTGCCCAGCCTGCTCGGCTTCTTCATCACTGTCCTTTGCACATTTCCTGGCACACCATGGCAGTGAGATCATGGTTTGTTGAATCAGTGAAGTAATATATTGGAGAAATGTGAGTTTCCTTTTTTGTTCTTTGTTTTTTTTTTTGTTTGTTTTTTGTTTTGAGACAGACTTTTCTCTGTGTAACAATCCTGACTGTCCTGGAACTCACTTTGTAGACCGGGTTGGCCTCAAACTCAGATCCACCTGCCACTGCCTCCCAAGTGCTGGGATTAAAAGTGTGTACTACCACACACCGACTTGAAATGTGAATTTTCTGAAGAGAGAACAGACAAAAGAGTCCACAGACATTATCTGGGGTCATGCCTATGATTTTCCCTCTGCTCACAGCCCTGAACCCTGGAGACATTTGCATCTGTAGATTAGTAAAGAAAGCATGTTATAGACCTCACAAAATTTCATGCACCACACAGAAGGATGATGAGATGGAAAAAAGCTATGAAGGCGTGCACTGATTGTGTCGGGTCTAAGGCGGTGTTTCTCAACCTGGGGGTTGCAAGCCCTCTTGAGGTCAAAAGATCCTTCCACAAAGGTTGCATATCAGATATTCTGCATCCCAGATACTTACATTATGATTCGTAATAGTGGAAAATCACAATTACAAACTTGTTATGCAATGATCTTATGGCTGGGGGGTCACCACAATGCGAGGAACTGTATTCAAGGGCCACAGCATCAGGAAGGTTGAGAATCTCCGCTCTAAGATGATTCTAACTCACCAATTGGCAGCTATTACTTCAGATTGTGACCTGTAACAATATTTAATCATTGAGGCATACCTATAACAGTTAGCTGCTGAAGTATACTTATAGTTAATGGGGACTAACATTGGTGAATTTGATCATAAGATTTCTGGCTGTATGGGTAGGACAGCCTACTGTCTTGTTAAACTGATGTCTGACTTTGTTCAAAAGAAGCATTATTAAAATCAAGAGACTGGGCATCCAAAGTTTTTAGTCAGCTCGTGTTTCCTTGTTTCCAGTTTTGTAGTTTTCACTTTTTGTTACTTTTATTCATTTATTAATTGGGTGTGTGGTTATGCTCAAGCCATGATATATGTATGGACATCAAAGGACAATTTGCTGGAGTTGGTTCTCTGCATCCACTATGCAGATGGGGCTAAAACTCAGGTCGCTAGCCTTCTTAGCAAGCGCCTTTACTGGCTGAGCCACCTTGCTGGCTTTAAGTCAGCTGTAGTCTTTTTTATTCTTGTTATTTCAATTTCAGTAAGAGTTACCGTGTAAATCGAGATTTTTCTTTTTTTTTTTTTTTTTTGGTTGTTGTTTCCTTTTAGCAAGCATCCTGTCAGGGGAAAATGTCTTCAGATAACATAAAGAATACATTTTAAAATTGTTAGCTAACTTTTGGCTTTCTCCAAAGCAGTGGTAATTTTACCCTGCTTTACTTTCAGTAATAATTTCCAGGGAATATGATTGGTATTGGGAAGATGAGAAGAGGAAATAATGAAAGCTGAATTTGGAGCCAGACAAAACTGGATTTGAATCTCTGGGTCTGCAGTAACGTAATTACCTACGCTGCGGCTCGTCTGTAATGGAGGAAACAGCCCTGGTCTCCCAAGGTTGCTCTGAGCATTAAATAAAGAGAGTGCTGGGGACATGGATGTCCTCATGGACACTAATCAAATGTTAATAACCCTTTCCCTGAGCCAGAAGACAAAGGAAATGATGGGGCGGGGGACCTTCTAGGTGTGAGCAGAAAACATACCTTCTGGAAAGAACCTGGCCCCTGACATCTCCTTCTTATCATACCTGTGTTGTGCCTGAACCCTAGTCACGGAGTCAATGTAGACGGCCTGGGTGGCATCCCCAAAAGACCATTTTGTTCACAAAATGTAGAAAACCTATCAGGACCAAACAGGCCAAGCACACTCCCTCCTTGAGGGATCCGTAGGAGTAAAGGAGAGCCCATCTGTCAGGACAGCAAGGAGAGATGCACTCTTGTGAATTCCCTTCCCCCTCTTTGCCTCTGTAAGCACTCACAAGCAAATGCTGCCCAATTTGTTGTCTTAAGGTATTTTTTTTTTTAAAAAAATGTTTATTACATTGTCTTTCTAGTAGATGGAGTCTTTTCCTCTTGACAAGTTAAACACCAACCAATAAATAACAAAATAAGAAACAATACTGTGCAAGATTCAGCTTTTTATCCTGTGCAGCTGAGAGTTTGACCTTGAACAGCTCTCCCCGCCAGGCTGCCATTGCTGTTAGCGTTACAGACTGCCTGTCAGCGCCAGGGCTGTCTTACAGGATGAAGCGAAATTATGATGAAGCACGCACACCGTGGATAGCAATTTATTATTATACTAAAACATATTTAAAGAGAAAATGTGACAAGAAGAAAGGCAGACAGAAGGTACTTGCACTATCTGGGGATTATTACGGAACATAAGCCAGGGAGAAAGAAGAAAGGCAAGTCCCTGACTAGCTGGTGTCAAGGCTGGGTAAACAGTTAAGTCAAGAATGCCATGTCACTCTGAGACAGCGCTGCCCTGTACCCGCCAGGTGAGGCCAGGATGGGTCACAGACCAGCTTTGCATGTTTGGGGAAATCTTTTAAATAAATGAAGTCAATATTTTTCTTTTCTCTCTGCATCTCTGTTCCTTTTTTTTTCTTTTGCAATTTTTAAGAGTAAAACCCACACTATTAGGGAAAACAACAACGACAGCAACAAAACCTTCCCCAAATGGCAATTTGTTTCATCTGAACATGTTTTATTCACTGGACAAAATGGTGACGGCTATAGAAAGAAGTAGAACTAAGGAATGACGTCCTTCCAGAGGTCTGTTAACTGGACACTGTTTATAGCAATATTAAGAATATACAAAGCCTGCCATCAGTTTTCTCTAAAAAAAAAAATTGAGCAAATAAAAGCACTTACATGAAATTTAAGGCCCAAATGTCTCTTGCTTATGAACAGCATAGGATTAGCATATTTAAAATCATTACTAACCAGTACTGGAGTGTGTGTTCGGAAGCCTGTCAATTCACTAATGGTCGTAGTCTTGGAAACCCCACATCTGCCACAGGATTAATTACTCACATAAAACACTATCATTTCCCCACATCTCCTATGAGAAGCAATGGCTGTTCGAGTGATTAATGGTTCCAAATGATATACAAAGGAATAAACAGAAATGTTACCCAGTGGACCGAAAAGATCTGCTCCTGGTTCACATTAGAACAAGATGAAGGACCTTAGTGGTATAACATTTGCTTCTGGAGTCCCTTAGGCAATTTAAAAGAAATACCTGGGCCAAACTCAGGGAAACTTACTGTTTGAATGGCCAGTACCACCTTCAGCCGTAGCTGCTAGCTGCTGACTTAGGAAGAGGGGAGGAAGTTGTGAAATCTGGTTAGGGTGGCAGAGCCCAAGGGGAGTGATGGGGCTGTGGGTGGATGATGCTTCCTAGGT
Organism: Dicrostonyx torquatus; assembly: GCA_028555095.1. Classification (NCBI taxonomy): domain Eukaryota; kingdom Metazoa; phylum Chordata; class Mammalia; order Rodentia; family Cricetidae; genus Dicrostonyx; species Dicrostonyx torquatus. The sequence continues at coordinate 4,979,500 of JAQHUG010000078.1, forward strand.
GCTGTCGCCCACCTGTGGTTCTCACTGGCTGAGGTTCAGCTCAAAGGTGACTTCCGGACTCTCCACTGACTCTTCTCCCTCTGGATTCTCAGTTCTTTGCTCTAGGACGAGTGGAAGCAGAGTCAACCCTAAGAGGCTGGAGACGGGAGTAAGAACATTGCAAAGAAATTTTATTGTTTACAGCTAAAGCTTAGGGGCTATAGTTCAAAGGTGAGAAAACAGTAGGGAACGGAGGCTCGTGACAGGCTATTCTATGACGCCTGCCACCAGTAGGGACAGTAGGCATCTCTGAGTGCCTCAGTAGGCATCTCTGAGTGCCTCAGTAGGCATCTCTGAGTGCGCCTCTAGGTACCTGGTGGCACAGGCAAGTGCTTTGGCAATCTGTAAGGCACCCATCTGACAATAAATTGTCCAACTTCTTCTTGGTCCTCTTATGTTTGAGATAAGAAAGAGTCCTTCCGAACAAAAGAATCTATGGGTTTAGAAATTTACCTCATTGCAGTATTTCTACCTCCCTCTTATTTTCAATGAGTCTTTTTTTTTTTAGGGGGGAAAGGGAGGTGGGTGGGCAGATTCCCATCATTAAGACTTGGGAGGTGAAAGCTAGCATCAGCTGACGAAGCCATGATAATTTCCCAAGTCTTTCAGCCTCATTATAATTAGAGATGCAATTATGGTGAAGTTAGTGGTAATTTAAGCTGATCAGCTGGATATCAGACGATGGGTTGTTTGGAACACGCAAATCTAATGAATATCTACTTGGTAAGAAGACTTTCCTTTCAGTAAACACAGATAAAACCCAGCCACCTGGCTGGCCAAATTGACGAGCCCACGAACCTGTGGAAATTCTTTCTACACAGGTGATACAGCTTAGCACCGTGGGCTCTTCAAACCCTGGAGGTATGTCTTGTTCGGTTCTTTCTCTTTCCCGCCCCACTTCATGGCTAAAGCCCTCAAATGCTGCTCTTTGCACAAGCTACCTTGGGAGAGCCTACAAGAACCCGATGTTACCCTCTCTGAGAATCCTTCGCTTTTTCCGGCTCACTGTTCATTTTCATTAGGTCCAGTATAGCTCACTGGCACTCCAATTTTCCAAGAGCTTGAGTTGGCCCAACCAGAGTCATTCTGGCCCTTAGGCATCCCAAGGACAATATGCGTAACTGGGAAATTATAAGTTGGGCCTCAGTGAGTTTGAACTCTTAGTTCAGTGTTTCTAAGAGCTGTGTGGAAACCTGAGCGGCGGGCAGGGCGTGGGGAAAGATTCGATAAGCAAAGCAGCTGCTGTATAAGCATGCCAACCTTAGGTCCGAGCCCCAGCACGCACATAAAAAAAGCCAGGAGCAGCTGTGCACAGCTGTATTCTCAGCTCTGGGGAGACAGAGACAAGATGATTGCTGGAGCTCACTGGGCAGCCAGCCTAGCTGAATCAGTAAGCTTCTGATTCAGTGAGAGATTTTTTTTCTCGACAAACAAAACAAAACAAAAAAACCCCAAGGAAGTGACCTGATGATATGACCTAATATTAACCTCTGGTCTACACCACGCACCACACACACACACACACACACATGACCCATACACCATTCACATATACACAGAGCCACAAATACGCACACATGTGAACATACACACTCATAAAAGATTTTGAGTTTGCTGGTCAAATCCTAGCGGTTCTGTAAAACTCAAGAGAACTATAATGTTGAGTACAGGCTGAGGGGGAGCTTTAGCGGAGCTCAGCCGGGAAAGACTGTTCCATTGATCCTGTTGTCCATCTAACACGATGTTACTGCTCTTTGGAGGTGACATTGTTACTGCTTGAGACATTGCCATTTGCCTTGTCTCATGTGGCCATTGATATGAGAAATCTGATCCTAGATGGTTTAATATTGTCCCTTTAGGTTTAGGACTGAGGAAGCAACATATTTAGTTACTAATGTAATGTTTGAAGAATTGAATAAAAACATATAAAAAGATATAACAGGAAATAAAGTTCCCTTTTCTTTCTTACCTCTATAATACAAGGTATAGCATTTATTATAATAAGTAAAAAAATCCCCTGGAGTTTAGGTCTCCTATCACACCACTGCTGCCTCCAAATCCCTGTATGTATTTTCACCAGAAGTGCTAAACCTTTAAGAGAAGCAGGTCTGACGATTGAGTGTCTGGCTGGAAATCGTTTACTATCGATGGTCACTCGGCTCAAGATTGTATCTCTGAAATGACTTAGGAAGAAAAATCAATAATGCTCACACAATGTGCAGTCCTCTTAGAGGATCATCTGGTTTACCTCACAAAAGTGCTCCCTGTTCCAGATTATTCTTTTGCAATAAAAGAAGGGGAAAAAAGGCAATGCGAGTCATAGCTCATTTTTCCCCTCATGCTCTTATTGTTATTTCAAGCTCCCCCTTTCTTTCAAGAGAGGCAGATCTCGGGGAGCGGGCATGAAAACGGACAAAACCAGATACAGTTAAGATGAATGCTGATGTGAACTGGCTTCTGTTTGAATGTCAGTGTTCATGTTTCAGCCGAGGAAACTCCACTTGATGAATATTTAGTAGTATCTCAATTTCAGAATTTTATTTCAGAATTTTTTGGAGAGGTAGTAGACTTTTGTTTTCATAAAATGGTGCTCCTGAATGGAGAACTGACTTCACACACACACACACACACACACACACACACACACACACACACACACGGTTATAAACAGGACATCTGTGAGACACTACTGACCCTGTTTTTAGTGGACACTTCCACACTAATTGCTCTATTGAAGTCTCCCCTTTTGTTCTTTAGCTTGACTCTTCTGGAACACGTTCTGGAGAAGGGGCTTTGACGTAGTGAGATAGGCCAAGCTGATCAGAAACAGGAGCAATGCAGACGGTTGAATTCCACTAGGAGCACATGCTCTTAGAGCCGAGGGAAGCCGCATGTGGGCTTGATTGCCTTGATTACCCAGAAAGGACACCCACTCATGGCCCAGGTCCACAATGGGCTAGGAGCTCTCCTTGGTGCTGAGCTAGCACCTACAGCAACACTCCTCAGGGGGTGACCTCCCTTCCTCTGTGGGCTGAGAATAGTAATTAGCCTTGTTGGTTGTGTACTGTGGGGGTTCCAGAAACAGTTTTGTGAAAAGGATAGCATTTCACCATGTCAAGTTAATGACATGAATGTGAAAGTCCTCAACCTACCTCATCATTAGTGTTTAGGTGTCTGTTGGAATCCAGACGATTCTCAGTCTCCTCCCTCTTTCTTCTGCCATCCTTCCTTCTTTCCTTCCTTTCTCCCTCCCTTCCTCTTTCTTTCTTTCTTCCTTCCTTCTTTCCTTCCTTCCATCCTCCCTCCCTCCTTTCCTCTTTCTTTCTTTTGGAAAAGGAGTCCTCTAGGCATGTTCATTCTTTCATCCTGTTTTGATGGGTTTGAGCTGCTCCTCTGATTTCTGGCTTAGTAATCTTCTGTTCTAGTTCTCATTAAAGAATCATAACATACATCCTAACAGGACCCTCAGAGGAATAACACATCTATTGTCTTGTTCAATTGGGCATTTGCTTCAGTGCAATCAGTCAGCTCAGTGGTACCAGACTCAGCTCACAGAAAACACGGGTGAACACTATCATTCTTAAATATTCTTTTTTGCTATTTCTTACTATGTCTAAAGTGCAGGGTTCTATTTCCAACCAGTAGCAGAAATCCATTATGCCAGTAGAACAGTGACGATCTATCGGCCTCTGTCCCAGCACAGAACAATGGCAGCCCTGCAGCCTCTTCTGTGAGAATGAATGCTTTATTTAATGCGACTGTACCAATCTCACCATTCACATATGGGGAGCAGTCAGTAGAATGCAGAAATCAGGATTTGTCTAAGGTCCTCCCTGGTACATGAATGCTTTGAGGTGATTAGGAGCAAGTTTCACCACAGTTAAGAAGGAACATTCGGTCATATGCAAAGAACCCCAAGGAAAGCAGAAGCTACCATTGCAATGACTTCTTCAGTGTTAGGAATGATGTCTCAGGTACTTGTCTACTGATGTGAAGATACCATTACTAAGGCTATTTAGAAGAGACAAAGGTTTTTGTTTCTTTTGGGGGGTGATGGTGAACTTATGGTTTCAAAGTCCTTGTGTCACTGCCATGTATTTTGGCCGAAAACAAATGTGTGTCCATGAAGTTATGGCAGAAATGTCTGTATAGCATCTTGAATGGTTCAACCTCATATCCTTGGCCATAGTCATAGACAGTACTTAATTTTTACCATCCCAGGAAAAGCAACTCAAGATAGCACTGTATAAAGAGATGTTTTGCAAGGCTGAAGGCTTCAAGCATTCAGCACATACCTCAGTACTCTGACATTACAGAGTTTGGGCTTCAGGCCATCTGTACCCTACATATTCCTCCCATTCTATAGGGGAGAGACTGCTGACTAGATTTTAGACGGTTCAAGAACAGTCCAGTTAGAAGTGTTGGTTTTATGCTCCCTCAACATGCTGTTGCAACTAAAATAAAGAAATCTTCTTTCAACTGTCATGCCTGCTGCAGGGTTAACACTGCGTGGTTCTGACTGGCCATATCAGCAGAAGATAGTGTTAGAATTGTAGCAAATCTGGAACAGTCTATGAATGTCTCTTAGTCGGTACTTATATTTTGAATGTTCCTGTTTTATGAAGAGAACCAGATTCTAGCACCACCTCATTCAGGAGGTCTGTGATAGTCTCTGGTTTGCTTCTTCCTTTTGGTGCTGGATTGCCTGATACTGAAAGTAAATCCCAGCATCATTGTGTAAAGCTTACCCTAGCTGTTATCCCAGTCTTCTCTATGGAGCATCTGCTGGTTACCTACCCCTCTCTATTAAGAATAAACACAAGGCCCACAGTACTTTTCGAAGTTCTGAACCTGCCTAGTTACTGGCGATCTGTAGCCAATAGGCTGATCTGTAGCCTCGGAGGGATGTGGTTTCTGACCTCAGCTCAGTACCTCAACATGAGCCGACCAATCAGGCCTGTCACTTGAGTCTCTCCAACTCCAGAGAGTCAGAGTTAGTTATTGACCAAATGAGAAGTCCATCAAGAGACCCATCTATAGGGGCAGTTAACCAACCTCATAGAGTCCACAAACAGAACAGCAAAATTTGGCTGCCAAGAAGACAAGATGGTTTGCTGGTTGGGCTTGATGACTCCTTGAACATATCCCAGTTTTTGTGAAGCTAGATTGTATTAAACTGAGATGATCACTTGTGTTTCTGGATTTCTTAAAAATTGTTATCTGATAGCGTGGCTTAATAAAGTCAGGCTCAGAGGCTGATGATGGAGGTCGTAGGGCATGAGGATGTCTGACCCCAGTTGGACCCATAGAAAGTTGCAAGACCTTAATCTTTCTGTGTTACCAGCTCTTCTGGTTGGCTTCTCTATTACTGTGATGAAGCACTGATCATCATAGAGAGAACCTGGGTGAGAGTTCAAGGCAGGAACCCGGAGGGAGGAACTGAAGCAGGCCCATGGAGGAGTGCTGCCTACTGACTTGCTTCCAGGCTCATATTCAGCTAGCTTTCTCATACAGTCTAGGCCTTCCTGCCTTGGGATGGTATCGGTGGCCCGGGACCTCCCATATCAATCGTCAATCAAGAAAGTTTGCACAGACATAACCACAGGCCAATATCATGGATGGGATTTCTTCTTCTTTAGTGTATCAAGCTGACTGAGCTAGCTACAGCATCAGCTTCCTGTGAGGAATTCATGCCCTGTTCATTTGAAGGTTCATGAGTATTGAGATGTATTGAAAATATTGTTAAATTATTAGGATTGGCAGAATCTGGGGCCAGATTAACATCATTGTCACAGAGGTGTGCTCTTCCAGAGTCCTCCCTGGGACATGTTGCCTGTATGGGAATATAAGAAGAAAATATCAGGGGCTGGAGAGATGGCTCAGTGGTTAAGAGCATTGCCTGCTCTTCCAAAGGTCCTGAGTTCAATTCCCAGCAACCACATGGTGGCTCACAACCATCTGTAATGATGTCCTCTTCTGGCCTGCAGGAATACAAGCAGACAGAATACTGTACACATAATAAATAACTAAATAAATATTAAAAAAAGAAGAAAATATCATGATTTCTTGGAGCAAGCAGGTACATTGTTCACAGTTGGAAACTGGACTGTCTCCAGAGCTGACCCTTTTTAAGGTGTCACAGGTTTCAGGCCAAGAAGCATAAGCAGTGGTTGGGTATCTATCCATGGTTGTTTTTTGTGGAGGTGTTATAGATCTTTAGCATGTGGGGCCTAGCAGGAAGAGATTTACAACTTCAGTCAAGTATTATCTAAGTTTCTTGGCTGAAGATGTGCACACATTTCCGCCATAATGGACCACCCTTACCATAAGCTTCGGCTAATGGGGTCACTGAATCTCACTCTTGAGCTTCCAGAAACCCAATCATCTTTAAAATTAGTCAGCAGACTACATCTGTTTCTTGTTATGGTAGTGTCAGAGCTTCCCTTAGCTTCCCTTTGTGCTTGAGCGACCGCTCCCTTGGGTCAGAGGATGCAGTGAGTCTAGCTACTTGAAAGGAACAATGGGAAGCAGCCTAGTGAGGTGGATGGGGTGTTGATGTCCTAACAAGCAAAGGGTTATAAATTTCTAGTCAAAATTAACATGAGCAGCAAATGCCATGGCCGTTTGGAAGCTATCTGAGCATCTGTTCAAGGCTCTGTAGAATAAAAGATTTCCAAACTCACTGAGCTGTCCGTCCATTTCTAGTAAGACGACAGCTTAAAGCAGTGATTCTCACCTTGTGAGTTGTGACCCTTTTGAGGGGTAGCACATCAGACCTCCTGCATATCATATTCATTTTATAATTCATAACAGAAACAAAATTACAGTTATAAAGTAATAACAAAATAATTTTACTCCTGGGGGGGTCACCACAACGTGAGTAACTGTGTTAAAGGGTCAAAGCATTAGGAAGGGTGAGAACCAATCATTTTAATAATTTGGAAAGCTTTTGATGTTTGATAAGCTAGAACCTGTAAAACCGAAATGGGGGGAGATAAAGGGGGACTTGAAGTCTTTGGCTACTGGTCAAGTAATACCTTTAGTACTGGGCTTGCATTAAAAAGGAGTCCAAGTCTAACCATTTACTCAAGTCACCAAATCACAATCTTTGACATGCACACACTCAACAGAACGTGTGCTGTGGAGTATTTAACTATGTAAAGGTATGTTACATTTCTTTATGCTGTGGACTATTACTTGAACCATGTAAAGGTATGTTACATTTGTTGATGCTGCATTTGTTTAATTATGAAAAGATGTGTTACTGTTTCCCCTTGCCTGCCTAAGGCACCTACTTGTCTAATAAAAAGCCGAGCGGTCAATAGCTAGGCAGAATAGGGATAGGTGGTGCTAGCAGACAAATAGAGCAAGTAGGAGGAGAGAGCTAGGCTCAAAAGAGACAAGGGAAGAGAAGAAGGAGAAGAGAATGGGAAGAAAGAGGGGGACACGCCCTGGGCCAGTAGCCAGGCAGTTGCCACCCAGACAGACAGACATAGAGACAGCAGAAAAGTAAGATATGTAGGAAGAAAGGTAAAAAGCCCTGAGGAAAAACATGAAGAGAAACAGATAAAAATAAGAGCTAAGGTAAGGCCAAGCATTCATAACTAAGAAGTCTCCGGGTCAAGATTTGGGAGCTGGCTGGTGGTTCAAAAGAGAAAGCCTGGGACAGAAGTGATCCCTGGTGAGAAGCATACATGCAGCAGTGTTGCTGAGTGTAAACACTCACCACGCTTTCTCTTGAATACACTCAATTACAGGTGAAGTCCCTAGTGAAGACAAACAATTGTAATCAAACGGAGCTAACTAGGGAGGACCTCAAGGCCAAGGGACACGCTTACCAAAGAAGAATTTTAAAAACGTGGTGAGCTCGTGCAGTTCTGGAGATGCGCAGTTGCAATTGGAGGAACAATTGTATCACTCCTCTGTAAACAGTTGCCGGCAAAGCCGCATCCTTTGTGTTCTGTAGTCTGTGTCAATCAAATGTTTCGTACAAAGAATAGTAATAAGCAGTGTGTGTGCTGGAACACAATGAACAATGGGGTGCTCCCCTCCCCCTGCAGTGTTCCAGCTTACACAGTTAGCATTTACTGGACACTACTTTGCCCGGGAAGGGTAGGATTATTTAAGGAGGCTTTCCCCGCCGAGGGTGAAAAGGGTAAAGAAAGAAAGTCTTTACATTGCAAGCTGACCGGCATAGACGCAGCCAAGAGGAGCTATTAGGACAAATGTTTCTGAATGTATAGAAAGTCTGATGTGGATGAATTAGGCACCATGGTTGAATTGTCGACGAAACTCCCTCACCTACCAGGAAGATATTTTAACTTTCTACTGATCTCTTTGTGCAGATATTTCCCTTTGACAAATAAATGTCAAGAACTTGAGAGATGACTGAGCAGTTAAGAGTACACACTATCCCCTCAGAGGGCTCAAGTTCAATGTCCAAGTGCCCACATAGGGCTCATGACTATCTGAAACTTCAGTTCTAGGTCATCTGACATCCTGTTTCGACTCTGAGGGCACCTACGTTAATATATGTGCGTATACACCTGCACACACGTGCTTTAAAAGAGTTTAAAAATCTCTTTACAAAAGGAGTGAATGTCCGTAAGCATTGCTCACCATGAGCTTCTATAGTTCTATATGTTAAGGACCATCGCGTTTGCTGCTGTAGCTAGCTAAGTACAGGGCCACAACTCATTTATTTCGTGTCTTCCATTAGTGCCTCACTCACGAGGGATCAATAAATGTTTTCTGAACTTAACATATTTTTATCAATCCTTCTAGAATCGCTGCATTGCCTCCCTAAATTTGTAATGCATTTAATTTATTTAGCCAATATTTATTGAGCAGTTACTACATGCTGTGCTAAGGGCTGCGGAACACGTCGTGATGAAACTTGGCAGGTCCGTTTCATTTGGAGATTTTAATCATGCAAGGGCGGTCCTACCCCCTGAGTCAGGCCAGCTGCCCCCAGTTAGCCATATACTACTCGAGGGCCCATCTTGTATTATGCAAGAAGTCTTGAGGCCAGGAGGATAACTCCTCCTTAAAGTACACTGCTTCCAGCCTACTCCAGGTATTCATTGTTGAATATCCTGCATTCATGTTTTCAGAAGTCCCTTGGACATGAATTGGCTTCATCCTAGACACAGCTTTCCAGAGCATATACTACTAGTGATGTCACCTCAGTCATGCATGTGGGTTGGCTGGAGACAGAGTTCCAGAGGAAGACTGTGGACAGAGCTTGGGCTCTTGGCTGCAGTATTCACATGAATGCTATTTCTATGTCGGTACATGATTGATGGGCGAGGGGAGAAAAGAGAAGGAAGCCCCGAAATTGCCCTGAATTTCCTCGTGTCGTCTTGTCTCAGCCCCACATCTATGACCAGTGTATCTCCCTAGTGGGAGGTCGTGAATAGTTCTAGAACTCAAGGCTTCCAAGAGGGAGGGCCTTGACAGAAAGGGAGGGAAGGGTGGGCCAGTGGTAGGGACTAGTAAGAGTGTTCAGTATGGTGGAAACTGTGTTTTTAGAGGGAATGGTCTGAGGTACGCAGGAATGAATAGCACAGACAAGAGGGCAAGACTGGGAAGCCTGTATGAACTAGACCATGAAAAGCAAGCATTGACTGGAGTTATAATTGCCACAAAGAAGAGGTTATCTGGACATACAGAAGGCATATCCTAACGGCGAGGAACGAGATGACATCCGTGGGTTTTACTCTGGGAGCAGGTAACAGAAGCGCATGTTTATGAAGTGGGGTTTTGGACTTGAGATGACTGTGGCCTAGGACATGTGTGAGGCAAGGGCAAAGGGAAAAACAGAATCAAGGAACATGTTAGAGGTGATTGGATAGAATTCTGTGATTGGCTGAATGGAGACTCGGGCCAATTATGGCTGAATTTACAGAATTAGGTGGCAGGGATGTTGGTGGAGCATTAACTGGGTTATGAGGAAGAAGATGAAGGAACACTGAGAAACCAGTTTAAGTCCAAGGCTGCTTAGACCCTTCTGAAAAGACCTTTCCCCCAGCGTCAGAGGAGGAGGCCAAAGGAGCCTAAGGAAGGCCATCTTGAAATCTTCCTGTGGTGGAATGTGGGAGCTGAAGAAGCACTCTTCCTTCAGGCTTCAGTCATTCGATTCAAGTGGAAATCTCCAGATGGACCAACCAGTGGACCCTCTAGCCGTTTCCATCCAGGTCGCTCCCTGAAGAAAGCCCCAGAGATGAAGGTTCAGCTCTCAGTGTGAAAGAACTTCTGACAATAGACTATATAACTTCCTTGAGATCAAAGCCTGGGAAAACTCATTCTACAAACTTAGCCTGTCATGCGGGCAAAGTAGACCCCATTCTTACTATTATTGACAAAGTAAACTGACATGGTCTCATTTTCTTTCATCGTTTGTCTTTAGAAGAACAATAACTTCAAGACTGGGATTCCGTCACGACATCCAACTAAGCCCCGGTCTCAGCCCATTTGTTTCCTTTTTCCAGTATTCTTCATGCCTCACAGGGCAGATGTGTCCGTACCCTTTCGTCTCCTGACCTTTAGGGACCTTTATTTCCACTTCAGTGTTTCCCTGTACAGCCAGCACAGAGCAGGTCCATTCTGTGATAGATGATGTGGGCTAGCGCCAAGGAGAGGTGTGATAAGGAAAAAAAAAAAAGAGAGATGAGCAGAGAAGAGTCGAAGGGAAGGGGGAGGGGCTCAAATGATGTAAATATTGTATGTGTATATGAAGTTCTCAAAGATTTAATTAAAAATCACTTTGCGTTATAAAAAAATCATACTCCAAAATTTTCTTAAAACTTTTCTTGAATGGTCTTGGAGAGATTTCTCAGTGGTTAGTCTGCTTTGCTGCTCATGTGGAGAACTGAAATTTGGTCCTCAGCATCCATGGAAAGTGGTCCACAAACATCTATAACTCCAGCTCTGGGATCGGATGCCGTCTTTTGGCTTCACAGGCATCTCTGCACACCAATGTGTGTGAGCATGCATGCCCGCACACATACACACACACACACACACACATACACACACACACACATTTTTAAAAAAAGTCTTCATAGAATCTTCATTTCTTTTTCAACATAATATTTTTATTGATTATTTGGGAATTTTACATAATGCACCCTGATCACACTCACTCCCGTTCCTCCCAGAGTCCCCCGAAGTGATCTCCCCCTGTGCGAAGTAAAAAAGGAAAACCAAAACTAAAACCAAAAACCCCACCAAAAATCTAAATAAAACAAACAACAGCAACAACAAAGAATCAAATCCAATTTCTGTTGCCCCTATACTCAGTGGAACATGGTCAAACTCCCAATAGATAGCCCCTTAAAGAAAACCAAGTCCTTTCTCACCTGCACCCTTGCCAGAAGCCATCAGGTATGGAGAGCTACACTTTAGCATCCTTACCACAATTTTTAACAGTTCTCTTCAATGACTTTCTGTCTAGGCTGTTATGTTTTTGGGAATGGGGTGGGATGGGGTGGAGTAGGGGTTGTCACAGAAGCCTTCTATGTCTCTCTTTCTCAACTGAGAGTCTGAAGTCAACAGAATCCCTGCAAAACTAGCTACCTTGCTTTTTACAGTCAGTGGGAGCATAGATCATGGATGTCCACATGGCTTCCTACATCAGTATGTGCCATGAACCTCAGCATTATCTTTGCCATGGACATTGCCGTGGCCTTCTGCTGCTGAATGACCTGAAGGTACCATCATAATGTTGGTGGCAGCACAGGTCACGAATCAGTGTGGCCTCTGGTGGCAACACCAACAAGGACCACAGACATCAACATGGATTCAGGAGGCAGGACAGAACGCTGATGTGAATAGTTTCTTTAGAAATCTGTGTATGCTCTCCTTTTTGGTTCAAGTAAAACAAAATCACAGAGAGCTGCAATCTCAGAGAGCAGAGCAATAAATGCCAAACCAGTGTGAAATCACAGATGGCCCCACTTCTGAGGATTTTCCAAAGATCCGGAGGCTATTATAATTATCATCCTCATTACCAACACTTTCCCAGGTGATGGAGAAATACATTACTGTATGATATAGTGTTCAGTTTGTCTCTTTTGCAAATAATTTAAGTTTTTTGGCTAATATTTTTTTCTCTTAAATTTCTCCTGCTCATGCTTTAGAGTGATCAATACCAAGATCCAGGTCAAGGAGTATGAAGAGTAAGGAGGTGTGAGAGGCAGAGGAGGCAGGGGAAGAGGAGGAAGAGATTTGTAGGAGGGAAAAGTCATATTCACAGTTGTTGAGAAGGGTGTCGTGTTGCTGTGATGTACAGGAGGTATGTAGGTTGATGGGAGGGGTGCAGAGGACTGTTTCAGGGAAGAGAGAAAGTGAGGAACAGTGGGGACTTTTGTAGGTCTTAGTGGCACACTGGCTGCTTTTGAAGACATGATAGCGCATAGAAGTCAGACTTAGCTAGAAAATATAGCCTGAGATTTGTCCTGTGGCTGCAACCTGGCCCAGACCCTAACTGTAATTAGGACCAGATACTTCCTAGCTTGCATGTTAGGAATTGAGTTCCCAGCTTGCAGGATAGAATCAAGTTGGATTATCCCAAACTTGTAAACACATGGTCACTACTACTCCGAAGAAAACTGTTTGCTTTGTAGGAACCCAGAAAGCGCTGTCACTATGAAAACGACAAATAAAAATGTATGCTGTGAACAACTGACCCTACCCTGCCCTGACACACACTGCATTTATTTTTTACTTCCCTCTGACATCATCAATATCCCCTGAGCACTAGGAGAGACCTTTGAAATGAGTTGCTGTTCCTCCCCTTGACTGAACATCTACATAATTTGTTTCTTAATTTTTATGAGCTGGGAGGCCCACCTTTATTTCTTGTCTCTTAATGTTTCAATCGGATACTTACTTACATTCAAATCACACTCAACAGGAATTCAGAAATCCTGGCCAAGATGCTCCCTTAGGATTGTGCTTCTAGAAGAGGGGGATTCGAAGTGCAATGTCCACCAGTCCAGTGCATTCATTTTTCTGTCAGCCTGGAGAAAGTCTCTAGACGGCATAAGGTTAAAAGGGTTGCTACCAATTCTGCGGGTAAGGTAGTGGGTAAGGTAGCCGAAGGGAAGCAGTGGGGAGTGACTGGAGCCTAACCACGGGGAAGGTGCAAATCTCTCCCACTTGTTGCCCCGTGCTGGCATCCTAGAAAATCTCAGAGAAGTTCCACGGAAGTAGCCATTGTCTAGAACTCTTGCTGGAAAGGCCTCTTGACTGACTGACTTACTTACTTCAAGTTCCAGTGCTAATTTATGAGACTTATGGAAAGGAACCATTCCTGGACTGCGTCCTTAATAGCATGCCCAATGAGCGATGGTCTGTGGACTAAAGTTATTTCTTCTTTACAGGCTGAAGTAGTCATAGCCCTAGGATGGAGTAACAGACTAAGAGGATGCTTATTTTAGGGGGACACAGATTCAAGAGGTCCTGTGAGGCAGAAGGAAAGGGAAATTCATGACCTCAAATCATAATCTAAAGAAACTTGGGTTCCAATTCACTATCCTATGCTAAAGAGGAAGACATGCTTAAGGATTGTGATGGTTGACTGTGTCAACTTCCACAAAACAAGAAGTCTCAATCGAGGAATTGTCTTTACTCTCTTAACTGATGGAGAAAAACCCATCCCAAATGTGGCAGGCAGCTTCCAGTGCACCCCAGTGGAAAAAGGGTTATTTGCATTTTGCTTGATTGGCTTCCTCCTCACCACCAAGTAGATTCACCCTGTTGCAGACACTGCCAAACCCTTTGCTGATAGCAGAATCAACATCTCTGGCTTTTTGCCAGTGATGGAGAATCAGTGGCTCTCCAGGAACCCTCTATTTCTCTAGGACCAGACTGTGACAAATGAGGCATCCGGCCTTGTTGCCTAAACAGCTTCTGGGTTCTCTTCCTCTCTGGTATGAGACAGACATTGTGGGACCACTCCTGATGCTGAGGTACCCTGGTGTGGAATGTTATTTTAAGATGTGTTACCAGCATTTTTGCTGTGGAATATTTTTTTAATGATACAAAGATGTGTTACATTCTTTTATGTTGCTTTCATTTAACTCTGTGAAGCTGTGTTACTTTGCCTGCCTAAAACACTGGAGTCATCTTCTAATAAAGAGCTGGATGACCAATGGCTAAGCAGGAGAGGGATAGGCAGGGCTGCCAGGCAAAGAGAATAAATGAAAAGAGAGAAGATGGAGAAACAAGAAAAGGAGGAGAGGAGCGCGCCAGTGGCCAGCCATCCAGTAACACAGCCAGTCACGGAATAAGAAGTAAAGAAAGAAATACAGAATAAGGGAAAGTTAAAAGCCTAGAGGAAAAAGGTAGCTGGGATAATATTAAGTTAGCAAAGACGGCTAGAAACAAGCCAAGCCAAGCTAGGACCAGACATTCATAAGTAAGAGTAAGTGTTCATGTACTTAATTTTGAAGTAAGCTGATTTATTAATTTATCTATCTATCTATCTATCTATCTATCTATCTATCTATCTGTCATCTATCTATCTATCTATCTATCTATCTATCTATCTATCTATCTATCTATCTACTGATAGATTTCTCAAGAGAACCCTACTGAAAAGATGGTTTGTAAATCAAATCCAGATTGTTTATATATACATTGACATTATGGTAAGAAATTAGTGTGACCGATGAAGACATTTCCTACCCCAACTTCTCTTTCTTGTTCATCTGCTGTTTTAGGCCTCTGAGCATTTCTTTCCTGCATCAGGAACACTTCTGTCTGCCCATGTGACAAATTGCCGCCACCCTACAAACTCTCCTCGTACTCCACCTTCCCACAGGGACTGCACTCTGCACGCATCTGCTCTGCAGAAGTGGGTCGCCATTGTTTTGACTCTCAAAGTGCTGCATCTTGGCGTGCCACACATTTTATTGAGGAAAGTACTGGACTGTGGACTTCACTTATGAGGGCAATAGATACTACAATTACGTTTCTTTTTGTAACTGCCCGGCATACGCATGGACAATGAGAAGGGTTAAATAAGAATTTGTGGGGGTAAAATCAAATATTTATTGTACGACTATTATGTAGGAAACCGTAGAGCGATGGAATCAAATATGACAGGCTCCATTCCGTTTTAAGCCTATAATCTAGTTCGAGTGTCAAGACGAAAGCATCTGCCAATGGGAGTGAACAATGCAAAGGCAACAAGTGGGAAGAGCAGACAGATGACTCCAGGACCATCGACGCTAATGTGATGGAGATTGGCATCTCTTCTAGGCTGGCACAATAAGCAAATCCTTGAAGCAATTCCCTGGGAGAGAAGTCATCTGCCTCTTCTTTTGAATTATAAAATGAGTTTATATATCTTTTGTGACACTCGTCACACTCGGCATTGTCATACAGATGCTTGTGTCGTGTGTCATCTTCTCTTCTTGCTGGGGTAAATTTTATTCATTAAAAGAGATCTGCTACAGAGCAGGGCTCAGCACCATGGTGAGGATACAGTAGACACTCTAAGAAACTCCTTTACATGAATATGTTTTCGCCTGGACAGTGTATGAACGCTACATGAATTCCAGGCAGGGCAGGCAGTTCACGGTCCGCTGTCTTAGTTGATGCCTAAAATACATGCGATAATTTAGCAGCATTCTGAGATGAACAGACCTTTCTAAGTAGGTTCAGAGCATGTGTACACATTGCAGTGAGAATGGCTTTTACAAAAATTTGATAAGAGGATGGGGAAAGACAGGCAGTGAGTGGGAAGGACTCATGGAAAAAGAGAAAGAATGCTGGGAGATTGAGCAGCGCCTGGAAGCAGCAACCTTCTCATGGTCATGGGGATTATATCCCTTTGTCTAACTTCTCAAGCAGGCATTTTCTTCCTGCTGCTACCCTGTCAGGCCAGGGCTTCCATTCATCCTCGCGATTAAGATGGCGTAGAGGGAGTGGGTAGAGAAGGAGCAGAGTGTGTAGAAGGCTATGGAGAGAAGAGAAGAGATGCCAAAAAAAAAAAAAAAAAAAACCCTGGGAAAAGTCTCATCTAAAAAACTTCAGGGCTCTAGCCGGCTCTCGAGCTAAGCTGGTAGCGCTGACAATCCAGCTCAGTCCCGAGGTTAATTGAACACTGATGGAGTTGCTGAGCTAGAAAAACTTCTCCCAAGTTATGACCATTTTTTCCCCTCGTTTGTGAAGATCCAGGCCAGCGTCAGATTTTTATTTTTCATTTTCTGGGTAAAACAGTTGTTCCATCAGTCATGAGACTCATGTATCAAAGCCTTGCTATGGCAGAGTGGTTCAAAACCTATTGGTGGCTTTTTTTTCTTCTTCACAGAACAAAAGGTTCTCAGCACTTTACCTTCACGCACACAGTGTGAAATGGTAGAGTTCAACACCACGCCTGTGTTGCAGACGGGCAAGCAAATTCACTGGCCATAAAACAGTAGCGGGGATCTCTCTGTAGGTAAGAAGGTAATTGTAGCCGTCACAGAGGGCGGAAAGTGATTGTGCGTGGGGGTCAGAAGAGCAGCCACAAGCCTCTTGCCATCACTGGGAGGCGCGTTCACTTGGAAGCCTATTTCTCTGCCTTTGAAGCCGGAAGTTATTGGCTGTTGTCTGAGGCCTGTTATGACCAGGCAGGGATCAAAGGCCCAAGGAGTGGTGGGAAATTCTTTGTTCCTGGCTCGCTCATAATAGTCCCTCCCCTCTTTTCTTTGACGGAGAGAAGCAAGCCAAATAGGATTATACTAATAGAACAGAAGTGTTTTGTATGAAAAGTTCAGAAAAGAAATCCAAACCATTGCCAAGGGCTTTCATTTACTGAACATTATTTTATTACTGAACCAACACGGAAAATATGTTGGTACTCGGTGGGCCACTTTCTGAAGCTGGAAAGAAACGACCATTTCTCAAAATGTGACTGGTTTATGAGCCAATGGAACAGTCCTTTCGTCACAGCAAATAAGCCAAACAAATGTTTTTCCCTTAATTCAGACCCCTTAAAATACAAGCTTCAAAGAGCAGCCTGTTTTCCATTGCCCACAACACACAGCTGGTTCCGTTGTTGCAGAACTCAGAACTGCATGTCTCAAAGGGAAGTGCAGCGATCCCAGGGTCACCCCGGTGGGATATGAGAGTCAACAATATAGGTACACAAGTACACTGTGGTGGTGTAAGGAAGGGACGCGTGGCTGTGAAGGAACAGAATGCTCACAGCCTTGTTTGAGAGGATGAAACCGTGCTATTTTCTTGACAGGAAAACCACCACCATGAAAGTTGAGCACCTGATGATCCTCTCCTGTCTACTTGGCTGTGAAGGCAATCTTGGTCAGGTTAGACAGCTGAAGTGGCTCTGGGAATGTGTAGAGCTCATTTTAGAAAGAAAGAAAGGAAGGAAGGAAGAAAAAAAAATAAACTAGGCCAACTGTATCCTAGGTTGGCTGTGTGGAAAAGTGGAAGAGACGGTGCCCGGAGGCCAGTGGGGCCAGTTTGGAAGCTGGGCAGCCGAATTGGACCACACCACAGTCTTTGATCACTGAGGGAAACTGCGGCCTTGGGTGGGTTTCCTTCAACCCAAGGCTTCAGCTTTGGTAACAAAACCGGGAAGAATTTGGAAGCTCCGTGCGCTTCTGCAAAACGGGCTTCCAAGGAAGGCGGAGGAGGAATTGCAGAGATTTACTCTTTCAATTAAAATGTCCTGGGATGGCTGATGGCTGCTTTCAATCTTCTTAGCAGTGGAAGGAGAAAGTGAAGACTGGTGAATTGTTCGCTGGGGGCAATCGGTTGGGAGGAGGCAGCATTCTGGGATAAGTTGATGAGTAAAATTATCCCTGAGGGGCTGGGGGGCGCGGAGAAGATTAGCAAGAGACTGAATCCTTTCCCTTCGGACAAAAGCTATCCAGTGATGGTCCGTCTTTGCAGTTTGAATGGTCACCGTGGTGAAATACGATAATTGAATCAGCATTTAATGTCAGACAACTCACGAAAACTCAATATTCAGGTTGTTTTGAAACGGTGGGCAATAAATTCTCCTGGACCACACTGTAGCTCAAACTTCCTGTCTGCTGCCCCTTCAGATGGGGGTGTGTCCGTTTGCCAGCTCATTGCGCGGTCCCTGGAACAGCTCAGTTTTGAAGTCTCCGTCATTAGGAATAACAGTGACTTTCTCACTCCAAAGTCCCTAATATTGATCAGCGCCAGTGGCTTGTCTTAATCCTACCACACCTGTTAACCATTTGGTTTGTTCAACGGCAATCATGAAGCAGAGGCAAAATGCGGTGAAGTCTTGCCTACATACTCACAGGCTCTGCTGTTGGTGACCTTAAGGTCAAGGAAACGTCTAGAGATCATCCTCAGAAACTTCTGCTTTCCTGGCACCTTCACCAGCTTCTTTTATTATAATTCTTTACTTCGAGTGTCGGTTCCTGCAGTTCATCGGCAATTTACATCATAACAACGGAATTTGCTGCGGCTTTACCAGGAACCCAAAACCTGGGCTACTGAGACCTCAAGTCTTTGTCTATAAAGAATCATTTCCAGGAATAGGTGGATTCGAACACATTCTGTCAGTGTTCTCTTATCTCTATGGCATTTTCGTATTAATGATGTCAGGTTAATGTGAGCGAGCACCTGCCGCGGCCTCAAAGCAGAGAAGCGCAACAGAAATGAGAAGCGTTCAGGGATTTCATGGTAAGGTGATGCTTCTGGCAGCGGTTTCTGCTGTGGCTTAATGAATAACTGCATTTATAGGGTACGGAATGGACCCTGAGAAAGGGAAGCTGAGGAAGAACACACATGACAGGGACTGTGGGAGGAGAGTGCGTGTGATTTCAGCAAGCACCTAACCCACCGAGCTATGTCCCCAGCCCTCCCGACTCGTTCAAGCCACTGAATCCTCCTTTGCCTTAAGCCAGTGTGAGGTAGGACACTTTCCGAACTAGAAAGGTTGCTGATTAACCTACTGGGAACAAATGACGTTGTGCCAGCTACCGATGCCTCGGGGTTGATATCAGTAGCAGCCCTGCCACATCAGAGCATGCGCAGTGTTTCGCTTTGAAGAGCGGAACATGGAAGCAAGTATTTAGGGCCACACTGAAGGAGGCCAGAGTCTTTGTCAGAGAGGAGGGAATCTGTCACAGTAGTGGTGCGTCAAATGATATCATTTTTGTCATGCTATGTTTGGCAGCGTTTCTCTCAAAAGAAAGTTGCCAAACGATCCTTTCAAGCCTACAGAGACTAACTGGCCTGTCTTGGAGAAAAGTCTGTGATGTGCCCCTACATTTTCGTTATTGTCACACTCCTTTTTCCCTGTGACAGAAACAATGATCTGGAACTCTAAGTGCTCTTTTCAAGCCCACTGCAGTATGCGCCTATGCATTCTGCAAAGCGCTGGCCGGGTTTCCCATTGCTCCCTCTAGAAGGAGCTGGGTGGTCATGAATCTCCTGCTGCTCCTACTTTCTCCAGCACACACGTGACAATCAGTGCTTTCGGATCTCAGTGGACTTCCTTCTGTGGCCCACTGAGAGCGATTAGCACAGAAAGCACAGTGCCATTGCTGTATTGTTCTCGTACCCATAAAATGGTGACTGTAAAAATGAAGATACTATTGACTTTTTAATTTTCTGAAACTAAAGCTTTCCTATTGCCAATGGAGGAATTCTCTTGACTAATTCCAGAATGTCTATACAATGGTTGCTTTGTTATTATGAGTAGGTGTCTATTTGTATAAATATTGGGCTATAAGGAACTCAGAGCCCATGATCAGTAGCAGCCAAATTGAGCTCTGAGTTTTACAACTTCAAGTGCCTTCACTAAAGGGAGAAGTGGCCATTGCCACAGTCTAGAGAGAGCAGCACTGTAGACTTTTATTACAAATCTGGCAATAAACTCAGCTCCCAGCTAACTACTAATTCTCTTCGTTTTATTCCTCAGGCTCAGCCTCAGGCTGGGGATGTGGCTTGGTTGCTAAAGTGCCTGCCCAACATGCATGAATCTAGTCTTCATCAACTCATAACAGGCATGGGGCAGAGTATGCAGATGTTATTATGGTCCCTATCCTGGAGGGCATCGTGGAGAAGAGGGGAAACAGGTATATCAATAGACATCTCTAAGGGCAAGAGTTCCTCATTACGGGAGAATGGATTTTGTGGGGAAGATGATGTTTGTAATGGCTCAGAGGTTAAGTAGAAGTCTGCCACGGGGTTAAAACAGATGTCATGCCCTCAGATGTCAGGTGTGAGGCACCATTGCAGTGTCTGGCTGGCCACGGTAAACATACGGAAGCTAAATGAGGGGGTGGAGCTCAGACAGCTTTGTGCGGAGCATAGGGGTTGGCTTTTAGCTAATCCAAAAGGGAAGCCCAAAGCAGAGAACTAACTGAGTTTGTGACTGAGAAGTACTCCCTAATGTGCAGTGTGGTGTCTGAGAAGCACGGATGGGCGGGAGGAGGAAATAGGAGCTAACCGAATGACCTCTTTCAAGTAGGACAATAGCCTTCACAAGGGCAGAGGCCTAAGACTGAGAAACAGGGTTGCACAGTAATTAGAGGGACACAGAGCAGAGCTGGATCTGGTCATAGGTGATGCTGAGAGGCATAGCAGGAATGCCAAGTTTTATAACTTGGGCAACTAGGGGTTGAATGAATCCATTTACCAAATTAAAGGATAACTGAAGAAGACACCTTGAAGCCATGTTAGCATTAGAGGCCTCCAGAAACGTCTGTTCAAGGCATTTTCCACCATACCTAAGACCAATGTGTCTGTGGAAGAGCTGCCCATTTCCAGGACATAGCACAGGCTCCCTGCTAGTGCTAGAGCTGAACCGGCTACTGATGATGGTCTTTTCAGTTTGAGAAAGCATTGAGCTCAGCCTCCCACAAGTGAAACTCTAAAAGTCTCCCTTCTCAAGCTTCGTGCTTGTGGAATAGGCTCATATCTCTGGTAGAAGAAAAAAAAAAGGAAGAAATAAATAAAGAAAGGAAGAAAGAAAGAAAGAAAGAGAAATAAAGAAAATGCAAACCTGAAGGCAACTATATTTGAGCAAATTTCTTTCTGACAGCAGAGTACAGTGTGGCCAGAAGAGACAGAGCGCTTAATTTCTACTTAGTGTAGAAAATGCCTCGAATGTTGTCATTGACTTATTCTTGCTTATTAAGTGAGAAATCCAAAAACTGACATTTAAATCGATTTCCTTCACAATGGAATCTTCTGTTCAACAAGCAGATGAGATTCTTCTGTTGTAAAAGCTCATGTACGCACTTCGGATCAATGTATACAACACGTTAGAGTTCTTTCCCCCTAAACTGGTGCAAGCTTCATTCTCCCACTGTCAAAGCACTGTAGCATCTTTCCAGTCAACACTGTTTCATCATGGATTAAGTCCTTGCTACTGCTTGATGCCCGATAGTGCAATGAGAGTGGGAGTCTGAACGTAGAGCCATGCAAAGATGAGGCAATGCATTGACACTGCTAAGTGTGAATGTGTTTACATGGCAGACTCAGTAAAAGTAGTCTAGTGACTTCATCTATCATTCTATGGGCCACCCAGAACGTGGCAAAGAAACTTAAAATTTTGGTGGGGGTGTGTAGGGATGATAAAGTTCCCAGAAGTAGTTGTTGCTCTTGTTCGAAATGAAAGCAGCTGCTGTGTTCAGAAGCCCATTATTTTGTAATAGAGCAGTACCTCTGTTGAACTGGGTGACAAGGTCACAGCACCCCAGTTTTCCCTCCACATCCACCAGCCAAATGCAGAGACCACTAAGAACACTGAAAAAAAGAAAAACACTGACAGAGATGAGTGGAGACGACCCCAAACCCCACATTACTACAATCTGGAATTAGTCCTGCTTTTGAAATGTTACTCATCTGGGCTTGTACACTGTAAAAGACAAATTTTTTGTTTGTTTGTTTATTTTTTGGGCTGGCTACAATTCTTTTCCTGTCTGACTCAGTGAAATCCAGCAGATTCTCTTGCCTGCAGTTCCATGAAAAAATTGCTTTGATCATTTTTGTTGTTGATGGTGATGTGAGATTCCCCTTTGTATGCTGTGACTATGTTTTATTACCATTGATTAATAAAGAAGCTGTTTCAACCAATGGCTTAGCAGAGTAAAGCCAGGCATGAAATCTGGACAGAGATATATAGAGAGAGTAGGCAGAGTCTAAGAGACCCCATGTAGCTGCCGAAGGAGAAGGATGCCAGAACCTACTGGTAAGCCACAGCCACACGGCGGTACACAGATAGTAGAAATGGGTTCATTTAAGATGTAAGAGCTAGCTAGAAATATGCCTAAGCCACCAGCCAAACAGTGCTGTAATTGAAATAGTTTGTGTGTGATTATTCGGGCCTGGGTGGCTGGGAAACAAGCGAGCAGTCTCTGCTTACATGTCGTTGTTTTATTTAACATAATTTCTTTATTGACTCTTTGGGAATTTCATATTATGCACCCCAATTCCACTTACTTTCCACTCCCCAAAATCTGGGGGGCTAGAGAGATGGCTCAGAGGTTAAGAGCATTGCCTGCTCTTCCAAAGGTCCTGAGTTCAATTCCCAGCAACCACATGGTGGCT